>JAFBJQ010000919.1:401412-435629 GCA_016785345.1 Trinectes maculatus
CATCTCAGCCACAGAAACAAATCAGATTTCCAATCTAGGGCCACGATGAAAGACTCCTGTTCCCCCAGTGATGGCAGCTCTGATCGATTTCTGGGTCCCTGTAGAAGCAAGGACTGAGAAATGAAATAAGAACGAGGGATACAGACTCTGATCTCTAGACCTGGTTTTACACAAGAGAGAGTTTTATATAGATTGAAGAGATTATAGTGGGAGGTAAAGCGTTTATGTGACAGCTATAGCCACACAGATGATGGCGGCGACGGTGCGTCTGAAAGTGTAACAGGCCCCTTATTTCTTTGAGCGAATCCCCCCGATGTGTTGAATCCATCAGAAGGAAGTGTCGGCGTTTGAAATCCTGCGGCGTTCCGGCCTGAGTGGTGAGAAGAACCACGTCGTGATCCTGTTTGCAGATAATGGGTTGTCACCAGTCAGCCGATGGATACAGCTGTGAGTGTGGAACTGACTGTGAAGACTTAATGATGTAAAAATACACAGTGATGGTCCTCAACTAACCTGCAGCATCTCATAACTTCTAAGGAACACAAGACACCGGGACTATAGATGTTATTTATTATTGTTGTTTATCAGGATATTCACACGTTTAAAAGCTGAACATGTTACAATGAAAAGTCTCAATTGTGTAAAAGTCTGAGAACAAACGTGATGTTGCTCTTTTAAGGGAATGGTGTTGTTACCATATCAAAGTCTAACGGTCTATGTGGGAACGCCAGGTCGGATTAGATTGGCTGAAAGCTGCCTGGCTTGTTTCCGGGTGACTACATGAGAAAGGATTGTCTGACACCACCATGGTGTGTAACAGCACCAGGCCTCGTTTGAGACTATGCTTAAATGGACAAAAATTGCAGACAATGAAATGAACTGTCCCGTGTGAATAGAGACGGCGGCGAGGACTCATCTGATGCCATCCTCTGTCAGGATCCAGACATCTAAAGAGATCATCATCATGTCTGCGACCAGCTGTAGCCGTGGTATTTATAGCGAGGAGCTGGGAATAAAAAGTGAAGTCCTGCTGTGTTATTAATGAGATGCTGTGTGGGACCAGACAGTGCACTGCGGTTTTAATCGAGATCACGAGGGAGACGGAGGAAAAGCGATGGAAAGAAGAAGCCATGAACCTCTGGAGCCAGAGGGAAGTAGTGATGAGGTGGAAACTCAAAGATGATGGAGAAGCGGTGATCATCCCTCCAGAGCCCAGTGGTTAATCCAGTGGTGGACAGGCAGGGGGGCTCTGATTAGGAGGCGGCCTCGGGATGTGTAGGTGTGTGATTAGTGATCATTAAAACCCCATCAGCTGATCAGCAGACAGGGACATCAAACATGGAGGAAACCTATTTACATTATATTTACCAAGACAATCTGCAGAAATCAGCATACCTGAAACCAGATGGCGTCCATGATCCACTGAGGCCAAACCCATTGAAGAATCCTATAATAAAACGTATCCAGGCGTTATCAGCGAGGTGCCTGCGCCAGAACGGGATAAACAAATCCTTATGGCCTTGGCACAGTGAAGCCGGATCAACAGATTCTCTGTTGTTCTTCCAGAGCCATAAGTCCTCAGTAAGCCCTCATGCACATTCACCTGTCATACCAGTGTCCGATGAAACACACACACACACACGCACGCACGCTGCAACAACAACACACTACATACAGCACAAATTAATGCTGACAACAGCCACGTTAACAAAATCCACCACGCTCGCACCGACTCTGCTGCTGTGTCAGCGTGTGTGTGTGTGTGTTGAGGCATGTGACTGTTATGATGTCTGTGGGTCATATAGGAGGATCTCTGCCCGCGTCCATTAGCTGCATCATCACATTAATCCTTCTTATTGTGTCATCAGGGAGCAACATGGTTTGTGTGCGCAAGTGGCCATTGATAACCAGTATTTAACACTATAGTCTGGACAGATGGGATTTGATGCAGTTAATGTTCAATCCTCTGAATTGATTTTTCTTTAAGTGATGGTCAGGTCTGTAGCTTCAGCGTGAAGGGAGGATCTCCAAGTCTTTTTAAGACTTGGAGATGTTTGTGTTCCTGTGTTTGTGCGTTTATCCGACACTGCAGCTTCATGCATCCGTGTTTCCTCAGGAGCCGGAGAACTAGACTAGTATCAGGAAGGTTTTTTTTTTCTTTTTTCTCTGACTCAGCGGTTATTAATTAGGTTCAGTTCAATGAGATCTAATGCCATAACAGTAACAGCCCTGATGAGGGGAAACTCAAAGTGTTCAGGGGAGGAAGTTTAATTAAAATCACCCATGACTTAAATCATCTGGTTGTCATGGAGCTTCTGTAGGAAATGTGCTGCTGGTGAATTCAGAAGTCTCTGAGACTTTGTGCAGGAGGTCAAACATGTGGTTGCATATGAAATATAAATAAGCAGAGTGTATTTGAGGAATAGCAGCAGAGCCGCTGCCGAGTCTCTTTGCCTCTCAGGTCTGCTCCACTGGCAGAGGAGAAGAAGACTCTGACGCTTCCTGCTGCTGCTGCTGCGGAGGAAAAACAGTCAACGTCAGACGCTCCCTCAGGAATCTGAAACCATGACACCCACAGTGATTAAAGTCTCCTCTGACCCGCAGGTCCAGCGCTCAGTCACATCATCTCTGAGGCTCATTTGAATTCATCTTTGCCAATGACTCAATCCGTCTCATGCAATGGAACCATCTGAGCAGCTCTGCAGACAGCTGTCAGGTTAAAACACCGCCGTTGTTCTGAGATGCTAAAAAGTGGGAAATACTTGAACTTCCATCCATCCGTTATCGGCACCAGTCACCCTGAGAGGGTTGCCGGGGGCGCCGCAGCTAATCTCACATGACTTTGGGCCAGAAGAGTCAGAGCAGACAGCAGGTTTTTCTGAAAACCTGGAATGACATGACTGAACCAGCTGGTTTCACCTGGCGACGAACAGAGGATCAGTAAATCAATGTGTGATTTTCCTAACAACATGGTCATTTACAACCGGAAGTGGAGACTTTCCCTCCCATGGGTCGGTGGCTCTGTGCCGAGCTGAACCACCGATTCTAGAGGATTATGAATCACACACTAATGTTTCTAAAGTACCTTGATCCCACATGAGCTGTGTGCGTATGTGTGCGTGCATGTGTGTGTGTGTGTGTGTGTGTCACACAGTCGCTGCCACTGCTGCTCCAGCTGCTGACAAATGGGCTGATGTAGTATAATTAACTTCCTGTTATGTCTGACACAGTGTCAACACCATTTCTAACATAATAAACAAACAAAGTGCAATAAATACCAAAATACCATAAGATAATAGATGTGACTGTAGAGGCTGCAGTTATTGGATCATCATAACAGACCCCACTTATCACACTGATACTGTAAATATACATATATATGTGTGTGTGTGTGTGTGTGTGTGTGTGTATACACATATATATATATATATTTATATGTATGTATGTATGTATGTGAATAATGGCAGATTTGGATGCTGGTATAATCTGTATAGTATCCGGAAGCTAACGAACCCTTTTAGCTTAAGTGGCCATTAAGCACTTGACCACTAATGGCTGACACTGATGACGACCTGTCATGATCGTTAATGAGCCCGCTGACACTTTGACACTTTGCTGTTTGAGAAAAGGCTCAGACGCTGTAATGACTCTTAAACTCTGCTGTTCTCCAGCAGAGACTGTGTTTCTGTGGATTATTAAATACCTTAAATACCAGCTCTGTGTAGGTGTGTAGTATGTAGTATTAATGTGTGTGTAGTATTAATGTGTGTGTAGTATTAATGTGACCTTGTATACACACTGGTGATTGTGTAAATTCAGGACAAATACGTTTATTCATGTTTGAATGGTCTGAGAGTTGGTTCTGTGCTCATGCTGATGTGTGTGTGTGTCATGGGGATCTGTGTGTGTGTGTGTGTGTGTGTGTGTGTATGTGTGTGACAGAGAGTAGCCAGGAGCTTCTCTGTGGAGAAACATACACATCAGAACTAAAACTGAGCCAGAAAACAGAAAATAATGAGAAACTCTTGTTGCGCTCTGCAGCTTGTTTTCGTTCGTGTGAATACACAAGACTTCAACAATAATCAACAATCAACAATTAACAAGGTCTGGTTTTCTCACACAATGACTCCATTTTTACAGTTAGATTTTTATTTTTCTATATATGTATATCTTATTCTTATTTGTCTTACAAGTTATAATAAATTCACCGTCCAGTGACAGCTACTATATTTTTCGTCATGCTCCATGTATGATGACAATAAAGCTATTGTATTCTATTCTATTCTACAAGTCTGCATCTCAGATGTGGTTTCTATGACAACTGCACACAAAGTACATCTCTGCAAGAAAATCCCATCACTACTCTTCCATAACCATGGTGATGGGTCTTTTGGGTTCAATGCCTGGTCCTGGGGCACGAGGTCCAGTCATTCATCCACCGTGTCAGCAGATCTACATCTGGAGTCCTGACATAAAGTCATGCATCTGCAGAAACACGGTGTGTTTCACTGGGCACTGCGCTGTGATGCTTTTATTTTCTATTTTTATTTTTGTTTCCTCTGTCAGTTCAATTAAGGCGTTTCTTAATTGAACTGAATTGGAGTGTATTCATTCTGTGCATCACAGGAGGAACAGCGCGTATCATCTTCACCTCCTGCATGCCAGGACGTGTCTCCCTCAGTGTCCATAATGCAAACTGAGGCTGTGGTCTCAAGCAGAGCGGATCAGGGAGCTGCAGAGAGCCGCTTCGTTTCTGCCACTCCGACCCGACTTAACCCGGGCATCGGTCAGTGTGGGTCACATGAGGATATTTCTCTGGCTTCTGGAGCCACAGAAGCTCTCAAATGATCATTGATGAACAAACTTGCGGACGTTTTTTCCTTAGAGACAATACATTTTTCCGACCTTCTGAATTATTCTGCTGAAATATATTGTAAGCTAATATAAGTGTACACACACAGAGAGCGTGTCACTACACAGGACTTTGCACAGCTTCTTCATTCCCTGCGTCTTTTATTGGTGTTTATTGCTCCACAGCTTTTACCTGCGTCCATATGGTCACTGTAGAAAGGCCTGACCGTGTTTTTGTCGTTTGGCATTTGTTACCACGACAACCGTATTTGAGCAGCACCATATGAAAGGGAAAAGAGGCTGAATGGACTGAATGAATTCATGCTGCTCTGATGGTACTTTTTTATATATAAACACAAGATGTGTATATTTATCATAATTATAACAAAGTACTGTATCCATGACAACATATCGGGAGAGATTGTATAAAATCAGGTAGATTGGTTTACCTGTACTCGGTGTAATTGGCCGTTGTCATTAGACTTATCCAAGGACAGACTATTGTCTGTGCTCTGCTGCGCACTAATGAAATGAAAGGAGATAAGACCGTACCTCTGAGAGCCTCTGCTCTCCAAAGGACGACGTCAGAGACATTTCTCCTCACTTCCAGTAGTTTACATTGATGACCTCACTTCCCAGTCACCATCTGAAGCGATGTACATAAACGTGCACAGTGGTGTCGGGCCCTCGTTCTCTCATCTCTACTGGGACTCCCTGTCAATACAGCTGAGATATGTCATTTCCAACACGACTCACTTTGTCCGTTTGAATTTTAATAGCATTTCTTTAGTTTCAGGTTCACAGTGAAAATTCCCAGTGGAGACGAAGGTGTAGAGTCGGAAAAAGAAAAAAAAAACAAAAACGAATCCTACATGTTTGATGGGTTTGTGCCGTTTCTTCCTGCAGGCCGGGAGAGAAGCACAGTCCTGAAACGCTGATCAGCAGTGGGTCCTGTGGGACGTGCCGGTGAAGAGCGAGAGAGAGAGAGAGGAAGAGAGAGTGAGAGAGAGAGGAAGAGAGAGAGAGAGAGAGAGAGGGGCAGCACTCAGCACTTTGTGTGGTGAGTACACTTTGCTTGCTTTGATGTTTTTTCCATATGTGGAACTATGACTATGACTAAGTGAGAGCCGTGCAGACGAGTATGTGGATAACGTCAGTCAACAGAAACAGTTAATTAACATTCATTATTCAATTAATTATTGCTTCACTGGAAATTCCATCCCAGTTAGTGATATACATTTATAAAAAACACAGAGACATGGTCAGAGAGAGAGATTCTTTTTTTTTTTTAATAAGAGTGAACATAATTTACATCACGTATTTTCTTCAGTTACAAGACAGCAGGATCAGTTGTGCAGTATAATGTACTGCAGTATAATGTACTGCAGTATAATGTACCTGTGGCTTCAGGTGTGCTGTCAGCCACAGGCAGGATGCAATGCCAGATAAACACAATGGCAGATTGTGACTCTGTAGCCGCGGAGTCTCGCCTCTATCATAATAATCCTGTGAGGGTGGAATGAGTTCCTCTTGCTTTGTGTCAGTCACATGGTTTGCGTTTGATCCCGTTGACCTTGACGTCTCTCAGTTCATGAAACTTATTTTTGCTCTCGTTGAAACATATTTAAATTTAAATTCAGGCTGCGGTGGGTGAAAGCCCCTTCTGAAGTTCACGTCTCCTTCCACATGAATCAGAGGTTTTGTTTTTTTTATCTTTCTCCTCCTCGCCATCAAAACCTGTGTCATCGATCCACGTGTAAAATGTTTCTGTAGTATCTTCATCGTGGTTGATCTTTGGTTCTATGTACTCGTGTGTGTATGTGTGTGTGTGTGGTGCATTAAAATGTAAGGGATGGGCCGCAGTACTATAACAGGTAGCGATATCACTTATAGTATCTCCTGTATTTGCAGTAACTGAGTCAGAGGACAGAAAGCAATCACAGCAGAGCCTGTCGGGCTCTTTGACTTCCAGGCAGGGCTCTCCGCAGCCAATCACTGGCTTTTATTTCTGACATGTGGGACACACAGTCAATCTGGCTTTGCTTGGCCGCGTGTTGGCAAAGCCAGTGTTGATTTCTCAGGTGTCTCAACAAAGCCAGCAGGTGATACCCAAACAAAGGCTTTTCAGCATCGTCCGGTCTCTTTGTGAGATTCGGGTCCATTTCTCCATCGCTTTTAGTTCGTGGACGCAAAACCACGCCAGAATCCACGCAGGTGATTTCTTCAGAGGATCCACTGGTTCTAATAATCACTGGCTGGGCTGTGTTTGCAGCCCGCTGCGTCCTGCTGCTCACGGAGTCGAGTCGATGAAGATGTAACAGCTTGGTTCTACCTGCTCACGTTCTTTGTAATTTTCCTTTTTTTTTTTTTTTCCTGGTGACATAGTCGCTGTCAGAATATGATCAGACTGGCGGGGGATGAAAAGAGAGGAGCATCCCGGGTCTGACGAGAGACACATGCTGTGCTTTTTTTTTCTTTTGTGGTTGTAAAAGTTGACAGCAAATGCACAGAAGGATTTAAATAACAACATGTAGGCATGCAAAAGGAATCCCAGCATCTGTAAACAGATCAAATACATCAACAATCATGTTTTCTTTTCTACAGTCGATCAGGTAAATTCATTGGAAAACATTAAAGTTTGACTTGAGGGAACATCTTGTTTTCTGGGATGAGGCTGGCGTTATTCCAGAGCCGAGTAGTCGAACTGACGACTCGAATATATTTTTTGTTTAACTCGAAAATAATGTGGTTCAATATTACATGAATCATTTATATACAATATATGGAGCCCGATGGCACAGATTTAAAAAGTTTTGGCTTTGGCTTTGTTGGCTTTTGTTGGTTTTGTGTAGTTGGTTGATAAATTTAACAGTGCAGAATATTCACATCCTTAACAAGAGGTTAGAAAACAAAAAAAGTCAGGCAACATGTTTTTTTTTTCTATATTTATATGATTGTGTTGGCTTTGTTTTTTAATTTTCTTATTTTTAGAAAGCAGCTGTTTTCTGTTCAAACATTGTTTTCCTTTCAAGGGAATCGCTTTAGGAAAAGTGTGCTTAATCGCTTTTCCTTGGACGAGATCAGACGATTGACATCACTCTCGTGTTTGCACTGTAAACACAATCATCGCCAATGAGCTTAGCATCAGGACGTTCCAACACTAACACAATCCACGCACACGCAACTCCAAAACATGATGTTAACACTTGTTTAGTTAACCCTGGTTTGTGCTGAGCTCGCTGGCGTCGTCTTTACAGTACACTACAGCTTCTCAACCCGCTCTCAGCAAGACAACACTTTATTTTAACTCACCTTATCATAACATCACAACAGTAGGGTTTTTTTTTCTTGATGAAACAAAAATCACTATGTGTATTTGCTCCCTGTTGTCGTCACTGCGCACACATTCCTCTCTCCATCACCGAGCGATAACAAAGACAGACAGATATTAAAGTTTGGAAAGATCTTCCTCCTCATGGCGCAGGAGATCTGCGAGCTGACAAATAAAGACAGATGTCAGGGCGTCTCTTCATTACTGGACACCGTCTTCAACAGTGGCCGCAGCCGCTTCGAGTTTGTGCTTTTGTCGTCGCACGTTTTCGAGCCACAAACACAATTGTCGTCGTTGGCAGGAGCGGTGATGAGGCGCTCGGCGTCCACTGCTGTTTGTCTAATTTCTCCTCCTCGCCCTCGCCCTCGCCCTCGCCCTCGCCCTCGCCCTCGCCCTCGGCCCGCTCTCATCTCAAACAGCACCTATCAGGGAAACACAGGACATCGCTATAAATACAGTGGCTGTAAATCCACACTACACACACACACACATACGCAAACATACAGATCCCATTTTCCCGTGAACAGGATGTGGGTATAAATAGCAAAGGAGTAGTTGTGGGTTCCTGTGTGCATGCAGACAAATCTGGATAAATAAACACACAGAGCACAGAGATCTAATAAATCGCTTTCGTGCGTGAATTAAAACGAGTCTGGTTAACAGGATTACATGGCAGGATCAGATTCGCTATGAATGGAGTCTACAGTGTCGTCTGGTTTCAATACAATTATCCCACAGCAGTCGTTATACCAAAACATCATTTAGCCTCATGCATTATGCATGATCACTTTAGACAAGCAGATCTCTCCATGCAGAGCTGTGCATACGGCCGGCGTATTAAAACTGTAATTAAGTTCCTGCACGAGTTTTTCAAACGAATGACTTGTTTTGGACAAATAAGAAATTTGACCTCAGAAGAGTCAGAGGGTGAGATCTGGATTTATCTGGAGATGTCGGCTCATTCTCCAGAAACAACCTCTGTGGAAAAGTTCTGGTGGTCTTACTACCAAATTAGATAAACGGCAAAGTGGTGATTTAGAAACTTTACACTTTTATTTGTGTGAATCAGGAGTTAATCTTCTTTAACAAATAAAAATATATTACCAGAGGTTTGAGTTGCTGAACGTTCCAGTGCCAACGCTTCTACATTTTTAAAAGGCCGTTTACAGAGAGCCACATTATTATGTTTGATATTGTGGATTTGGCAGATAACGTGTTGTGATTGGCTGGAAGTATCGATCCCATCACACATCGCCGCCTGCCTCTCTGTGCCCGTCTCTCCACATCAGCATCTGCCTTGCATCCTGTCTTTTATTATTCATGGTGCTGAAAGGCACTTTAAAGAAATGAACTCCGTCTGCTTCTGACTACGAGCCGCTGATGCCTGAACGAGCACACGATGTGCTGCCAGTTTGCCGCTTCACATGAACTCGAGCTTTTTGGCCACTTCATTGCGGTTTGAAGTGAAAACAGACGAGTGTAATGATATAAAGTGAACATATAATAATCTTCTCCACAGTCCTGCTGTTCCTTCTTATAGGCGAGCTACATTAGTATCAACTAATATATACTTGACACTGTATATTCCCGTGTGATTATCCTCCTGTAGAGGTTGTATGATGAATCATTCGAGCATGAAGCACAGCTCTGAGAGGCTCTAAGTCCCAGACTGTCTCACAGCACCTTGTAAAGCTCGTAGAGTTATGACCCTCTGCTTCTGTTTGAATACGAGTCAGCGGAACAGAGGAACCTGACGACTGATAGACCCTGCTCTGCTCCCCCAGTGGCAGCCAGACCACCTCAAGTCCCAGTGGGCAGCGGCCTGTGGGCAGCGGCCAGTGGGCAGCGGCCAGTGGGCAGCGGCCTGTGGGCAGCGATGTGGATGGCTTCCACTCGTTGCCAGGGCTCAATCATTACGAGCTCATCAGATACCAGAGAGGAAGTCGATTACACAGAGGAAGTGAAGATCCATTTACTGACTGTAGTTTCCACTGGAACACTTCCTGTAACCACTCCTGGAGAAATTACATTTTGTATTATTATTATTATTATCAGTGTTATCATCGTGCTGATTGGAGTTGTTAGCGTTGTGTGTTTCACGCAGCCTGGCACACAGTCAACCTGGACGACAGATCCTGCGTTGGATCTAAATTGCACTGTGACCTATTGGCCTGACGTCGGGTTAAGAGCGCAGTTTGTGTTCCAGTTTGTGTTGCACCGTTGTGAGTCTGTTGTTGCTCATGTTGCTGTCTGGCTGCGGCGGCGGCGGCGTGTGCTTCACGCTTCCTCTCTGGCAGCACACACAGACCTGGCTCATCCTGCCTGCTTTAACACACAACACGCCGGCTGCTTCTTATCTCACGCCTGCAGCACTGCAGCCCCCCCGCACACACACACACACACACACATGGCAGTACACACAGACCACTGATAATGAGAACCGATAGTACAGTGTGTATGTGCTGTTGGGATATTTTTGTATGGAGAACAGTTATTGTTCATTAGTGCTGTCTGCTGTTGTTGTGTGTGTGAGATGTGTCTCATCGTGCCAGCGTCAGCGCTGATGAGACGTTACAATAGATTGAAAGACGTCTCCGGGTGTCTTCATCTCCCGGATGGTTTGATACCAGTGGGGTCGAGGTTTTGTTCGACATTAAAGCAAAGCGGGGTAAGAAAAGGTCGCTGGAAGATCTTTCGTTAAGAGTGAGTTGGAAAGCAAACTGTAATGAGCGGAGAGGCGTCTCACTGCAGGGGCGTCTCACTGCAGGGACGTCTCACTGCAGGGACGTCTCACTGCAGGGACGCGTCAAAGAGAAGCCCCCCGTCTCTTTGATCCTGTCCCTTATTGAGACATTGCTTGTCAAACTCGTCAAAACACTCGCGACCTGCATGAATTAAAAAGTTTCTTCCACTTTTCCTGCCGAGGAAAGATCTCCCATTGTCTGGGTTGTTGACATTGGACTCTGTTGGGCACTGGATTAGCATTGTGGTCGGAGGTGATTCATGGTCAAAGTATTTATTGTGCAGTGATCTTCAAAGGAAGCCATTACTTAGCCTAAAATAACATATGTGGTTTGTTAATAAGAATCACTGTCACATGACATAACACTGATTCCGTCATGTGATTAGCCTGCGTTAGCTTCTCCCCCTCTTTGCTTCTGCGTGTCTTCATTCCACGTCTTTCTCCTTGGCTATTTGTGTCAAGGTGGAAGAACATAGCCTGGATGTCTTCATATCAGGTTTCACTTGAGCACATGAGGCCGGGGTCAGACGTTCAGCAGCACAGCGCCACCACTTCACACATCTTTCCTCAGACCGACACGCGTTCAGCCTCCAGCAATCATCCTGTCATGACTCTCTGACACCACCAGGTGATGGCTTCTCCCGCTCATCCTCTTTCATCCTTTTTTTAATCATCAGTTAATCGGGGTCTGTTGTTTGCACTGTCGTCTTGTTGTCGTCTGAGACTCCAAACTAATAAACACTGAACAATAGGACTACGTCCTCCATCCAACTAATGAGTCAATGTTAGCTTTGGAAACTCAGCAGCTGTATTTTGACATTTATTGAAATTAATTTAGAATTTAAAGTCCCTGGATGTCAATGTACTAACGGTTAATTAAGTGTGACTGTCTTGAATGAAGCAGGTTTCCAGCTGTAACAGGCGGCTGCGGTGGTAAACAATCAGCTCCCTGCCGAAAGCTGCACCTTTTCCCCAAAACCCATCCTGACAGTGGTTTGATTGAAGAGTCACTTGTAGCGAGGAGTGAATTATCACAGCACAACAGAGTCTCTCTCTCTCACTAACACAGCGCTGCCATGCATTTGTCAGTTAATTGTTTAACGCCCTGCAGCTTTATTGTAGGAACGTGGCCGCGGTTTGATTGGTTAATGAAATGAAAATGGGTGAATGTTCTTTTCCGCGACCTCATCCTTCGACTGAGCAACGGAATCTGTGATCGATTATAAGGCCATCCTGATTGTAGGGAGAGGAGAACACATTCCCGCAGACTTCCTGTCTCTCCTGTTTATCTCTGCAGGAGCGTTGCCTCTTGGTTTGTTTGTGCGTTTGTTTAACGTTTGTTTTGTTTTTTGCTGATGTTGTTAAATAAGTATTTTGTTGTTCCAGTGACGAGGTATCCTGTTAACGATGCTGCTGTAGAGGTATGTGTGATGTGCAGCACATTTGTCTCGTTAGCAGACGTGCGCGCTAATTGAGGTCTCGACTGACGACCTTGGTGTTGTTATTAGAGGAACAACACAACATGCGTCCAACTGATGACGTTCCTGTTGTGCTGTGATAATGAAAAACTCATCAACAAGTGTCGTCGTTAGTCAGAGGCGGCTTTTGAAGAATGGACAAAACATCCCTATTATTACAAACCTTTGCAACACATTTCAGTCTTTCAACAAATAAATGTAAATCAATTTATAAATAAACATAAGTTTTTTTAATTTAATAAATTAACTAATTGTATTTATTTAGTCAAGTGAAAATAACTTTGGTGTGATATTGGTGTTGAGTGATTAGAAACATTAGGGGTGGGAACTTCATCCAGGTACAGATGGGTTGACAAACAACAGCTGACAGAAGAAATAGCTCAGTGTGGACTCCAGACTTTTCAGCCATATCTAATGGTCTTTAGTCTCAGCAGATCTACACTGTAGGTCGAAGCCTCAGGCCTGCTACTGTATTTGTTCTTTAATCCTCCACAAAGACAGTTTCAGCCTCCACAGAGAAAAGGACAGACTTGAATTGTGCATATGCGTCTTTTTTAGTGGCAGGAGTTGAATTCTTTTAGCGACAGTGGGAGGATGTTGACTTGTGAAGCGCGATGAATGAGATGTCCTCGGAAAGCAAACAACTTTAAACTAATAAAAACCAATGCGACTTTCACCGCACAGCGACTAATGACCTCGCAGGAGATATGGAACGCAGCCAAATGGATGAAATGCTATGACCTTGTGTGTTGGCTGCCGGACAGAGAGAGGTTGTGGCACCTCAGCCGTAAATAGCGCTGAGTGAGGAGAGAGAGAGAGAGAGAGAGAGAGAGAGAATGGCTGCGACAAAGGTGTAAAACCTCCCTGCACTTCATCATAACATGCATAAACCATACTGTCATTTATTTTATGCGTTGCCTTGTAGCTAATAAATGTTTTAAAATCAATTCTATATTTTACTGGAGGCAGCAGAGGGACGGCCGAGCTGCATGAAACCCAGAGAGGAGATATTGAGGAGATATTTATGAAATTGCTGTTGCACATTTTGGACGATGGATAAAATCAATGATACTTAATGATGCTGGTGATGTGAGATTCAAATGGAGATGAACTTGACATTGAGACTGATCCCTCTAATAAAACCAGATCTTCCAGGGGGGCGTGGTGGGGTGAATATGGAGCGACCATCTGCGCTGCGCTCCTGCTTGTTTGTGAGTTTTGGCTCCGTGTTGGAGGAACATCTACAAGCTGTGAGACCTTCCCATAAACAAACTGCAAAGTCTGCCGCTCCTCCACCCTGTGTGACGCGAGCATTTTGTACGATGGATAAAATCAACGATACTTAATGATGCTGGTGATGTGAGATTCAAATGGAGATGAACTTGACATTGAGACTGATCCCTCTAATAAAACCAGATCTTCCAGGGGGGCGTGGTGGGGTGAATATGGAGCGACCATCTGCGCTGCGCTCCTGCTTGTTTGTGAGTTTTGGCTCCGTGTTGGAGGAACATCTACAAGCTGTGAGACCTTCCCATAAACAAACTGCAAAGTCTGCCGCTCCTCCACCCTGTGTGACGCGAGCGTAATCAGCCCTGCATCTGTCTCCCATCAGCCCCCTCTCATCGCCACCTCACCCCCCCCCGCCGCGTGCTCACACCCACCTCGCGCTCATCAGGCCCCGCCAGGCCCCGCAACTTAATTCTGACGAGTAATCGATTTACCGAGGTTCGGTGAAGACTGGCGGGATGTGTTATGAATGTGGTGATATGAAATCCCCTGCACGCCCTGCTCGGCGAACAGCGACGTTTAGCCAGCAGCGTGCTGTGAGTCAACACATTTATAGGAACGGACAGCGTGTACAAATTTTGCGAGCGGCGCCTGAGTCGCAGTGATTCAGGGATCGTTGAAGTCGTCGCAGCAATCAGGGCCTATAAAGTCTTTGAATCTCAGAGGGGCCGCGAGCTTCGAAAGGCCCTGCTGACTCAGCAGGCGGAAATGTGAGGCTGCACGAGCACTGTCCTTTGAATTACGGCTCACACGGCGTGTTGGATGCCACTTCCCCTCCCTGACACTTGCTGCTGTGTGTGATCTTATAAAGCGGCAGAAAGCGTCGACATGTGCAAAATTAAAATCTCTGATTGCAGAGCTGCTCGTGTAAACGTAACGTTTACCGCCGCGACACTGCAGATCTGAGTATTTACTGCAGATCTGAGTATTTACTGTATCTGAGTATTTACTGTATCTGAGTATTTACTGTATCCGAGTATTTACTGTATCTGAGTATTTACTGCAGATGTGAGTATTTACTGCAGATCTGAGTATTTACTGTATCTGAGTATTTACTGCAGATCTGAGTATTTACTGCAGATCTGAGTATTTACTGTATCTGAGTATTTACTGCAGATCTGAGTATTTACTGTATCTGAGTATTTACTGCATCTGAGTATTTACTGCAGATCTGAGTATTTACTGTATCTGAGTATTTACTGCAGATCTGAGTATTTACTGCAGATCTGAGTATTTACTGTATCTGAGTATTTACTGCAGATCTGAGTATTTACTGTATCTGAGTATTTACTGCATATCTGAGTATTTACTGCAGATCTGAGTATTTACTGTATCTGAGTATTTACTGTATCTGAGTATTTACTGTATCTGTACATACAGCCGTCTGTAAGTTGTGCTTTAGGCTGTGGCTCACTCACTTGAAACCCTGTTTATTATGAAGGGAAATAAGCTGCTGCTGAGTGAAGACCGTCCACACCTGTAAGCTGCAGAGTGAGAAACTCCACTGATCCGCATGGAAAAGCAAACGTCAGGGAGCAGTAGATCTGTGGCACCAACCGATTGTAAACATCTGGAAAGTCTTCTCATCTTCTCAGATTGCTTTACTGGCTGTGTTGTGTCCAGTCGCAGTGACAGCTTCGTCCACACGGAGCAAATAACCCATCACCAACAGTTTGTTTTGGCCTGAGCCGAAATACCACAGAGTCATGACAGACACAAAAACTGAGTCCACAGAGGAATACAACACACACACACACACACACACACACACACACACACACACACACACACACACACACACACACACACACACACACACACACTTCACTTGGGATACATTACTTATTGGATTTGATCTTTTTGGGGGGATTTGATAAAAGAATCTTCAGATATCTTGTCCTTGTTTTGCTTCAGTTCTGATTTTACTTCTTTCAGATCCATCTCTTGAGACGCCCCCCCCCCCCCCCCCCCTTCCCCCCCCCCTGAATCCCCCGCCCCGTTCCCCACTCTCATGAAACTCTAATACCAAATTACTGGAGCACAGTATTAAAGGTTACTGTGATCATAACTCAGAAACTCAAAGCTCTACTTTGTAGTCATAAATTAATGTTGTGGGTTTTTTTTTAATTTAAAGTTAGAAGTCAGATTGTGTTTTTGAGCCAAGTCAGAGCATCATGTCTGAGACACACACATTTAATCAGCTGTTTTTTTTATGCCAACATAAAAATACGTTCCTGAGACAGAAATCTATCACTGTGACGTCTCTGATTTTTGTTTTTTTAAAAAAGATGCCAGATGTTTGACTCACTTAAAAAACGATGAGAAACTTGAGCCTAAAAACACAGCATCGCCGTGTGATGAATAGTTTCCTACCCTCTGGGACATTCCTTGTTTTCGTATTGGACTAATTGCGGTGGGTCGGGGGTGGGAGGGCTGCTATTTGCTAGCTGTTTTTTTAATTTTTTTTATTATTTTAAATTAATTTCTCTAATCAGAGATCCTGGACTCTCTGCTATACACTTATGTTTCTGTCATTCACCATGTCATATGTCTCAACTCGCTTTCCCACCATCTGCTGTTCCGTGGCTATTTGCATATGTGTGTGCATGTGTGTGCGTGTATGTGTGTGTGTGTGTGTGTGTTTAAGGGTGAAAAGGTCTACAAGAGGACGTTGTGTTCTGCTCAGGCATCGTTTGTTCTCTCCTCGATTGACTAACCCTCCATCTATCATTGTTGCCTTTCTGGAGCCTCGAACGTCATAGGCACCTGATTGCATAAAGGAAAAATGCAGTTTGTCTGTGTTTGCGCTCTCTCTCTCTCTCTCTCTCTCTCTCTCTCTCTCATCATCACCGTGTTGCATGCAGCATCAGTTTGAAACTAGTCAACGCACATTTAGTCAGCTGGTTAGATTATAATGAAATGTCCAGTGCTCCTGCAACAACTGATCATCTGGTAATCGCCAGACGGTTGTTAATTAGAAATAAATCTCCCAGTCTCCACTGCTCTAACGGATGGTGTGCACAGATAACACTATAGTACAGTACGTGTCTGCTAATTAGGCACATCTGCTAATTTATTCAACCAGCTCACACACTCAAACAGTGACTCATGTAGAAATAAGGCAGGGCGAGTCGGTGCAGTGACGCTTTGAGTATTACAACGTTAAAAAAAAAGGATTTTATTGACTCAACTGCAGATTTGATCACAGAATGATTAAGGATAAACGAGAAGATTATTATAGCTGCGTGAAACTTTGATGCTAATGGAGGTTTACTATAATGATAAATAATATCTATAAATGCAAAAGATGAGAAGTCATGTATTCATGGGACTGTGTACGTAACATCACTGGAATGCAGCCCTGATGCCAAATACTTTCAATAATGACAGATGATAGATGATAATGTCATCCCCCCCCACACGCTGAAACTATAACCTTTAATGATAAATCCGGTTTTATTGGAGTGATGAGGATCACAGTCCTGGTCGGAAAAGTTCTGGCAGCAGACGGGAACATACTGTGAGGGAGAAAACAAATGGTGTGACCGCTAATTGAATAACGTCTGTCTGCTGCTATTGAAACAACAACATCAAAGATAAACCAACGAGTCAAACGATCACCATAAATAATAAAGTACTGTTTAATGTCACCAGTGAAATTCCATCACAGCACGGAAAACACGAGTAATTGAATAATGAGAAATATGAGCCCATCAACACTGACGTTCACTGTTCACTGTCAACAAACAGGGATTAACTCAGGTTCCTGCAAGTTTGACAAACACAACTCTATTTAATATGAGGCTACAGCCAGATGATGATTAGCCTAGCTAAAAAACTAGTACAGTAAAAGCAGTAACACAATTTAGCCACAGTTAATCTTTTTTTTTTTGCATTAGTAAAAGTAATAAAAGCGTAAAAATTATATTTTCTTTAAAAAGTGTATTTAGCATATCAAGTAAAAATACTGATTATGTATAGTGGACTATTGCCATATTAGTCTCTGACTCCAGATCAGTTCATAGAAATGTATTATATTCACAGCAGCCTTTCCCACATTATTCATAACTATGACGACAAAAGAATGATAACTCCAGTTTGTCCCACTGGAGTGTCAAAGTCCAAAATAGTGTGTAGTGACGCAGCCTGTCTCTTCACATGAATCCAGACTGACTGATTCTGTTTATGCTATGAAAACTATGCTGCTGCTCCTGTTTGCATAGAATATTAAAGGCACTGACTGGAGTCTATTGATTGTGTCAGAGGAAAGTTGCAGTGCGATGCTTCCTGCGAGCCGTGATGAGTTGCCAAGCCAAATAAGGAACCTGTTCCACACGAGCACTTTGAAAGACTGTGGCATTAATGGGAGAATCGAACCAAGCAGTCAATTTCATGAAAAAAACAATAAAGTCCAGACTGAAACATCATTAGTCACCGTCCAGTGGAAACCATGTTTTCCCAAACCAAGAAAAATTGTCCTGCTCTCAGTTTTGTGACGGTGCATCTGTCAGGTTTTTAATTATTTAATGATCTTAGAAAAGAGAATTTCCCCACAATGGAAACATTGGATGCTTCCGTGATATAGAAATAAAAAAAAAAAACACACAACACAGTGCAGAGATGACTTTGTGAACTTGGTATAAAATTCATGAAAATTCATGAAAATTCATGTCAGTCTTTACCCCCAGCAAAAACTCAAACCTGAAAAATTCACAAACCATAGAAGTCTAAAAGTTTTTTCTTTTTCGTTGTGCAGCCTTGTTACTTTGAAAGTGTTCATGCAAGAAGGGAATTGTTTTTACATATCTCCGCTGTGCATGGGCTCCTGAAACACATGGTTGCCATTAGTGCTAACAACCGACCCGGGTTGCTTTTTGTTTATGCCTCGTTAGCGCATGAACAACAGGGGCTATCTTTGGATCAGCTCTTCCCTTGTGCAGTGCAAAGTAATGTTGAAATGGAATGTGCACAGGTATGTGTGAGACGATTTATAAAAATCTGTAATAACGAGCTCTAACGGACTGTTGTTGCCGTCGTCATTAATATGCAGGGCTGAAATCAATACAGTTTTCTCTGCTGATTTGCTTTGCCCTCACAGTTCGGTCGTATCGCAGTGATTTCTATTCATTTAGATGTCATTTGCATTATTAAAGCGTTTTAAATGTCGGCTCCAGGCGGCGGCAGGAAGATGAACAAAGTAAATGCACAGTGACAGTCAGGCAAAGCTCGTCCCTGTGTTGTGTCATGTTGATTCATGCCGATTGTCGTTTTATCAGATGAGGTAATTTGATGGATTTTGTGTTGGTGTCTTTTGAAGGTGTCACACACGACACAATAAAGAACTTACAATAACATATAGAGTGTTTCATGTACAGAAAACACATCTATATGTTCTGGATCTAGAATGGACAATCACGCTGTGATACCGTTCTGTAAAAACAGACGATGATACAGACTCATACTCAGTTGATTTTCCAGTGTCACTGGCAGAATCATAAAGGCTGTATATAATATCCTGCCTGTCTATTAAAAGTCGTAATTGCTTTATGCTCCCTGCAGTTGAATCCGACTCCACATCAGAGTCAGTCAGAACTTTTTGCAATTTACATAATAGTTGATGTAATAATAATAGTTTTCTACTTCAGGATTTTGATTTCACTCTTATGTCAGAATGGAAAAGTCATTACCAGATTAATGTGTTTCAACATAGTTTTTCTTTTTTCCTTTTTTTTTAAAAAATGTGACTATATATATCTCCACAAATTACAATCCTGGCCAAGCGTCTCTCATGACTGAGACCCAGGATCTCTGATGTGAGCACCACCATGTACAGATTTTTATAAATCGTCTCAATACCAGGTCCACTTTGTCACACTTTGTCGCACTGCAGTGTGTGTGTGTGTGTGTGTGTGTGTGTGGGATCAGGTGATGGATCACTGTACTGTATTTGCTGACTTAAGGTGACAGGACAAGGACAGTGCTATATTTGTAAACCCATTTCATGACACCAGCATTTCAGGGATGCTCCTCTGCTTTAGATAGCAACATGATGTCATGGCGGTCAATGAACCAACGTTACAAAAAAAGGGGGGGAAAGAGGGCATAAAGAAATAAAGAAATCAGGTGCATGAAAATAATTATATTAATATTAATTATTAGTTGAGCCTCAGTGGATGCATCGTTGTGTTTGTATAAAGTCGCTATTCCCGTTGTGTTTGTATTTGTGTGTGTGTGTGTGTGTGTGTGTGTGTGTGTGTGTGTTTGTGTGTGTGTGTGTTTTTTTATTACACACACACACACATTATCATCAGCACCACTTGCATTGTTTTACGGCAGCATCATTATGCAACACAATCACCATGTGGTTGTGTTAAACTGAGTGATGGTCAGATGAACGCAGCTCCAGTCAGCTGTTTGCTAGGTTTTCTTCTCTGTACATGAAAACCATTCAGCTGCTCCGACTCGGAGCCAAAACGGAATTCCGTAGCTCCAGAGGTCAGTGATGCTTTAATGAGGGTTGGATAAATGAAGTGTGACTGAACATGAGACACGAGGTTTTTCATCCAGCGACTGTTTCTCGATCAGAGAGGAGAATAGTAGAAAGACAGACTTTTTATTTATTTTAAAGTTGGATGCAGCTTTGTCCGTGAAATTGTGAGATCTAAAACGAGTTCAGCCACCTCCTCGTAATTAAGACAAGCTTCCTGCTCCTGCTGTTCAACCTGTCCTCCATCGAAAGCGATCGATTTTTCTGTTTGAACAAGAGGCGAATCAAAGGAAACACAGATGAGAATCAGAGAGGGGGGGGGGAAAGGTGATTTAAAGCAGGTTCAGCAGAGGGTGGAGGGAATTCACTCACGTCAGGACACAGTTAAATAATGAATCCTCCTCATTCAGAGTCTCTCTGGTCTCAGATGCATGATCAAACATACCGGGGGATTCAGGTGTCAGGCCTCGGCGAGGCCATTACAGTAGAATGCACCAGACTCAGGAGATAAATAATGCATCAGTGTTGACGTGGTCCCAGTTGCACTTTAAGATCTGAACTCGGGCCATGTGAGATCTCACAGTCTCCTGCAGAGTGCTCCTGCCTGACAACTCCCCGCCACCGTTTATCCTCAAGGACGAAGCTGGACTCTTTTTCTTTTCTTTCTTTTTTTTTTACAGTCGACAATTTGACCTTTCACATCAAGCAAACCATTAATGTATCTTAATAACAGCTGTATTCAGATCCGGGGCCAAACCTCTCCAAGGGACAGTGACCGTCGTTAATGGCTTTAAACGGCGAGACATGCTAATCCCGCGTCGTGTGACAGCGACGCAGTGACGGTGGAGCGGGTGAGACAACGCTGACATTTCACCAGACAGTTTAATTATCTGACGACAACCAAACCCGGTGTTCAACCACCACAGTCGCGGCTATGACAACAGATTGAGTCACCGGATGTGGCCTCTTGGCGGCGTGGTGACCGTATCGAGTTGTGGTCTGTGGGTTTCGGAGAGGAGACGTAGCGTTGTGTGATGCTGTACGTGACGGCTCTGCAGCACGTTCCCTATGGTCCTCGGGAAGTTTTATCTCCCTGTTTTATATTCTTACCAAAGCTACATGAGGAAGTGAGGAAAGCACACATCTGCCCTTTGACCTCCAGCCTCCCATGATATAGAACCGTTAATAAATTGTTTACATTACTACTGCTACTTTACTGTTTGGCAAATCGACTCCAGCTGGTCCTGTGGTTCAATTCTCGTAAGACGTGCGGTGGATTACTGAAGCGCTTTTTGGTTTCCGTGACAACAGTAGATAAATGGCTTCTCCAGGGGGCTAATGTGCTTTTTTGGACTCGAAGGCGAGTGATATATTCAGGTCGTATATATGTGTCTCCAAGAAGGAGGTTCTAGTTTATGGAGAAAATGATGGGACATTCATATTGTGAACATGTGAGACATTGAGGTCGTTAAGTCATTTGTCGCCTTGACGACCCAAATTGTTTGTTTACTTTGCAATAGTATTCGACGAAACGAGAATACTTTTGACTTTAGCCCCGAATCCGCTGCGTCTGAACACAGCTGCGGCTACGAGTGATAAAATTCCGATTTATTGAGGAGGTCAGGACTCTGGCAGGCGAAGGCTGAGGGCAGGAGGGAATGGCTGGTGGGAGGACGGAGCCATGAGTGGCAGGACAACGGGGAACAGAGGCTGGAAGCAAACTGATGATGGAGAGTGCTGACTCGTATATTTACGACATCAGTGTTCTCTCAGCATTACCGCTCGTCCCTCATCCCGCTTTCCCGGCTCCGTCATTATTCTTCCTTTAACCAGCGCTGGAAATCACTGATGTAAAATGAAGGTTACTTGATGCTCTGCCTGCCCAGACATACTTTGTGTTGCAGACTGACGTTTTACCATTTATGGTGCATGTTATGAAATTAACCTACTAACAACAATCTGTATTCACTTTGTGTCCAGCTCTAACTCTGGCTTTGTTGACGTCTGGGTGTTTACAGGGCAAATTATCGAATCCCTGCCAATAATATGCTGTGTAGACAACAAAGCCGCGAGGAGGCCACACACAGAACAGAGATCGATTTTCATAAACAAAAGTCCGATAACATTTATTCTTATCCATCTATGCAATTTAGCCGCAGCTGAATGGGGAGATTGTTTCTGCTGGATCTGAACTCATTCAGAGCAACACACTGAAACCAGGAAGCAGGAAATCGCTGTCTGACCCTCTTAACGTTTGACTTCTCAGATTCTGAACGATGCTCTTTTCTGAAATCTCCTGAAATTATATATATTTGTAAAAAAAAAAAAAAAAGCCGAAGTGCTTCGGAGCAAAAACTAAAAGTGCAAATGAAAGGCTGTCAGTGGCTGTCACGCTGTAGCTTCCCACCACCGCCTCCTGCCTGCTTATTTTGACAAACACGTCACAAACTGCCATTCACCCTTAATACACCCGAGTTACCTGACAGGAATGTGGGAAAGAACAAGTATAGGTAAAAAAAAAAAAAAAAAGAAATACAGGTGATAAATTCACGTGCATCAAAGGAGCCTGTGTTCCATCAGCGTAAGACCTCGCAAAACGAGGGTCTTAACATGAACTTGAACCCAGCTCAGATAAGGGGCCACGCCATCAATCCCATTCTCTCTGTAATCTTGTAGAGCAGCGGTGGAGGGGGAGTCAGGGTGCTTATTGATCACTGGCTCTTTCCCAGACAATGCAGCCTGTAGATATAACAGGCAAAGCCTCCTCATCACCTGTGATGACAGGAGAACAGCAGTTCCTGTTTCCAATTCCCAAAATGAGTCAAGTCAATGCAATCAGCTCTCAGATATATAGCTGGCCGATCAATATTCCTTTTACCATGAGTAGTGATAGAAAAGATGACCTCTGCACAGGTGACCTCTGCACAGGTCATAGAGGCTTTAGTCGGCCTGACAGCTGAGATGGAGGCTCAATGGGGAAAAAGGCTATAGGATGATAACCAAGTTAATGAGTCCTCTATCAGTTTTTGTATAATATGGATATATATATATAATGCAGGCCTGACGTGTGCAGACATGGGATTAAAGCAATTATAATTAAAGATGAGGGAAAAGATGGGGATGATTTTTCACAGCCAGCACTAAGTCTTTGCCCCTTGAATATTTATGGCCGTTATATGGTTTGTGTGTACAGTAGCTGCTGGCAGAGAGTCTGGATGGTTCATGCCAACAACAACAAGCGTACAAACGTCTTTGATGCTTTGCTGACTTTGACATTGGACTATATTAAGATTTCGGCATTGTCTCTGAGCTGCAGCCGATGCCGCGTTGGCCTTCGGTGAATTCATGTGTAATATCGCAGTGCTTCTAAATAAAAACAGCTCCCCAGTCGAACACAGTTTTACCAACCACACAGGCCTATAATCTTAATAGGCCAGTGCACTGCGCTTTAGCTCCAGCTAAGTGCTGGACGTGTTCTCAGAGGAAAAGTGCCAGTCCAGGCGAGAAACTGGAAAATGCATTTCCCATCTCCTGCATTATTTCCTGTAAAATGACCATAAGAAAGTGCTGCTACGCACGGCGGAGGTTATTCATAATCACATATGCAGGGATTAGGTGGATGTAATAGATTGCTCTCTGCGTGTCACCATGAATAAAAACCCAGACTCTGGTGATCTTTTTTAAAAATAATTTATATTCCTACAGGAAGTCGCCACAGATAGGAACAGGCACTGTGGGGAAAAAAATGTCCTCATCTCCTCTTATCTCTGTTAATTTCTTGGGACACTTGAGCTGCACATTTCAGACGTGAGTGTGTCGGGAATATTCATCTTTTATATGTTTGGAATAATGAAGCTTGTTGAATCAGAGATTCCATATGGCCTTGCTGCTGCAGTGAATATTAAACCGCGCTCTTGTAAATTGGGGCTATACGTCACATGTTTTTCACAGCGAATGCCAAAACGGCCATTTCCTGTGTCTGCCTCGTTGGATGGCAGTTGTGCGCTACTTGTGTGCACTGCAGTAAACACGGAATGCTATGTACGCATACATTTAGAGTTGGGACACTTCCAAAAGGCTCAAAGCTATTTTTTTAATTGCGGAAACATACATAGGTTGGGTTTAAGTGTCGCAAAACATTGCGTTAGCTGGCAGTCATGCATTGTAAAGGAACCTTTTTTTTTTATTCTGCGAAAAATCCACACAGGGCAATAAAAGATGCCCACGGACACCAATAAATAAGAACTGAAAATAATGGAAATAATTGGAAAATAAATGGAGTGAGGTTGAAATAAAAAGTAAAATATATGATTCCGTTTTAATGACCTGCGAGTTTCCCAACAGCTCACTTATTCCAGAGGGTTCGGAGTGTTGTGGTACAAGCGTTCATATATAAAAGTCAAGAGTAGACTATTCCAACATGACGTTTTCCTTCCTTTTTATTTGTCAGCGTCATCTAAGTAGTACTGCAGTATGGATACTTAACAATATGCAGACTAATCTGTGGTCATGGCCAACGCTCACCGTCTGTAAAAACCAGAGAGTTGCTTTGAGCTTGTGTCGGAGATAGTGTGCGTCTTTGTGTGTCCCGTTCTGCCAGCTTCTCCATGTGTGCAGACACAAATATGGAGCGTTATTCTCCCTGCTGTGAATTATGGCCGGTGTCACTCAGCACATTGTATTCCGAGGCAGCAGAGAGTGGTGATATATGACTCACTGCGACAACCTGGACACACACCATAGTGTAAGAAGGTGAAGTATTACCAATGCACAATTAGCTGAGTGCTGGGTTATGGACAGGGTCGGAATTTTAATTCTTTTTCCATTTCGTGGGATGGATCGGAATGCAAATTTGAAATTCATGATAAATTTGACATAGCTGTACGAATTCTCTCATCATATTGCACCTAAAGTACTGACTAACAAGTTATTGTTGTCCTTTTACTTTCCAAGGCCAATTGAATCTTTATAGAAACCAAACTTATAAACCCGTGGTGTGTAATCTAAATTTTTCCTACTTTAATATACTGGAAAAATATAAGAATTGAAGCTGTAAACATATGTATTATCTGTAAAATCACTCATTATGCAGCGCTTCCCCCATGTTTTTTTTATGAGGATAGAAGTGCATATAAATCAGATTATTTGAGTCACGGGAAAAGTGTAATATTCCGTTGAGAAGAACCTGGATATCGTTGTTTTGTTGAATCTCAATTTGCTTTTTCTTCTATATTTCTATATTCACCCAGAGCCAATCTGGCTTTTTGGTTCATGCTGATTTAGTCAGGGTGATGTTCATCAACATGCATCAGAAAACAACTAGACTCATCTGAATTAAAGGCAGTTGTCATTATCCTGCTGTGCCAGTCTGGATTTAGTTATGATCCACTGCGAAAAGTATTTAGCTGTTTATTAGTTCTGCAGATGTTGGCATATGATGAAGAAACATAAATCACGTGTGTTGTGTTTCAGTTGGCTTTGCATAACTTTGCCGTTGCCTTGTGTGAATGGAAAGTGTGTGAGTGCGTGTCCCTCATCATGCTCTTTATCCTCCATTCGCTCGGCTGCCCTGTGATTCAGTGTTCTCTCTTCCACTGCAGGCAACCAACATCTAAATCCCAATTGTGAATAGTGGCCAAGGCACATATTGCAAGTGGGACACATGGGGGTGCTGCATTGCTGAGAAATAATCCAAATTTATATTGATTCTCTTATTCAGTACTTGAAATATATAGGACAAGGCAGGCGTAGTAGTGTAGTGGCAAAATAATGCAGGACCTGAAGGAAAACTACGGAGTAAAATGAATAGGAAAGGAAACCTTAGGAAGGAATATACAATAAAAACTATAAAGGAGAATAAGTCCGTCATAGGGTTTTGTTCTTCAGGCATTAGACAGAGTAAAACTCAGCATGAAGGAGAAATGAAGTTATTTGAAAATCCATTTGCCGCATTGCAGTAAAATTGCATGTAGAATGCGACGCCTTGTGAATAACGTATCCCGTTATCTTTGTAAACCAGTGTATAGTATAAGTATAAGTATTGTCTTTCCTTACAATCGTTATAGTTTGACTTATTTGTTCTCAGAAACCCACCGACACAAACAAGCACATTGAGAAAGAATGTCAAGTTCCTGTTCTGAACTTTCAGAATGCCCCATGTGATATTGTGCCACATTTCACCAGCTCACCCAGTTCCATACGTAATCATCATGAGGCCATTGTCCCATAGGGACATGTTACACTGCAAAGCAGGAAGTCGGAATCCCAAACAGACCCGTTTTCAGAAGGCCAGAAATCAGCACCATCTGGAATCACACAACCCGTCTAAACTCTCCTCTGGTAGAAAACGAAAACAAAGCTGTGTCTACACTCAGTAGACGACGTGTGAAGATGGCAACGTACTTTACAGGTTGTCATACTTCACAAGTCACAATATTAGTCAGCGAAAAGCCTGTCCTACCTCACAAACTGCTGTTCTGAGTCCGCAGGGAGGCTGTGTGAGTGAGCATGAAGCTCTCTGTGCACTGCTGACTGCTGGACGACGGCGACCTGCGGGGCGAGCGCTGAAATCGGCTTCTCCTGTTGAAGTAGCTGCCAGCTGACCAGGTGCGCTTGTGCTTCCTCAAGTACTCCTTGTAGTTCTTGGTGAGCAGTGTGTAGAGGAAGGGGTTGATGCAGCTGTTGGAGTACGTCAGGCACGTGGTCAAGTAGTTGATGTTGCGTTTGGCTTTGGTGGAGAGGGACAGGGCGGGATGGAACTGACCCAGCAGCTGCCAGATCCAGAATGGCAGGAAGCATGCCCAGTAGAGGAGCACGATGGTGAAGATCAGGTAGAGCACCTTTAGGGAGGAGGACCGGAGAGATGACCCATTAATGAGAGTCAGGTGTCAGGTTGACTGTTAAATGACTGTTATGCTAGTTGTCTTTTTTTTTGTTACAATCACTGTGATCAATCATCTTGAAACTGCCCAAACCTTTGCTACATTTTGGGGTTGAGCTGCCTCAACAATGTTTCTCCAATTATCAGCATTATGCAAATCAAAGGGCGGCTTATTAAACCCTGTCCTTCTTACCCAGGCAAAATGGAACACATCGACCCTCTTAAATTAATTCCTGTAGCCAGAAGTGACTTTTACAAGCCGAACATGCTGCATGCTTTTTTGCTCCAAGGTACCAGTAATCCCTGTGAACAACCTTTAATGCTGCTGCAGGGCAGCGCTTGCCACACTATTAATCACCCTGAATTGATGAAACTGACCCATCGAAAGCCCCGCTATGAAGAAAAGTGGAAATTGTCTCAGCAGGAGCAGAGAGCAAGCATGGAATAAAAAACAAATCCTCCAGCTGCAGGGACAGAATCCTTAATGAAATCCTTCATGCAGACAGCAAAACCGATGCTATCATGCTCCAACAAACACCTGTTCATCGTCATCGGATGATGGACAGGTGCAACCTGGGTAATGAGGACAGTGTCTAGTGTGGTGCTCTGGGCTGGTTAGGAGAGAGGAGTTACGAGGAGCTATGGTTAGCTAGCCCTAAAGCTATATTCACACTGCAGGCCTTGATGCCCAATTCCAATTTATTGCTCAAATCCGATTTTTTGTTTGGCTCTTTAAATGTGGCCTGTCTACAGATCCTGAAGTGACCCGCATGCGCCGTTGATCATTAATGACATCACGCACACAATGGTGTTTGCCGAAACGAACGTGGCGGCAACCAGTAGTGTAGTTTATGGTCTAAAGGCAAAAACAGTGTGTGGTGGCAGCCGGCAAATTTGTGAACGGGTGATAATAAAAAGGAGGAAGAGGAAAAAGAAAATTAAAATACATGGCCCCGTTTCTTTCAAAATTGTTTTGAAAACAGATCGGTTACGATAAGACCCTTCAGGTTTGGCTTGCACCAAAGTGTCAACCCAAATACTTATAAGGCCTCAAACCTCGCTGTCCTTCCGCTGCCCCCTCCTTCAACATGTCCTCCATGTTGGTTTGTTTCCGTTTTTTTCAATCAACTTATTTATCAATGACGTCAAAGGCGCATTATATGCGACCTGGCTGTTCAGATTGCGGTCGCATTCAAAAAAATCCGATACGTATCTCATTCAGTACCACATTTGAAAGTGGCCTGAATCTGATTCAAAAATGTCAGCTTCAATGGGACTGGTGCCGTTCACACTGCCAAAAGCAAATCAGATATGGGTCACTTGTAACTGCAGTGTGAAAGTAGCCTAAGAGACACAGATGCATGATTTCTTCTGGCTGAGTCGGTTGTAAAGCAGCTTTGAAACTGCTGATGCCTTGAAAATAGATACAGCCTTGTGATGCACTGACCTTTTGATTGGGAAGTTTCTTGGTCTGTTTGAAGGTCTCTGTCTGGGAAACCCAGTAAGTGCGTGCGAGCTGTGTGTAGAGATAGCCAATGATCAGTCCCGGAGCTACGATGCTGGTACAAAACAGGAAGGAGATGTAAACATTGTAGGAGAGTTGGGGCAAGGTGGACTGACACATGGCTTTGTTGCCCGCCGTCTTTAATTGAATGCTCACGATCATTGGTAGAGTCAGAATGAGAGAAGCTGCCCACACCAGGAAGGCAATGGCCTTCCGGTAACTTTTAGACCTCTTCACTGTGTCCAGTGGCTTCAGCACCGCAAAGTAACGCTCAGTGCTCATGATCGTCAGCGTGAAGATGCTGGCATGCATGGTCAGGAAGTCCATACTGATCAGAATCCGACACCCCGTGTCCCCAAAGTACCATTCCTTTAGGAAGTGTGTACACACAACAAAGGGGATGGTGAGAAGGTAGAGGAGGTCAGCTAGAGCCAGGTTGATGATGTAGATGTACATGGAAGCGGCAGTCCTCATGGACTGGCACATGACCACCAAGGTGTAGATGTTCCCCGAGACTCCAACAAGGCACATGATGGAGAGGATGGTGCCAATGGTGAAGGTGGCGGCTGTGTCCTCGTGTGAGTTCGGAGGGGGGTCAGTGGCATTGACGCCCCTCTCCACAAGGACTCCGACAGGCTCCATGGACACTGTGGTCATCTCTGAATGGGGGAGAACAGAAATATAAGGATGAGGGAGGCAACAGGACAGTTTTTGTTTTTGTCGTTGTCGTTAATGATGGTGGTTTCATTTCCTTTGTATTCATATTCAGTGTTCTTTCAGCGTAAAAGCTTTTCCAGGCTCCATCATTTCTTGTCATTACAGAACATCTTCATATGTAATCTGATTTGCTCTCCGACAGCCAGCTCACCACAGACTGAGCAGTTTTACCTGTGGCTCGGAAAGCAGCTTTGAAAATATTTTTTTCAGTTCACACAAATTCAATGAAATGTTTTAGCTTAGTGTTTAAGCATCATATAAAACTTCAGGAAGCACAGCCTGTGCAAGACATTTGATGTTGGACAAATGAGAAGGTTTGAAAGGGATTCAACAAAGAGGTGAATAATATTTTTCTCTAGGCTTCATTTTGATTTCTCAAAGCTGATGAAAACTTGCAGTGAACTGGTTTCTCAGGGGAACGACCACATCTGATGTCTGATGACGAAATCCATCAGCACTGTGAGAGTGTGTGCAGACAGAATGATCCATGCACACGGCATGTGATTATTACAGGGTCAAATGTCTTTGAGTTGATGATGATGTTCTAGGAACACCGAGAGCTTTACAGTCAGAAATCACTGTGAGAGGAGTCCTCTGAATGCTTTCATGCAACACACATTTCTGTTAAACACCGAGTCTGTGTGAACATGTGAGTCAGTCAGGAGGTAGAGTCTTACCTGGGCTGCCTCTCTGGTCCGGGGGCTTCAGCACTCAGCTGCAGTGCCATCAGCCATGATTTGTCTCCATCTGCTCCCCCCAAAACTTTACAGCTCCGGCAAATATTTCACTCGCCATAAAAAAAAACCCACGCAGGTGCAACCAAAAGGAAGTGAAGGTAAAAATCTATATCCAGCAGTCTCGAGGGAGGAAAATCAAAGAAGAGATCCACCACAACAAAATTCACTCCATTGTTGAGCGGTCGTAGAGAAACCTGCCCAAAGTGTGTGGAGTCAACAGAAAGGTGCACGGCTCACAGGCATAAAGTTACCCCCTGTTCCTGCACCTGTATATATGTATGTATATAAAACATATACATACATATACATATATATATATGTACAAGACAACATCAAAGAAGTGATGATGGCGTTAAGCTACAGCTGGTTACGCTGAATTTCCCCCATGACTGAGTGAGAGTCAGAGAGAGAAGGAGAGACAGCAGCACACTGCTGCTGCTGGAAGCCCAAAGAGGGAGGGGGAAGACGGAGCGAGTGGATAAGAGGGAGTAATGCAGGAAATGTCTCTCTCTCTCTCTCTCTCTCTCTCTCTCTCTCTCTCTCTCTCTCTCTCTCTCTCTAACTAACCCCTGTGCCATCTATTTCCATCTAATGGGGGGGCGTGTGCCACAAACTGATATGACACACGCTGAACACACACACACACACACACACACGCACACACACACACACACACACACACACACACACACACACACACACACACAGAGTATAAATCAAAGGGACAGGAAACACTGCCTGTTTGGTCCAGTGCAGGATTTCCAGTATCACTATACCTGTGTGGGTCTGCAGGGGGGGGGGTGACAGTGTCTGTGGCCCGATGTCACAGCTCAAACAGATCACAGAGGGACAACGTGTTCAAGCAGCACGATGCAACTATTTCAAACAAAAGTGTCAGATTCACCTGTAAACTGCAGGACAGTGTGTTAATTCTGCACCCTGATCGTCACTTAATTAAAATTCTATAATCAGGCTGGGTTTAAAAAAGGAAACATTGTTCATCTCTGACGTTCATCAAGGACACTGAATTTAATTTTAGAAATTGTAAATGAAGTTTGGTGTGTTTGTTTCAGCGAGGGCCATGGACTGTTTATAACCTTAAGAGCTGGTTGATGAAGTGTGTGCTTCATTTGTTGCACAGTGAAACAAACTCAACAACAAAATGAGACGCGATGCCAAGTCAAAGGCAAATCTGATCTACAACTGCTGTTGTTGTTTTTTATTGCCAGTAGGAGGTGACAGGAGCAGGCTTTGCCAGTGTGCAGCTTGCAATTACAGTCAATTCATGGTTGTGTGATTGCAGCTTTATCCCTCTGCTCTGTCTGTCACTGGCTGCTTATCTAATCAGAGCTTCCAGATTCCATGCACAAACAGACAGGTCCATTATGTGCCTGGATTTAAAGCTCTGACCTTTTCACCCCACAGGTCACACTGTCTGTCATAATGAGAAAAAAAAAACAAAAAAACGGCTCCCTTTGTTTCAAGTCAATCTGTTTAGTTACCCAATAAACTGAAACTGGTTTCATCCAGTGTCTGCACAGTAAAGCAGATGAATGAGTGAAGCAGGGCTTCAGCCACCGCTCTGCCTTTGTTCTGTCACTAAAAGATGGAGTTAAAAGACGATGACTGTACACATCTGGGTTTTTTTGCATTGATTAATTAGTGAACAGCTCAACAGTCTGCTTTTGACTTTTTTGTGAAAAGTTAAATGTTTGTCTGAAACTAAATGTCATGTTATACGATAGAGATGTCCGATATTATTGGCCTATTGATATAATTGGCCGAGATTTAATATTGGAAATTATCGGGATCGGTTTTTACTTTTGTATTGACACAACTTTTACACAGCATGCACATATTATACATCAAACTGTTCAGCTACTCCTCCCCTCACTCGAAATGTCCAAATATCAGAGACGTGATGTATCGTTTTCAAAATGCTTTTCTTTACTTTCGTTTGTTTAGCTGAATTGATTTAGTTTTGGGGGGACCCCGCATATCTGTAACGTATCGGAAATGAATAGTTGGATAATACTGGTATGTCGGATTATCGGTAAAAAAGCCAATATTTCACATCCGTGCTATACTGTGATTTGGACGTGCTTTTCACATTTGCCCAAAACTCAACGCCACACTATAACGTTTTGACAATAAAATATATATTTTTAAAATTTTAAATGACATTTTTGTGAAAATGTGTCCAAATGTTGATGACATACTACACTGTGGGCCTGATTTACTAAGATCCCAGACTGCGCATGCTGCACTCACGTTTGCGTGTTGAGGGCTTGTTGTGGGTGTTGTGTTGTGGGTGTGATAGTGGGTGCAAACGTGGTGCAGCACGCCCTGTTTAAATGAGGTTTTTGCAGTGTGTTACAAGCCGTCTGAGCCTGATTTCTATAACGGACATACATAACAACCCTGGTGAGATTTTTTGAAAAATATATAGAACAAACTACTACGAAACTCTTCACAGGGTTTTCGATGAAATCCGTTTCACTGCAAAGTGGTTTAGACAGACCACCGATCCCACTGATGACTGACAGCCGCCTGTCATTTCTCTGCAGGCCTCAGATGGTTTCTGCTGACGTGCAGTTTGTCTTGAGTCCTCAGACTATTCCTCCACTGTTCCTCCTCTCCTCTCTCTCCTCTCAACCCTGCATCACATCTCCCTCTATTTTCAGCTTCTCTCTCTCCCTCAGGTCTATTTGATGACATATCCCCCTCTCCATATGGCTTTCCTCCAACACCGGGTCAATGTAGAAGCTCTGTGTGTGTGTGTGTGTGTGTGTGTGAGAGAGAGAGAGAGAGGAGCATTGATATCACCTGTAGAGCAGTGATTTACAGTCAGGGGAACTCCTACACCGGGCCAATAACAGTTATTTCAAAGAAATGGAGGATTAATGTTGAAATTACAAAAATAAAAGAGCAGTGATTTACAGTCAGGGGAACTCCTACACCGGGCTAATAACAATTATTTAAAAGAAATGGAGGATTGATGTTGAAATTACAAAAATAAACAGCCGGCTAATGTAACAAACAGTGGAAATGGCTGTGTGGCTCTGCTCCACACAGCTAAACCCTTGTTTCAGCATCAAATATTTGGTTTGTTCAAAATCTGGTGAACTTTATTGAATTTTGTGGAAGCGTTCTGATTTTAAACTGTGTGTGGAACTCAAACGCAGCTGACGACTTTAGTGTCTCTCTCACTGCTGCCATCTTGTGGTCAAAGGTGATATCTACAAAGTAGTAAAAGTACCGTAAATTACGACAATACAACAGGAAACAAACAGTATGCTGACGATAAAATAAAAGCATGCTTTTATACTATCATGCTTGTTTCCTGTTGTATATTAGTCGTTTATGGCAGCTTTGAATTATTTGAACATTAAAAACAGTGCTCAATGTGGTAAAGTGGTAAAGTTGAACTTGGTTTAAGCATGTTCTAAAGACAATTGACCTTAAAAAAAACAACACCACACACACACACATACACACACACACACACACACACACACACATATATATGGAAAAGAAAGAAATCTGATATTGGCAGTCTTAACCAGTGTCTCTCCTCCTACCCAGGACAGTCGGTGGCGCTGTACGACCCTCTGGCAGCCTCGTCTTCTCGGTGATGTGACGGGTGTCAGTCGGGGTGAGGGGGTGTGGTGAAACAGCCTCAGCATGGCACCTCCACACATACATCCACCTCCATATGTGCTGATGGGTCACAGGGCTTCAGATATCGTCCATCACCTTCTCACAGTCTCTGCTGGATGCATCACAACCAGGACTCAACCGAGGGTGAGTCAGTGTCACAGTGTGTTACAGAGCAACAAGTGAACATCAGTGTCAGAGTGTGTTTATCAGTGTTGTCACTGATGGATTTGATCCTGATTGATCCTGTTCAAATCCAGGAATCACTTTCTGACCTGAATGGGTTTAAGTCTGTGCTCCAACTTCTCGCTCTGTTTCTCAGCTTCCACTTGGTCTCCTCAACTCTTCACAGGGTTTTAGATGAACTCCTCTGCCTCTCTGTGTTTTCACTGTAAAGAGGTTTAGACAGACCACCGATCCCACTGATGACTGACAGCTGCCTGTCATTTCTCTGCAGGCCTCAGATGCCTGCAGACCTTCTCTGCAGGTCCGGTTTTGACCGTGGATGGTCTGGCACTGCTGGACCAGACCCACAGTCAGAGAGC
>JAFBJQ010000921.1:0-157803 GCA_016785345.1 Trinectes maculatus
AAAGAATAGAAATGGTAAAATTTGATAAAAATTATTTCAAATACCTAAAAATAACATGACTCGCAGTATGTCAACCTGGCCAAATATGCCCAAAAATTAAAAAAAACCCAACAATTGCCACGAAATGCTATAAAAGAACATGTATTTACTAGGTATAACAATATTTTGTTGATAAAATGTCAGAAGACCGCATTTTCTGATGGGTCAAAAATCAGCCAAAAATGATAATGATAAGAATGATGAATACCCAAATATGCCAAAAAATGAAAAATCATAAGGTGTCCAAAAAATGCTGCAAAATGCCATTAAATAGCATGTGTGTGTTTGTTACGTATAAGAATATTTTGTTTAGAATAGAAAACCTCATTTTCTGATGTGTCAAAATTCAGCCAAAAACTCATTTTCTCATAGGTCAAAAATCGCAAAAAAACGTAAGGGGTTAGTATGTCGAAAATGACCAAAAACAGCGAAAAATTAAAAATGGAAATAAAGTGCTAGAATTCCATAAGATAGCGGGCAGTCACCCCCCAGAATGATATTTTGTTGATTAGAGGCTAGAAAACCTCATTTTCTCATAGGTTAAAAATCGAAAAAAAACATAAGGGGTTAGTATGTCGAAAATGTCCAAAAACGGCCAAAAATTAAAAGTGGAAAAAACGCGCTAGAATGGCAGGAAATAGCGTGCAATCACCCCCCAGAATGATATTTTGTTGATTAGACGCCACAAAACCTCATTTTCTCATAGGTCATAAATCAGAAAGAAACATAAGGGGTTAGTATGTCGAAAATGCCCAAAAACTTCCAAAAATTAAAAGTAGAAAAAACGAGCTAGAATGGCAGGAAATAGCGTGCAATCACCCCCTCATTTTCTCATAGGTAAAAATTCTTCAAAAAACGTATGTCGAAAATGTCCCAAAACAGCAAAAAATTGGTGGAAAAGTGGAAATAACGCGCTATAATGGCATAAAATAGCAGGCAGTCACCGCCCAGAATGATATTTTGTTGATTAGACGCCAGAAAACCTCATTTTCTCACAGTTCAAAATTCTTCAAAAAACATAAGGGGTTAGTATGTCGAAAATGCCCAAAAACGGCGAAAAATTAAAAGTGGAAATAACGTGCTAGAAAGGCATAAAATAGCGTGCAGTCACCCCATAGAATGATATTTTGTTGATTAGAGGCCAGAAAACCTCATTTTCTCATACGTCAAAATTCTTCAAAAAACGTATTTTGTATGTCGAAAATGGTCAAAAACGGCGAAAAATTAAATGTGGAAAAAACGTGCTAGAATGGCAGGAAATAGCGTGCAATCACACCCCAGGATGATATTTTGTTGATTAGACACCACAAAACCTCATTTTCTCATAGGTCATAAATCGGAAAGAAACATAAGGGGTTAGTATGTCGAAAATGTCCAAAAACGGCCAAAAATTAAAAGTGGAAAAAACGCACTAGAATGGCAGGAAATAGTGTGCAATCATCCCCTAGAATGATATTTTGTTTTGCTGATTGAGACCATACATAGTTATGAGACCATATATAGTTATGAGACCATATATAGTTATTTTATTTTATTTTATTTTATTTTATTTTATTTTATTTTATTTTATTTTATTTTATTCTACTGACTTTACTCTGTAAACTGGGCACTGCAGGCAGTCACCCCCCAGAATGATATTTTGCTGATTGGAGGCCAGAAAACCTCATTTTCTCATAGGTCAAAATTCTTCAAAAGACGTAAGGGGTTAGTATGTCGAAAATGCCCAAAAACGGCGAAAAATTTAAAATGGAAAAACGTGCTAGAATGGCATGAAATAGCGTGCAAACACCCCCCAGAATTATATTTTGTTGATAAGACGCCAGAAAACCTCATTTTCTCATAGGTCAAAAATCTTCAAAAAACGTAAGGGGTTAGTATGTCGAAAATGCCCAAAAACTGCGAAAAATTAAAAATGGAAAAACGTGCTAGGATGGCATAAAATAGCGTGCAAACACCCCCCAGAATGATATTTTGTTGACAAGACACCAGAAAACCTCATTTTCTCATAGGTCAAAAATCTCCAAAAAACGTAAGGGGTTAGGATGTCGAAAATGCCCAAAAAGGGCGAAAAATCAAAAATGGAAATAAAGCGCTAGAATGGCATAAAATAGCATGCAAACACTGCTCAGAATGATATTTTGTTGATTTGACGCCAGAAAACCTGATTTTCTCATAGGTCAGAAGTTGCAAAAAAACGTAAAGGGTTAGTATGTCGAAAATACCAAAAAAATGCAAAAATCTAAAAATGGAAATAATGCGTTAGAATGCCATAAAATAGCGTGCAAACACCCCCCAGAATGATATTTTGTTGATTAGACGCCATAAAACCTCATTTTCTCATAGGTCAAAATTCTTCAAAACACGTAAGGGGTTAGTATGTCGAAAATGCCCAAAAACGCCGAAAAATTAAAAGTGGAAATAAAGCGGTAGAATGGCATAAAATAGCGTGCAAACACCCCCCAGAACGATATTTTGTTGACAAGACGCCAGAAAACCTAATTTTCTCATAGGTCAAAAATCTCCAAAAAACGTAAGGGGTTAGGAAGTCGAAAATCCCCAAAAACTGCAAAAAATTAAAAGTGGAAATAAGGCGCTGGAATGGCATTAAAATAGCGTGCAAATAGCCTCCACAATGATATTTTGTTGATTAGACGCCAGAAAACCTAATTTTGTCACAGGTCAAAATTCTTCAAAAAACGTAAGGGGTTAGTATGTTGAAAATGCCCAAAACGAGCGTAAAATTAAAACTGGAAATAACGCGCTAGAATGGCATAAAATAGCATGCAAACACCCCCCCCCAGAATAATATTTTGTTGATTTGACGCCAGAAAACCTCATTTTCTCATAGGTCAAAAATCTCAAAAAAAAGGGGTTAGTATGTCGAAAATACCCAGAAACGGCAAAAATCTAAAAATGGAAAATAATGCGTTAGCATGCCATAAAATAGCGTGCAAACACCCCCCAGAATGATATTCTGTTGATTAGACGCCAAAAAAACTCATTTTCTCATAGGTCAAAAATCGCAAAAATCGTAAGGGGTTTGTATTTCGAAAATGCCCAAAAACAGCGTAAAATTAAAAGTGGAAAAAACGCACTAGAATGGCTTAAACTGGCGTGCAAATACCCCCCAGAATGATATTATGTTGATCAGATGCCATAAAACCTCATTTTGTCACAGGTCAAAAATCTCAAAAAAACAGATTTTTGACCTGTTTTTTTTTTATGTCGAAAATGCCCAAAAACGGCAAAAATCTAAAAATGGAAATAATGCGTTAGAATGCCATAAAATAGCGTGCAAACACACCCCAGAATGATATTTTGTTGATTAGAGGCCAGAAAACCTCATTTTGTAACGTGTCAAAATTCAGCCAAAAACAGGGTCCCGTGGTATGTAAAACATGGCCACAAATGCCAAAAAAAGAAAAATCAAAAAAAGGCCAACAAATACCCTGAAATGCCATACAATAGCATGTATTTACTAGGTATATATTTTGTTAATAAAATGACAAAAAACCACACTTTCTAATTGGTCAAAAATCTGACAAAAATGATGACCCGTGCTATGTTGAACATGGCCAAAAATGCCAAAAAAAGAAAAATCATTCAATGTCAAAAAAAAATGCCATGATTTTTTTGCAGAGATTTTGCAGCAACATGCTATTTTATAACTAGAAATTTATTATAAATATGTAATATATAACAAATATGTAAAAACAAAACAGACAAAAATATGTACTCAAAAACAAGCAACACTTTTTTTCAAAATAATTGTCAAAAACCTAAAAAAAAATCTTTTTGAAAAAAGCTCGTCAAAACTGAATTTTTAAAAAAATGTCAAGAACAAAAATATTTACTTTAAAAAACATTTTAAAAGTTAAAAATACTACAAAAAGCATTTTTTTCAAAAAACGACAAAAAGGTACTTGATGACAACAAAAACGATGACAAAATAAAAAAAATCTAAAATAATGAAAAATTACCGTTTTAACAAACGTTTAAAAAACAACTTCAAATTCTATTTTCCTTAAAACAACATCAAAATGACAAAAAAAGTAGTTTTAACAAAAGTGTCAAAATTTATAGAAAATCAATAACAACATACAACAAAAAAGTGAAAAACATTGAAAATGATGATAAAAAAAGGTCACACCATAGTATGTCATCAAAAATGAGCAAAAAACAGTGTAGTGTTGCATCAAAAATGAGGACAATGATGCTAATCATCATTCAAACCAATACCGCACCTGGGTAAAAGCAGGTAAAAGTTTTACAGAGAAGCCAGGAGAACAAGGGGAGGGCTTCATAAGGCAGTAGTACCCCATCTTTTATTAATGTCACTCCCTGAGACATCAGGTTTTTGTCAGTCAGAATGGATAATGAAGATGTTGGCAGGGCCCGTGAATTCATCCCTTTAATACTCACATATTTTATGATAATGAAAGGATAAAAGTGGTCTCCCCCACTGATGTGCCAGCACAGCTGTGGAGCTTGACCGTCTGCTGCAGGCACAGAATAAAAAGGATCACAGTAAGTAAGGAAAGGATCCATAAGTACATAAAGCAAATAGCTGATGGTACTGTAGCAAACCCTACATTGGCAGCACTGCATGTTACACTGCGTGATGAAAAATAACGAGAAGCAAATGCTTTCAGTGAATGAATGTCTCTAGGAAAACCTTTTTGATCCTATTCTGACTGCATTCACCCCATTGCATGAAGCCCTTTCACCATACCAACCTCTACACAGATCCCAATCTCAAAACAAAACTGCATGCGTGTTAACAGAGCCTGTAAGAGTGAGATATAGCAACGTATATCAGTAACATCTTCCAAGCATCAAAGCATCAAACAGTGTATTGTACTGTATGTGTCAACAAACTAAGCAGCCCATAAAGCAAAGCCATACCAACCCGCCAGAGCTTCAAAAGTTTCCTGCCAGCTGTAGGAAGCAGGTGAAAAAATAAAAGTGCAATGACCTTCGACCTCCAGCGCACACTTGTTGACTGATGTTTCGCACTGGGGTCAATTTTTCCCTCAGCTGCATTCAAGAGAAGCAAGCCTGTGTGTGAGTATATGTGTATGTGTGTGTGTGTGTGTGAGCATGCATAGTCCCTGGGGAGATCTTCCCCATCTCCCTTTGAAGGCTCTGTGCTATAGAGTTGTTTTCATACAGCGCCTGCCACAGGTTTCCTGTCTCATCTGACCCCTTGTCTCCTCTTGGACACTTCAGAAAAGCTTCTCAGCACAAACACCTTTCTCCCATTAACTACAGAGGCTACAGCGAAAGGGGGCTTTGAACATCAGAGTGCCATCTCACTCAGGGGCAAAAAGATGGGTATTTAAAAACAAACACAGTAACCACATCAGCCCACCAGTGGTCAACAATTACCAGCTGATGCTTCTCATCAACAATCAGTGCGCTATCTGCCGACTAATGCTCTTGTTCCGAACTACGGCAGCTTTTGAGGGAACATTTGGGACTCCTGACAGAGGGCCAACCCAAATAAATGTTACAACAGATTCTCTGGACCTAGACAAGTATGGTGCTCGGTCCAGCTGACACAACACAGCGTCAGGGATGAAAAGGAGCGCACGGTTCAGCAAGGATCAGTTCCACATGGCCTTCAAGTGGGGCAACTAAACAAAAACCAGAGCGCACTGCCACGTAATCTCACACTAAGGAAATGAAATACTAATAAAAAGCAAGTATTCTTAAAAAAAACAAACAAGTGTTTTAACTACAAAAAATTGTTTAACTGCCCAGGCGTTGGAAAAAGGTGGCAAAAATCAAAAAATGGTGGTGTGTTCCTTTAAGTTTGCTTCATTTTTAACAAAAAACAAAACAAACAGCCAAATACTGATATTGCTCTTTATTTCCAAATGGCACAAAGTCAGAATTCAAAATCATACCAAAGGGGAAGAATCAAACTGTTCAACAGCAGGCAGGAATCCTACTAAGCCCCTTCAAGGTGAGCTGCGTTTAAGCTGGTCCAGTTTATGTCGCAGCATGTTGTAGTTGTCTCTGGTCCCAGGAGCCTCAGGGTCCAACTTCAGAGACACCTCGTAGTGCTTCTTTGCCAACTCCAGTTTTCCCCAGCGATGATAAAGCACAGCTGAGGAAAACCAACAGCGCTTGTCAAGCTGAGATGTTGCTACAAGTCTAATTTTATTCTGTTTATTCTATTTGGTTGGCATTTTGTTGGGGGCTACCTGCATTATCATGCACTAGAGAACTGTATCATCGATTGTAAAATATGTGATATATATTATGTGAGTTATGGGATTTAACCAAAGTTGCACATGTTTTACCTAAATTGCCATGGCAACTAGCAGCATTTGGGTTGATCCGAAGAGCGTGAAGGAAAAAGCCCTCTGATTCCTGAAAAAGAAAACACTATATCATTCATACCAGTGAAAGAATTTCTCCACTTCTTACAGCAGGCAACACATTAACAAAAAATAAATTCCAAGTTGAGATTTTATATTATGCTCACTCGCCTTGTATTTCTGTAATTTCCCAAGGACATTAGCCAAGGAAAACATGATTGTGTGGTCATTGGGAAGGCGCTTCAGAGCCTCTCGGCCGATTAACTCTGCTTGACCCAAGTTACCTAGAAGACAGAACAGTCAAAAATCATCGTAATAATAAAAGGCTAATCCTTCCCTGTCCTTAAAACCTACTAATGCCCCTCTCCGTGGTATTTGAAAATTACAGCTTTTGTTCTTTTTCCCCTTTTTCTAGTGGGGAGCTGGGGAGAGGGCTAGAATTATTTCTGTCAGATTTGGGGAACAAATGCAGTGGGGGGACTCTGAGGGGGCGCTGTTCTGGCTGTGCTTGCCCACGTTTGATCAGGAGCATACTGGGCCCTGATTGGACGCTTCTAGTGCCCTCCTGGGAGACTCCGCCCCCGCGGGAGCGGCTTCTGACAAAACGGCTCCAGCGTTTGGAAATCACAGCATTCTCCACACGGCAGGGAAGAGTGGCTTCAAAACTCACAACACAAAGCTTTAATACATAAATTTCAAGCATTGCTGATTCCTGCTCTTCCGGTCTAATCTTGTTGGCCATTTAGATTTCCTGCCTTTTCAAAAAAAAAAAACTGTGTGCAGACAGAGGGTTCTCTGTAGTAAGTAGAGTGATTCATAAAAAGCATATTATTATTATTATTATTGTTGTGGTATAATTAGGAATATTACAAACAATGAATAGCGTGCTATGCCTTGTAATTAGATGCTTTGTGCAGTCTGTCTCACTGTTCTTATGAGTGACTCCCAAATAAAAAAGAAACCACACTCCCAAAATTACTATTATTTACAGTATTTACAATGTTTGTGTGTGCTTTTTTGTTACCAGTGTTGTCCAGCAAAATGACCATGTTGTTCCAGGCCAGGCTGTGGTCAGGTTTCAGCACTGTTGCATTCCTCCATGCATTAAGGGCATCGACGTGTCTGTTCTGGTCAGCATACTACCATAAGAGGAAAAGATAAAAATAAATAAAAGATAAACCCCCTGGTGTGGTGTGGTATGTCTTTGTATGGGAAAAATCTCTTTCATAATATCCAGCAACCTCATTTGCATGCTGCCTCTTCATTATTAAAAAAGCCCGAGCTAAACAGAGTTCATATTCTTTGGAGACTCACCAAGCGTCCCAAGTTATAGTAGCAGTCTGGGTATTTTTTCCGGAAGCGAATGGCGTTCCAGTAGCTCTGCTCTGCTTCCTCGAATTTCTTTAGGCTGTTCTGAACTATTCCTAAATTCATCCAAGCAGCAGCAAAGTCAGGCCTGCATGGAATAAGAAATAAAATACTATTAAGTGAAGGTTTTTTTTTTACAAAATAAAGGGCTGCCATCAAAAAAAATGAAATGATTGTCTGTGTATTATTATGATATTGTGTTACTTTCTGATGGACCACATACTGAATAGAAACAGCTTTAGACAAAAGCTGCTCTGCCTCGATCAGTTCAGTCCTCTCCTTCAGGATATTTCCCAGGTTGTTCATTGCGTGGACGTAGGAGGGATGCAGCCTGAAAGTCACAGAAAACAAGCCACACAAAGTCAAACTCTTGCTCGATTGTTTGCAGCTGACTGCTAAACAATGCATGTGAGGAGACATACCTGACCGCTTCTCTGTAATACCCAATAGCAGCAGTTGCATTTCCTCTGTCAGCCAGGTTTTTACCTACATTGTAATGAACCTGAAGATTCAGTGATAAACATACAATATATCATTGTGTGTTTAGCTGTTATTTGTTCTTTGACTTCAAGACTTTACTGTCTTACTATCCGGTACAGAGGCAGGAAAACACATGACATGAATATTTACCTTAGCGTTGAGCGGACAGACAGACAGGGCACTGGTGAAGAGGCTTTGCTCCGACCGCCACTGGTGACTGCGGAGAGCACAGCGAGCTACGTACAAACACAACAGCACAAGCACCGACACACACAGCAGCTTCTGTACAGTGGAAACAAAAAAGAGAGAAAGAAAGAACGTCATTTATAGGCCACTGATCGTGGTCATTAAAAACGCTTTTTTCGCAGAATTCTCTGTGACTCAGAGTTATCAGCCTGAACGTGGACACGTGGACACCACCTGCTGTTGTCATCCCTTTATAGGTGAGTCATTAGTCATTTCACATGTCTGTTCCTACTCTGTATCACTGAGCTACTGAACCATCACAGCTGCATTAACAGGTGGATGATAAAAGACTTTAAAACCAGGAAACTGTGACCCCCTTGGCTGTGAAACAGAAAGGTCACTGCTTTATGTCTTTGCTGGGAACTGAGCGCTCATGAGGTTCATTAGCACCGTGCAGCCACTCTTATTCTGCTGTGATCCGTTTTGCCATAATCTCACCCTACCCTGTATTTGGTCCAGCGAGAGCAGCAGTGTCCCAGGGAGTAGGCTAGCAGGAGGCAGTAGCCGGCCGAAGACAAGTAGAGCACCCTTTCAGCAATGACGAAGCCCACCCGGAAAAAAATGTTGGAGGCTGGCAGAAAGGGGACCACCAACAGCACCAGACCCAACGTCAACGTCCTGGCAAGGAGAGGAGGCAGCACACAGAAAACAATTACATACAAAATTACGTACAGAATAGATTTTTTGCATACATACATACATACATACATACATACATACATACATACATACATATATATATATATATATATATATATATATATATATATAGAGAGAGAGAGAGAGAGAGAGAGATATGTTTATATGTGTGTGTGTGTATATATATAGGCTTATCAAATACAGAACCAATAACTCAAAAAAACATCCTCTTTTCACGAAACTATCCTTATGACCTTCACACATACACAGTCTTTCCCTAAACCAGCAGAGAATCTGAAAACTCCTCAAACAGCATTTGAAACATGGTGCTCTGGTCACACTGCAGTGGATAAGACACAATTTTCATAATCAAGTGTAAGTCTGGAGAGGCCAACATGTACTTGGTCTTATCTAAAACGAGTGTGAGATGGCTGTGCTTGCGTTACCTCCTTTTCTGGCTGTCCTGTGAGCATAAGGCTTGACCTATCAAGCCTATCAGGACGCACCAGAGCAGCAGCACCAACACCATCCTCCAATCAGTGGCTGCCTTAATGAGCGGCACACAGCCCATGGACCAATCAAAACACAGCCACCAGGGACACAGCAGCAGCCAGGCATTCAGAGAGTAGTAGTAATTATAGTTCACTATCTGCCAATCACAGAGGAACAGGAGGGGAGAGAATGGAAGAGAGTCAGGAAAGATGAGGGAAGTACATCGTTTCAAATTTACAATAAATATCAATCGCAATGCAATGTTTAAAATTACATTAATAAATATACTACTTACTCTAAGAAATATGTTCTCTGCAAAGGAGGCAGGGTTGTCTACTTCAGTGAATGCTGGTGGTCCTGTTCCCATGATCCTCCACCGTGCATAGAGCATGGAGAATCCTCCAAGAGCCATGAGAGCCAATCGCGTAAGCAGTCCTGTTCGTAACATATCACCGACCTGTCCGAAAAATATCGCGACTCGTCACTAACACAATAAATCCATGCTTTTCAGTTATCTCACATACACAGTACAGAGATTCACAATGCTGTACAGTAACAATTTACAGTATGTGATGTGACATTAATCACACTAAGGAGTACATAATTTATGACAGGGAGGGGGATATATGAACTGTAACTCACATCAAGTGGATGCTTCCTGAGGAGTAGCCTCTGGCTGAGATCATACACATTAACATTACAGATCAGGAGGACATCAAAGGCTGCATTCACACCCTGAAGGAAAATGAATAGGAAGGAGAAATAGCATTTAAAATGTATATAGGTCAAGGAAAAAAATAATGATCTTGCAATGTAAAGAATGAGACTATTTTCAAATACTTTAGCAAATACATGCATGTTTAACATATTATTAATTATGGATCAATGATGAGCTCATTTAAACACTGTCATTTTTGGATCTGATGAAATGATTAACTCACTGCAACATGGCCTTAAAAAAGACTTCATACCAAGACTGTGATGCCTTGTTCCTTACAGAGCATTGCTGCAGCACACAGCAAGAGGCTGATCACAACCCACCGGGCAGAAAACCTGTCATCTCTGTCACACCCTGACAACAATAGGCCAAGAAGAAAGTTTATTATGAGCAGTAAAACAATGAAATGCGTATGAAGTGTGAAATTAGCATTTAAACAGACAATAAACAAGAAACAAGAAGCCACAACTAGTTCAGTGAATTTATCAACATGTACGGCCAGGCATTTTACAGTACGCTACTACAGTTCATAAAGACTAAGACTTATAGTTGTGTTTGACACCCACCTCTGTTGAAAGCTTTGCAGTAGGTGAGGAAAGAGAGTTGGAAGAACAGGGCACATAAAAGATCTGCTCGACCCACGATACCAGCCACCTTTTAAAAATGGAGAGATAAAGTCGAGAGAGGACAGAATGAGAGATGTGCAGAAAAAAAAATAAATTTACAGGCATATGTACATTATAAAAATGTATGAATCCTTTTATAAATGCCTGTATTTTGTACCACATATTCCACATTTTATTTTGCATAAATTGACTTATGAGGGAATAGGTTATTAAATAAGGATGGAAGGATCACTCATTACCAGCATGGCCATTTGGTGTGTGTGTTCTATACAGTGTGTGAGTGCAGTATGGTTGGCATCCTGGGGTTGTCTGCTTTGATACATACAGCAATCCTAACCCAACAGCCTGCCTGCTTCCAACCCCCCAGGTCTCACCCAGTCCCTGCCCTGCATGATTAAAGACAATGGAGAGGGGGAAATGCTGCCTTCCAGCCAGGCTTTACAGCAAACACACATATGCTGGCAGGTCAATAAGCAACACAACACAGCTAATAGTTAGGCCATGCTACGACACATACATTGGCCCTGCACTCCCGACTGAGACGGGGCTTTTGTTCTTGGCGTGGAACCACTGCATGTTTAGTATTACAGCCTCTGGTCGGGTATGTCAAGACGCCAAGCTGCACTGTTTTTGGAGATTCATGTTGTTAAGAAAAGTTTACTCATAACTTAAAATTACAGACACTACCAGATTTCAGGATTCAGCTATGGCAACTGTGCCCAACTGAGCCCAAGTCAAAGTAAGACCAGGAGCTGACCAAATCTAATACAACCGGTGCATACGGCTAAAATAGGACAAATGTAATATCTAATATTCTTTTTAAAAAATATTTTGGTACACAAGAGAAAATTTAAGGTCAGAATAATTAATTTCTCTTCACTGTTTAGTTGCACTGTGGTGAAGTGTGGTCTAAGAGTGAAGTGTGGTAAAACATTAAATGCGTTCAACAAATCATTGTCTTCCCCTATATTACAATTACAAATTGCACATCATGCAGCGAACAATGTTTTCACCACACGTGCAGTTAAATGATCGCGGATTTCCAATAATGCCTGCTACTTCCACTTAACTAACATTTTATAGCAGTTAAGAGACATCTGTTCTGCTATGTCATCTCATTCACTGTGAACAAAAGGTCTGACATAATGCACATGAATTCACACGTGAAGGACTCCTCAGATTGATCACCCACTGTGTCATAAAAAGTGGAATCAGCCAGAGTATGAAATGCAACTCTGAGACAAAATGTGTTGAGAAGGGAAAAACTACGAGGCAACAGCTGCACACTTTTGTTCCACTGTCATTGTTCTGTCATACTCTGCTGTAAAGAGAAACTGTTTTTTTTCTTCCAATAGCGCTTGCAACCCATGCCAACCCAAAACTCTACCATGCTCATCATCACTCACAATCAGTCACTACATGTGGTTATTGTGTTTTTCTTTGTCAGCATGCAAGTGCACTTTTCTTCTTTCTGACAATACACTGGTTTTAACTAGAAGAAAACATGCAAAGCATCTGCTGCATTTACTAGAAATCTAAAAACCTTACTTTCTTGAAGCTGATTTTGAACTTTACTTACACTCTCTGTGTGTACTGGGTGTGCAGCAAAGAAGAGGGCAGCAAGCAGAGAAGTCTTAGGGGCACGGTTCATTATCATATCATCGTCATCATAGGCCAGTCCCCCAATCAATATGGTGAACACGTCAATCATGAGGGCGGATACAATTGCATGGAGGACAATGTTCAGCATATGAAAGCCAACAGGGTGCAGCCCTCCCGCCAAGAGGTAGTTCAGCCTGCAAAAACAAGAGGGAGAAATAACTGATGATAAATGAGTGGTAGGTGAAGGAAGGGACTTTGAGATTTGTTATTAATGTTTTAATCCATTCATGGGTGTGTCTTCATATGACAAACGGGAGTTCTTACCTGAATGTAAGGACAGTGAGAGGTCGATAAGACTTGTGACTAGAATTGCTACTTAAGTTGCTTCCCCAGAAATCGTTGGTCCATATGTTGTTCAGTGGTGTTGCTGGCTTCAAGTCCTGCAATCAAAACCCAAAATGAAACAACACTAACCAATGCATTATGCATTACACAATGTCATGAACTTTCAGACAAAAAAATTACCTTGTTGTTGACAATTGCTTCTGAATCGTCAAAAACAAACTCCCCATCATAACTGTTAATGAAGCACAGGAGTGCCACCAGGGCAACTGTGACCTTGGCCTGGACTGGAGAAAGCTTTGGTAGGGGTATTTGGTGATCCCAATAAACTTCAGACAGAGCCATCATGCACCAAGTCTTCTGTCAATCGTATCTGCATTACCAGACGGAGAAAGATCGACCCAGTCACACTTTGTCAGAATAAATACTATAAGAGGTACTCAAATCTCGATCGGTGAATAAAGCAATACACACAGTGTTTACCCATTAGGTGTACTCATACCTTATCTTTCGAGAGACATGACGTGAGAGCTTCACTCCGTCTTGTCCGACTCCCATGCTACATGCTAGCTAGCAAACGTATACACACACACACAACTATCGTACCGGCATAAAAACGTAGCGTTTTGCGTTGCACTTTGTAAAGTTGAAGTGAAATAATTACATTGTCGGGGTCGATAACAACACGAGTAACGTAAAGGGTACCTTAGCAAATTAGAAAGCTAATAATACGTGGCTATAGCATGTCTTGTTAGCCGGTGTTACCCCCGTTGCTGTACCGTACACAAATAACAAACGCGCGGGAGCGGATGTGTCCACAATGACCGCATTATTTACTAAGTATTTTTGCCCAAACTGTGACGATTTATTTCGCATGAAGCAGCCAAGGTGAAGATAAGACGAAGACGACGCGACTGTAAACAAATTTACCCGCGCTGACTCTGGCACTTCCTGTCTGGCGTCACTGTCACGTGTTCATCCTCAGCCAATAGATGTGGAGCGTAATGTGTGAGCGTAAAGACGTCAGAGCTCAATGTAATGGGACATACAAAATATAGTTTTCTTAATAAAATAAAATAAAATAAAATAAAATAAAATAAAATAAAATAAAATAAAATAAAATAAAATAAAATAAAATAAAATAAAATAAAATAAAATAAAATAAAATAAAATAAAATAAAATAAAATAAAATAAAATAAAATAAAATAAAATAAAATAAAATAAAATAAAATAAAATAAAATAAAATAAAATAAAATAAAATAAAATAAAATAAAATAAAATAAAATAAAATAAAATAAAATAAAATAAAATAAAATAAAATAAAATAAAATAAAATAAAATAAAATAAAATAAAATAAAATAAAATAAAATAAAATAAAATAAAATAAAATAAAATAAAATAAAATAAAATAAAATAAAATAAAATAAAATAAAATAAAATAAAATAAAATAAAATAAAATAAAATAAAATAAAATAAAATAAAATAAAATAAAATAAAATAAAATAAAATAAAATAAAATAAAATAAAATAAAATAAAATAAAATAAAATAAAATAAAATAAAATAAAATAAAATAAAATAAAATAAAATAAAATAAAATAAAATAAAATAAAATAAAATAAAATAAAATAAAATAAAATAAAATAAAATAAAATAAAATAAAATAAAATAAAATAAAATAAAATAAAATAAAATAAAATAAAATAAAATAAAATAAAATAAAATAAAATAAAATAAAATAAAATAAAATAAAATAAAATAAAATAAAATAAAATAAAATAAAATAAAATAAAATAAAATAAAATAAAATAAAATAAAATAAAATAAAATAAAATAAAATAAAATAAAATAAAATAAAATAAAATAAAATAAAATAAAATAAAATAAAATAAAATAAAATAAAATAAAATAAAATAAAATTTTGATATGCAAAAGTATGAAACATGTAGCTGTAAAGATACTACTGACTAGGCTATTGGGTTTACAAAAAGCAATATTTAGTGATTTTTTTTTAATTAACTTTTTGTACTATTGTTGTTAATTGTAGAAACAGCAAAAACATCTGTTATGATATGCTTCTTTTCTGTCGTGCAGTTTTCTCCGGAGTTGATCTTCTTCTCTACTCTTTTTACTTTCTTCTTTCCCTCAGCTTACCCACCTCTGCCGGCTCAGCCTCTGACAAAAACTTATAATCCAGTTATTGATTGTCCTTCCTCTGCTGCAGATAAAACGGCAGATTAGTACCTGGTGCAAAACAGTGTCAAACAGACTTGTCCATACACACAAATTGGCCTACACATACATTTTTAGATGTTTGTAGCTGTCTTCTCATGCATGATACAAAGTTGTTCATCCTAAAATTGAAACTTTAAAGCTGAGAGTTAGTTTTCTTAATGCAAATACTTTTAATAATATGTTTTATTTTTGTCACACATGGTACAGCTCTCATCTCAAACATGAGTAATCGTTTGTCTATTATAATATTAATATGTTGGACGTGTTAATAGAAAGATGAGTGTCCGTAAGAATTAGGGATACTGATATATTGTGAAGAGGCCCAATGGCAGGCTTTGGGATTTTGTGCTCCATTTCACCTGTCACTGCTTAGAGAAGACAAGGAATCTCCTTAATGGCCAGAGCCAGGGGCCAAGGGTGAAAAAAACACAAGGGGGGTGGGGGGGTGGGATGGGGAGTGGGCAATAGTCAGGGGCACATTTTCAGACCTTTAAAATAGGTCTCAGGGTTGAATAGAGAAGTCGACACTTATTCAACAAGAAAGCGCACATAATTAGGGCCAAGCGTCAAAAACATCATCCTCGGCATCTGAACAGTCAAATACTGTTTTTATGGTCACTACCCACCGAGCGAGGCTTCAAATTCTGAAGGATACATCAGAATTGATGTAAAAAAAATCTGATCAGACGACTTCCATAACTTTTAATTCACTCAGCTTTCCCATCTTTGATGTACAAGAAGATTTGAGCTCAATGTTTCCTGTCTCACCTGGAACAAGGAAAGTTCTGCAGGAACATTTAGCACCCTCCAAAAAACACCTAATTACCACTCCATGCAAAATGCATGAAGTATGGATTTCATCTCCTGGTTCCTCAGCCATGTCAGTCAATTGGAATTCATGTTATTAGCATCACTTCAAGAGGGTTGGGGAGGGTGGACAGGATAATGAGGGAGGTTGCTCCCATATCACAAGTGGAAGATCTGCTGGGCAAAATGCAGGAAGACAGATCAGCCAGTGGAGACCATGTCAGGAAGTGGTCCACTGTTTTTTTTTTTTTTGTCTTCATGCTGAAGGGGACAGACATTGATTGTGTGGAGCCAGAGTCACAGCAGATAGGAAAGGTCAGGGTCAAAAGGCGTGAAAGTGAAGAAATGGCTAAGCGTCGCACAATGTCCTGAGATGAATGATACAGCCTGCATGTGTTTTTCATCATTAGCTGGTAATCACAGCTGGCTCAGTGTTCTCTTCTCTGATCACAGTGGGTGACATACAATGATAGTCTCCAACATTTTGTCTACAAAGGGAAATGTTTACTAATGGCAGGCAAATTTACATTTGTAAAACGAGCTCAGTACAAAAATGTTTTTTTAAGGATTCTTTTTCTGAAAAAAATGAGATGCAACAGTACTACTGTTTGCATTTTTTAAATAATAATAATAATAATGATAATTGCTTTGTTTTTACATTTTGACTTCTTATGTAGAGAAAAGGTTAATTAGATTGTGAAAGTTAAGGTTTTTTTTGAGGGTTTCTTATTCCTTATTCTATTTTCAAAAACCTTAATTAACTTTTCCTTGAAAGACAAATTGTTGTGTACAACTGACTCCCTGTTCTTGGAAAACCTATTTTTGTCTGGATGCCAGAGCTGGAACAGAGAAATACAACGAAGGTGAGCGAAATATAATTGATTGTAAACCAAGTGCTGAGTCATCACTTGTCATCTGAACCACTTTGAAGTGAACTTTTCATTCATTATTTGGCTGGAAACTCACCTTTCCTCATCCAAAGCTTCTTTCTATCACCCCCCCCCCGCCCCCACCTACTCATCCAAAGCTTCTTTCTATCCCCCCCCCCCCCGCCCCAACCTACTCTGAAAAAAAAAACAGTACCGCATTGTTACACACGTTTCATCTTCTCGAAAGTTCTTGTAAGGGGCTATTGATGTTCTAGAGTTGAATCATCTCCTTTTGAAATGCTCCCCTCAAAGGTGTTCAATCCAAATCTTTACATGATTGAACTGAGCCATGGGGACTTCGCCCGGAAAATCAAATGCTGCTTGCAGCACATCCAAGGTCTTCATCAGGAGCTGCTGGTGTCCAACGCTCTTCCAACGCTCCCCCTGCCAACCTGCATGTAAGAACAGCTAAGTTACTCTCTTTCTTGTCACTCACTTCCAGTGCATGTTCAGCTAATTAAGCAAAGAGGCTATTTTTAATGCATCGTGTTCATTTCTTAGCTGAAGACGGTCAGTGTCTTTTCAGCTTAAATGTCATTCTGTCCAGCAGCTTGGAAAAATGCAGCATGTTCTCACAGACAGTGGAGTTTCATGTCGCCTTTATAACAAACCTACTGAAGGATTAAAAAAAAAAAACATAGAGATGAATAAAAACTGAAAAATGTTACGTATATCTTAAGCTTTACAACCCTTGTTTATTTATTTTAATAATAACAATAATATGCATGTGTGTGTGTGTGTAATTTAGATGTTATGACGGACTGTCTGACAGATGCAGGTGGAGGACTACCTGAGAAATACCCTCAAACGCACCACGTACACAGGATCCGTCCAGCAGACCAGTGTGCAGGTACTGTATATACAGTCCTTATCTTGTCCTGTAAAAGAACAACATCAATACAGTCAGGTCCACTGAAGGTGAGTCATCTTCACTTTAATTAGGTGCGTGGAAACGAACAATAATTCATCTTTGTCAGACAGCCGGGGACCATATGAGGAGAGTCCCTTCACAGAGGATGGCGATGGAGAGTAGCTTGCATTAATGAGGGGAAACACAGCGGGCAGGAGCGAGGCAACTATCACTTGAAGAGCCAAGATGACTGCTAATATCCATCGCCCACAGAAAACAAGGGGATTGAGATGACACATGATAATAATAATAATAATAACAACGCCTAATGTTGCAACGTAAGCATTTCACAGTGAAACAAAGTCAATTTGTTCTTAAAAATGTTGGTGAACAAAGTGTAAGGGAAGTATTATTTTCGACTGGAAAAAAAAAAGTTTATAAAAGTTTCTTTTCGTTTTCTTGCAGTAAAAATGGATTGTTGTATAAGTTTGCAGCTGTGCTCCCAGGAAATCAGATCTTTAGTATAAGAGACATCACAGTTTCTGGTCAATGCACTGTATAAATATGAAGGCCTATATTTTGCAGTATGCGTACATATGCGTATAAGCTGTTAGGGTTAATATATAAGCAAACAGGGAGAGATAGAACTCTAATGGTCTACGTGATCTTGACCATAACTCAAGCAGCTCCTACATTTAACAGCTGCCTCCACCGTTTCTTACATCTGGGTTAAAACAGATTTACACACTGAATCCAGCCAGTGTGTCCGTGTCGTTCCCTGCACTTTTTACACGGCCGCCGGTGAAGGACTCATTTGTTCTCCACATGTGGCCGAGTGAATGGCGATCCTCCATGATAAAGGCATTCGCTTCAATACGAGCACCCAGGGGACCGGCGTCCATCACACAGCCGCCGTCGAAGACCTCTGCAGGTAGCCGCTGGTTCCTGCACACATTTACATTTTGCTGTGATGGCAAAGGTACACGTGCCGGACTCCTTCAAGAGCTTACCTCAAATGTCACATCCATATCGCGTGTGGGCAGAGCACACGGCTGCAAACAGGACAGACACACAAAGAAAGACACACAAAAAAAGGGGACAGTACTCAGGCAGTACTTGATATTCTATATGACTGCGAAATATATCTCCAAACTGTAAACTTTCTTTATATGATATTAAAAAAAAACTTTATGGACATCAACAATCCTAACCAGAAGCGCAGATTAAATCCTGTCCTCTTCCATTAGCTTTACCCGCGGCCTCCACAGGTGTCTGTGGCTTTGCCTTCCAGAGAGACGCTGCCATCACAACACATCACAGCCCAGAGTGGAAGAGTGGCAGCGCCCAGCTACATCACAGTGTCGCCCCCTAGGCACGCAGATAGGATGGATACACGGGGTCATCCACCGTGCGAGGGCTGACTCTCTTTAGGGTATAGCAGAACATTTTGCTGGCACGTGACCCCCCGCTGGGTTCCTTCGCACAGGGGTCAGGATTTCGACGAGCAGGATGGTTGGATGAGCTGGGAGGCCAGAGGGGGGTGTGTGAGACCTGGCAGTGGTTAAGTTGATTTCTTCTGTACTGTGGCCCCTGCTGTTGCCTTCTCCCTGGTGCTGCTCACAAAAGTGTTTCGCCAAAAACCCTCTTGTCGCCATGGCACCCCAGGCCCCGGCATGATTGACACCCTGTCACATTATCTTATGACAGCGCTGGTGGAGAGAGAGCACTGAGAAGTGATACTGGAAAGTGGCTGGGGACTCGCACGCAGACGCAGCCAGACACGCGCACAGCCCACACACATAACAGCACGTGCACGCGCATGTGTTCACAAGCGTGTACAGCAGACACGGGCCCTAAAGACACCCGGAGAAACTCAACACACAACGGTTTGTGTGCATACTCATATGCTCCAGGGGCCGAATTCGCCAAACACTAGGGAAGGTTCATAGAGGGGCACAGATGTTTTTGCACATCGTGTACATCATGCTCCAGAGATATGCTATTTTAGGCAGCAGGGTGTATGGAATAGTCCACTGATTCCTTTATTAGATGAACACCAGCCTCTATAGCTGGAGGTACCTCCAGGCTTTTATTTATGCTGTTCTTATACCCAAGAGATGCTCTGTTGTAGCAATGAAACTTCTCCGGCTCACGTACCAAGGAGTGGTAAATCATCAAAGGGGCCTATGAATAGATTTTTTAAAAAAAGTCTTGGAAAGACATTTAAATGTTGATCTCATCTTTGTTCTAAAGTCAATTGTCGTTGTCCACATGGGTATGACCCATCGTGAGGACCAGGTGTGACGACCCTCATAGAGGGCAAGACACCAGGTCAGACGCCAGGACCAGCTGGGTGAAGAAGGGGTGTCAGACCAAAGCACATGTCAAAGCCCCAGATGTGTCTCTGACAGCTGGATGACACTGAACGGGGAATAAAGAGAAACTTCCTGTTGAGTTCCACTTTTCTTTTCTGTCTATCTGCCCCTTTTACACACAGGAAATGACACGATATTAGATTTTCTTTGAGATCATGTTTAATTTAGTCAGTCTTATTATATATTATATGTATTATATATATATTATATTTGCATCAGTGATGTGCCAGGTGCACTGAGCATGAACATGAAGTCCCCATTATAACCCACTTTAAGGGTTAATATTCATCTACCTCCATCCCTCTCTTACTCTCTCTCTCTCTGAGGGGTGGAGGCTATTCTGTGAAGGTACCCTCCCTCCCCCCAGAAACCCCTATTGCCCTTCTTTCCATTTCCTACCCCCCCCCCCTCCACCCCCCACCTTGCCTCCTTTCGCCTCTGGAGGCCTGCATTAAACATAAAGACTCTGCATGGATGAGTGAGTCAACAAATTACCACTGCCAATAAATGGGGAAAATGATCTGCCCCTCTATGAGCCACCAGTCTCTTTATTCTCTCTCTCTTTTCCCCTTCACTCCCTCTCTCTCTCTCTCTCTCTTCCTCTTCCCGTCTTCCTCCCGTTTACCTTACTGTCCCCCCATTAGGTTATTGTCCCAGGCTTTTAAATAAACATGATCTTCGCCTGAGCCTCTCCTTATTGCATTTAGACGGAGCATCCCTCCTCATGCTTGACTGGCTGTGTCCATCAACTCAGGGGAGCCCGACTCGCTGCACAATCCCGGCTAATACACATGAAACCGCTACAGCTGTTGGTCTAACCTTTGAGTGTCTCCTAAGGAGCACAGTGATATTTGCACTTAATAAAATTATGCCTACCAGGAGAATATGCCGCTGACATTTGCCATTTGTCAAGTTGAGGTGGCAGTGAGGCTTTATGGGTCATTAGTGTTCAGAACACTGTTTAGCCTGCAGTTGTCACTCGCTGTACTTGGGAGCAATATTTTTTATTTTTTTGCAAGATCGCATGTAAGTGCCACATCACTTTTTTTTTCTTTAATAACAACAATTCAACCATTCCCCCCCCCCTCCATCTTTCACACAGCATGTGGGAAATCATGTTTTCATTGTGAGCCAGCGTTGCATTTATTCCTAAGTGTTAAAGTGGACTTTGAGCTGAAAAGTGGTCGTTCTGTCATCTGTGCCAGCTCTTTGCTCATGTTTGCTGGGTGATATCGCTTTGTAACCGAGGAGGAGGAAGACATTTCCTCTCTCTTGTGTTTAACGCAAAAGAACTTTTTCCTCCCTCTTTGCCTATTAAACGTCAGTAATACATTTTATTATTCATGTTTTATTCCCGAGGAAAACATATACACATGTAAACTATGTTAAAACCCTGAAAACGTAATACTAATAATAATCATGATAATAATAATAATTAAAGAGGGTAAAACAAATGTATCCCTCCAAAATTCCTCACATACTGGACACAGTGGCTTTCCGGTTTCCTGGCAAGACCGTTGGCCACGTGTGAAATTAATTGCTGTGAAGTTGTCGTGCCAAATATCAAAATCTTATTTTCAAATCGGATCCACACTGTCTTAAAACCAAACCAAGCAGAAAAGAATCGGTAACATCACACAGTCGATGAAGGACACTGATTCTCGTGTTGATGCTGTTTGAAGTTGTCGTTTGTTTCCTTGTGAGCTTGCACGCACATGCGAGTGTGTGTGTGTGTGTGTGTGTGCGCGTGTGAATGAACAAACCCCTTACACGAGCTCGATTTTTTGGGAATCTGAAAAATAGCGAGTGACAGCGGAGCAGGGGGAGGTTACGTGTGGAAAACAAGCTCTGTGACAACACTGTTCTCTTTTGATATCGTGATTGGCAATCTTCAAATGTAACCAAACAAAGCGAGGGGGGGGGGATAAAGGAAAAGGAAAAATTGAAGTTGTCAGTTTGTGCCCGAGTTGTCCCAAACTATCCCATTCTGCAGCCAGTGGGGGTTTCCGTCAGTCAGCAGCAGCTTTTTGTATTTCTCTGCCTCTGCCACCGCTATTCCATTTCCCTATCTGGGCTTTTGTACATCCCCAGGTCAAAGGTTGCACACAGAGGGAGGAGTGGGCAGATGAAAAATACATATATTAAAATCAGTTACAGTCTCCGGGTGAAGGGGAGGGAATTGTAAGCAGGTGGGGGTGTGACTGGAAGTGAAGGCACTCTTTGATCTCAGAAGAATGAGAAGCATCATATGTTTATTCTTATGGAGCAGTCCTTTTGTTTGGATGCACGGCGCTCCGGTGCACGACGCAGATGGAGTCCGAGAACCGGGCTCGTTCAGCTCGACCTGCTGCGGCACCTCGCGTTGTGTTGCTATTTGTTTGTTGGCTCTGGGGGATTTCTACAGGCAGATACACAACTCCCTGAAAGGTCCGGCTTGAATTTGAAGCAGAAATACAAAACCAGACAGCGAGGGACAACATCCCTACACAATACTGCTTACAAAGGTATTTTTCTAACTAAGGCCGAGGCCTGAATGCCTTTTCTCTCCATAATGCCGCGTCCATTTTCTGCTCCCTTTGCTCGCAAACACCATATTCATGCACAATTTGACATAATGGCAGAGTTAAAAACACAAAATTATAAGGCAATGTTGCACTAAAGGCTACAGTCACAGTCAAAGGAAAAAAAAAAACGCCTTCCCAGTGATCTGTAAAACTGCTCCTTGCGGTGAAATATAACAGTTGGAGCACAGCACCCTCTGCAGGTAGGCATTATTCCCTGATAATAATATAGCAAACGCTCGGACAGCAGCAGAGGTTCTCATTGTTACCCTTTCACTGCAATTACAAGCCTTTCTACTTTGATTGGTGGGTAATTTAATTGGTTTGAGCCTGTATGATTTTCTTCCGAATTTGCCGCTCATATTCTAATCTTGGCTCCGGATCAGACAAAGCCCAGTAATTAAAGACGCCAAAGCCAGGTGTAGAACTGGGGTACTGGGGAATCACAGGCTGATGAATGGGACTGATTGGGTTTTTAGTGTAAATGGGATTTTCTGGCTCAAAGACAAAGTGCGGCCTCTCACTCGGCGCTCGCCGTTCAGTGGGGTGGCAATTGACTCCTGTTGATGAGGTACATGAGGTAAAGAGTTCCTGCATTCATCAGATTTTACAAAGGAGCAGCAGAGTGATGCACTTCAAGCATGAAACGGGCTTTTAAATTTAACTTTAACAGGGGGGGAAAAAAGATTTGTGTTCTAATTAGGCAGAAAAGAGCCCGACTCAGATCAATTGTGCAGCTTATGAAAAAAAAAAACAGCAAAATGACAGCTTTGAAATTTCAAGGAAACTCGTGACGAGCAAATCAACAAACGATCAAAATTATATACTGGTTCTACATGAGCGACACCTGTGGTCGGGTGCAAGTATGACAGCCGACTGAGTGGAAAATGAGAGTTCCTTCCTCCCCTCGCTGAAACCGGAATGGATTTTAATCAACACATTATGCCGGTCGTTAATTGCTTCTTCTGCCTGCTGCTAAAATAATTTGCTACTTTTTTTTTTATTGTAGTAGTTACCATCTGTTTTAAAGCTTGGGGACAGAACCGGTCCTGGACCTGGGATGCTGACATGATGTACATGCAGCTAATTTGCACTGCCACCACCTTATTTATGAGGCTAAGAACGTGCTAGGAGAAGGAAAAGAATCACCAACAGGGATGTAACATGAAGAGCATGTTCACATAATGAAACTCTTTAGAAAAAAACTAAAAATATGTTGCGCCGTTTAAGTTCAAAAGTTACTTTTTTAGTAGTCACGTTACCAAACGTATAAGTCGCTACTGTACAAATATATTCTCTTTTTTTTCAGACGCAATCCTTAAGGAACAATGGCCTCCTTATGAGGCTCAACCCACTTTAACCTCAGCCTGGGTTACTCTAATTGCTGAAGGCTGCAGACGCTCAATAATAATGTCTAGATGGGACAATAGCCATGAAGAGCTCAGCGAGGCGAAGCTCTTACCCTTCCTCACCTCGTATTTACTCTAATCAGTCTTACTGTTGTATGGATTCAACTTATGATGCTGCTCGACTTTGGTCGGGCCTTTGCACAATGTGTATGAGTTCTAGTCTAGATTTAGGTTTGAAGTTTATTTGAGTTAAGGGCACAACCAGTTTATAATTATCTCATGTGGCGAACCATGGTTGCACTGGTAATGCAGTGTGTGTGTGTGTGTGTTATTGTGCTATGCATGCAGCAGTGAATGCGTCCCAATGTGTGTGTAGAGGTCTGCATGAGGGAAAAAAACATTTTTTCTGGACGATGTGATGCTTCGGCTGTTGCCTGCGTTTGAAAGCGCCATCTCAACAGGAGGGGACGAAGCCATCAAAGCCATCATGTACTTTAATTACAGGTAATCTTGACTCACAGACACTTTCCCACTCCCTCTGCTCTTAGGAACTTCCTCCTCAATTACCAAAGTGGCTCAATTAGGGCCCGAATAAGCAGTGGACATGCATAGGGGAGAGATGGGCAAATTACAATAGTGAGGGTAAAAACAACAGGCGCCGTAAGACCCAGTGAGATGCAGAGGCAATTAAAAGACAAAAAAGTGTCCTACCACACAGGGCGAAAATGAGAAAAAGGAGAAAAAGGCGCTTTGATGAGCTAGTTCTGAGCTAAGTGGAGCTTAAGAGGCAGAGGCTGAGGAGAAGAAAGAGCGAGAGAAGATAAATTAAAGACACTTGATTGGCAAGAGGGCTGATGTCACACTGTTTCCCCACAGGACCATATGTTGGGGGGAGCACTCAGTCATCCAGAGACAGGAATGTGTGAGTAAGTCATGATTTCTATAGAGCAAGAAGGCGTCCCACCCCGCCATTCATTATCCACACAACCTCATCCACACTCCATCAACTGTGAAACTTACTGGGCTTTTGAAAGGACAAATAAGGACCCTGTCTACTTTAATGGGCTAATTCTGTGTCGAACAAGGGCCCTTGTTAAGGGAGGATGCTTTAGCTGCGGCCTGCAGTGTGAATGTGAGGCCATCAGCGGATTCGCTCAAATCGAAACCCAGAGCAGTTGTCGAGTATCCAGAAATAAATGCATCATCTAATATGATAAGATGATAATATACACGAGTAGCTCTATGGTTGTGTGTGTGCTACTCACAGCCCCTGTCCACTGGATCAAGTGCACATGCTGGAGACACCTATCATGGCAGCTCAGCATGTATCCAGGAGAGGGCAGTGTTATCGATAGGGGTGGGGTGGGGTGGTGTGTCGCGCACTTTGTGTTTTGATCTGAGCAGATGTGTACAAGGAGAGTCATTAAACAGCATCTGTCCACTCAATTACCTCCTTCATCAGTCCAATCCTGGGCTTCTTTTTTCCTATACTGTAATTAAATTTGAAAAATCTAAACTGAATTACTGGGTGAAACGACCGGGGAAAAATAAGTGAAAAAAAAAATTGAACAATGCTTTCACTCATAAATGCCTAAGCGGTGTAGGCCTTTATTAGAATAACTGTATATTTCGTAAAAGTTATAAATTATAATAATTTATAAAATATTTCATGTCTTAACTCCAGACAAATACATCAGATAGATTTTACCTTTGTACGTCATTTTACATTCACAGTCATAGATCTAAAAGTAGCTTTAGAACACGTGTCCTGGTGAAAGTATAACTTCGCTATGAGAAAATCAGCACGGAGACTGATTAAGAATAAAACGAATTAATACTGAAGACGTGATCAGACACACGGACCGAAACAGATTAACAGGGACATTACAAATAATGGGAGCTGCGTCAGTACAGTTACGGATATTAAACATTGAGAACACGAGACGGCCGAACGTAAGAAAACACATACAACAGCAGCTTCTTGGTTCTTGGTCCTTTCCTGTCTGGGTGTGCTTTGAACACCATATATGTCTGCATAGAAAATCGCAGCAATCACAATGAGGGGAAAGTCAAAGAGGAGAAGTAATACTTATCCCAGAAGTATGACGGAGTCACTGCATGTCAAAAGGGCACTAGCAACACATGTCTCACAGATATCCTCCTGGATATGAAGAATAATAGAGAAAGCTTTGTTGTCACCGATCGGGGGAGAGTAGCGGGAACGGAACGACTTTACTAAGCCAGCAAGAATTCCAGCTAATAAATAACAAGAAACTGCAGGGTGCGCTGGAACTCATCTCTATATGTCGATGAGGTCGTCGCCGCTCTCGTCGCTCTCCACAGTCAGCTGACGGGTCCACCACTTCTTCACCTCCGATCCTGAGGAAGCCTCGTCGTTGACGGGGTTCATCTTACACACAATGGACTTGACACTGGTGCGACCTGTTGCAACACACACACACGCACACAGAGGAGTCCATCTCAACATGTTTGTAATTTTTCCACTCGCTTCTGCATCAATAACTAAATTGATCTAAACTACCAGGCCAAATAAACGCAGGTTTTCTGTATATAGACGCGTATTAAAAAAAAAAAGTAACTAACTTTGACGGAACGCCCTCGACATAACTGCAGATGCACTGACACAGCATACGCAAGTGTACACACCTGCTGGCAGCCGCCACTGTCCCAGCTTCCTCTGTGGTCTACCCAGGTCTGAAGAGTCCTGCCTGTAGCCTCCTTTGTCTGACAACGTGGGGCTGAGTAGCTGCTGGAGACCACTCATCTACACAAAGAGGAGATATTCATTGTCACTACTGCAAGTGCACACCTGCAGATTATATGATGTGCTTGCTATATATCACGCTGTGCGTGCGCATGCAGTTGTGGTATGGACGCGGGGCTCCACCTCAGGCTGTGAGGGGTTGTCTGGGTTGTTAGTGTTGTGGTCTTCACTTGGCACGGTGGTCTCGATGCTGGGGGGGTTGAGGAAGCGGCTCAGCTCCTGCTGTTGACTCTCTCTCAAGCTGTGGATGATGCTACATGACTGCTGCTGCTTCTGCAAGCGCGTGGAGACGTTAAGCGTTAAGTGTGCAGAGACCAACTTTTATGATGGAAAAAGTCCAAACTGTGCGTTTGCGTGTTGTTGTGTGTGTGGTTTTTTTTTACCGCCCGGATGCGTTTGAGGCATTTCTTGAGCCACATGCGTATGGTCTGCTTGGCAACCTCTTCCTCAATGGTGTACTCCAGCTGTTCCCTGGCCAACAGCTCCTCCAGCTGGAGAGACTTTCTAATGTCCACTGAGCGATATGACAGCATGCTGCGTGATCACAAACAGAAAACATGACACCGGAACCCCAAACCGCAAGATCTAACCAACGTTTCAGATGTTTCTAAATCCAGGATTTATTATCCGTGATGTGACGGAGGCAGTAATTCCTACGTATCCTGTTTATAACGTTTCCTGTATGTGCCGTGTGTCCCATGGTCACCTGAGCACATCGTGGAAGGTCACGTCCCCTCCGCTGTGGAGACGCTCCATCTCATAGCACATGTGTTTAAACAGCAACTTGTCTTTGTCCAGGTCCACCTCCAGCCGGCCTCTCAGCAGACGAAGCAGGAACTTCACCCTCGACGTCGGAATCACACCCTGGGGACAAAGTTGCAGAAAATTGCAAAAGACAGGGCTGCAGTCTTTATATGGAAAAAAAAACGTTTTGAGCTTTGAGCTATACACCCTTCTGTCTCTTTTTGCTTTATTTCAGAGGTTGTTTTATTATTGGATATCAGACCACACAGATCAGTACACTGTCTGGATAAATTGGCTCCCGCTAACATGTTCTGTATGTTATAATTGCACATGCTTGTATAAAGAATTAAAAAATCCTACATCTGGATGACACTATGGATAAATAGGAGGGGGGTCTACATTTTTAATGCATCTCCCACTGTTCTAATTACTCTGTCTCCTATCATTCACTGCCAAACGCTGTTCCCTTCAGCCCTTCTCATTAGCTTTTGTGCAGATTTTATCTCCTCCATATTATCTTCTGCTCATAGCTATATGATCATCATCATCTCCCCTCCGCTGTGTCCTCGTGCTCCTTCCTGTCGCTAATTTCTCACCTCCCGTTTGTCATCCACCATGTTCCAGATGATCTGGAAGTGCCTCAGGTCATTATAGCTCAGCAGCTGGTCCTCCTCGGTGGAGTAGAACAGAGAGAAGTTCTCCACAATAATGGCTGCAGAGGTAGAGAGCAGGATGAAGACTCGAACGTAAATGTTGCCGCAATGGATCTACGTAGTTTTCATTGTGAGCTGCACCAACTATCTCCATTAGTGTAACAACAAACTCAACTCATTCTGCTGCCTCTTGGAACTTTAAACACCCGTTTATTGTTATGTGACTTTTTTTCCCCCCCTACAATGTGAAAGACACTTACCTACAAGTAGGTTGAGCATGATGTAGGCTATAATGACATAGAAAGAGCAGAAGTATATAAGTGCTCCAGCATAGTTGCCACAGTCGGTCTCCCAGTAGCGATGTTTATCTGGGGTGCAGAATGGAGGCTGTACCTGGGAATAAAAATAACCAAGAAAATATTGATATTAAAAAAAAAATCACTGACACATTACACTAAAGAAGTGTTAGTATTATTATTATTATTACATAATGATATATAGCCGAGCTCAATAACAATTATCTCTGTGGGGTTTTTGTTTTGTAGGAAGTAGTTCCAAAGAAAACTGCTGACAGTGAGGTCTGTGAAGTTTCCTAAACTATTCGGACGATTTGGGAATAACAGGAGTGAGAGTTAATCTTGCTGTGAGCACCACAAACAAAATCCATTCACCTTCCATTGTTACTCAGGGGCAGCAGAAAATTGAGGTGAAGCAACCCTTTCAACTCAAAACACGAGTAAGTAAATAATGCACAGTGTTTTGCCATCTGCATTGTTCCTTTGTCTGTGGGAGTGTGGGCCCATCTTACCATGCAATCATGCATGATTTTATTCCAGTCTTCCCCCGTGACGATTCGGAAGAGAACGGTGATAGCCTTGCCCGCTGTGGAGAAGTTGGCGTGCCTGCAGGGTGACACACATTCAGACAGCTCTATGGAGACGTGTTTGACTTGCTCCGCTTAACATGACCTGCTGAGCTCATCTGCAAAAACACAATCAGCATTTTTGACACTCACCGGTTGATGTTCTCCCCAAATTTGACAGTTCCAAACAGGACAACTCCGGCAAACGCGTAGCAGAGGAGCAGGAGGAACATGCCCACGATGATGAAGAAGCTCTTGTACATGCTCACCACCACAGTCAACAGCAGCATTTTTAGCGTCACCTGAACACACAAACTCACAAATGCACAATCTGAACTTTTCTCCATTTTCACAAAAGACAATACTCTATGAGTGTCTACCTACAAATCATACTCACATGCTTCCCACATATTGTGAAGAATCTGAAGACAATCACACATGTGCCCATCATGTAAGTATATGCATTCTACAGGGGAACAACAGTATAGTCATGTATATAGTATTTGCTAAAATACTTCACGTGTATTTCTTTACATTTCTGGATTCTTTTTCCACAATGAAACTGCTTTTTTTTCTGACCAGCAATGCAAAGTGCAGGACGATCCAGATGACACCCAGTGAGGTGACCAGGAGGTCGTAGCGGTTCCGTCTGCTCTGCCAGTAACCGGCTGGAGACATGGCTATCAGCTTCATGGTCACCTGACAACACCAACACTTATCATCAGACATGCGTCCGCCCCAGAGGCAATTAAATCAAAACCTCAAAAGTGGTGGATGAGTCGACAAGATGGCGGGCTCACCTCCAGCACAAATATGAAGGTGAAGACTACAGACATGGTGGCGAGGGGAAATGTCACCTGATCGTCCACATCCCACTGAAAAAAAAGACAGTAATTCAAAACTTGAATTTGTAATTTTTGTCTATGAAGCAAATTCCAAAAACAAAGCAACTCAATACTAATTAACATGAAAAATGTTCACAGGTAGAAAAGTAAAACATGAAGCAGTGAGATATAAAAGGTTGGTTGAAAAGAGGTGTGAGGCGTTACCTTGACCGACAGCAGCACTGACTGTGCCAACACCAGTACAGCGATGCCCCGCTTGAAGAAGGGATGCTGAGTAATGTCATACATCTTGGCCCGGAAACCACCGTTCTCTGTCATGCACATAAAAAATAAGATTTCACTGACGTCTGTGGAACGAAAACTAATGGATGTAATAGTTGTAAATGTTGTAGACCGACAACGTTTTCCATCATTTAATGGTCAGATTTGAATTATGCTAAGTTGCAACAGTGGTGTTGTTATTCCAGCTCATGGTCAAATCTGTAGTAATATACCTTAGTGTCCTGCAGATGGCACTCTTATCATTCTAACTAACGTGATGTGATTCTCCATTGCTGAAGCCTGATGATACCTGACTTCACTTTCCATCCTCTCCTGTTCCACAGACAGGATTCTGCATCTCTGCATTTGAACAGGAGGTGGCTCCATTTATACACACGTTCGCATTTCCAGATTAGTGGTTTGTTTCATCATAACTTCAAAAAAATTTTTTTAAATATAATTTTAGATTATTTCAGTCAAATAAATCACAACAAATCCTTGTATAATATACACAAATGCACCATAAATTAGATTTATCAACAGTACATGCAGTATAAATATATGACTACGAACCGGCGATATATATATATATATTTTTGCATGTACTTTGAGTTTTGGGACTAGTGAGAAACGTCTGGCTCAGTGCTGTAATGATCTGCTGGGAGTGAGCGCGCGATGCCAGAGCTGAGGGTCTTTGGATGTGGATCAAAGTCAGGTTGATTCGTGTGGTGGCAGCAGCACTGCTGACTAAAAGTGAAGCCATTGATTTTCTGTTGGTTCTCAGCCTCAACTGTGCCAACGGGCGATTTCCCACACAGCCCCCAACCATTCTCACGACTCGGATCACAGGGAGGGACGAGCGCCAGTGCATGTGTGATATCCTCACGTTGAACTGTGATCCATGTTAGACTGTAATATTTAAGGAGACTTAGTTTAAAGCATTGATCCAGTTATAAAACAGTAAATGTGAATTGATCGTAAATGAAGCCAGTAAAAAATAAAAAACCCTGCGGAGCGAGTGATTCAGTGTCAGAGCCGCTCATGTTATTTGTCTTCATATTCAGTTTTTTCACTTACTGCTGCTAGTCATCATTTTGGGTGTCAAGATAAATCCCTCCAAGGATCAAACAAGGGCTATTAAATATGGATTAATCATGCAGGTGCTGCTTAATAATGCATTGGTGCACACGCGCACACACACACACAATCAATCAGGAGAGTGGGGGAGAGACGTGACTTCCATGATGTTGAGCTTGATGCCTCTGTGTTGTGCTACACACTAATTTCCAGACCATTTCTTATGTGCGTGTGTGTGTGTGTGTGTGATCACGTTGCGTGTTCGTGCCTGGGCGAGGGGGCAGGTGCAGAGGTTGAGCTATTTTCAGTCGACTCTTCAGATCTTCCCATCTTCTCTGGTCCACTGTCAGCAGAGCAGTACCCTTGTGATGGGAGACGCAACATTTTAAAATCGAAATAGTGGCGGATTCTGCAACTTTAAGTAAAATCACAGCAAAATGTATCTTTCAAAAGTTCTTACCTTGTTCTCATTGAAGTTTGCAATGACGACTCCCACAAACAGAGTGAGTCCAATCATACATCCCAGAAACACAAACACATGGATGTAGATGCCATGGATCTACACAGAGGATGTATAAAGAGACCTGATTAATAGTCACACATCTGTTAGAATGCAGGAAGTGATGAAAAAGGTAAGTTCAGGTTTAGTACCGGTCCAACGCGGTGAATAATAACATCCCGGACCTCGACCCAGCCTTTGAGCGACAGCACTTCAAAAAGTGCCAACATGGCATTTCCCACATTGTCAAAGTTAAAGTTACGAGGGTTGGCCCTGGAGACGGACAGAACAGACGCGTCAGTCACCGGCTGTGTAAAAACAATCTTCAATCACTCAGCTAGAAAACAACAAGCAGCCATACCAGACTCTTGGCACCCAGAAACCTGGTTTCTTCTCTCCAGGCCTCAGTTTCAGGTTTAGGTTTTTGGAAACACTGACATTTATTCTGAAGATGCCGTGGCAATCATCCTGTGACCAACCACACAATCAACACCACAATACAGAATGATTTAAAAATATATATATATTAAAACGGTAAGAGGTTGACACATAAAATAGAAATTATTATATTATATTATAACAATGTGTAAGAATGATCTTTTATGTGAAAGTATTAAAATGTATCACACGTCTTACTGTTGTGTAAGATAAGGCAACATAATAGAACGTTTTTACTATAATAAGAAAACATAAGTTGTATTAAAATGAAACTCCTCTCCAATTTGAGTGTATTTATATAACACAAACAGATACAGAGGTTTTTTTTCTGCATAATAACACATTTATAGTGCTGTTAAGCTAATAGGCTAAAAGGATGAAGTGGATTATTGATTTAACGCAGGAAACCCTCTCCATTTATTCAGTTCTCTGCAGGGAGCGTGGTGTGGGTGCAGGTGTTTTAGTGGGGAGATTTAGTTTTCTTGCTTTACCCGTTTAAGGATGTGGGGGTCGTTGCACTTTGCGAGCTTTCCTGCAAACAGCTGAACTCCAAAGCTCGCAAACACCAGCATCAGTGTTAGGAGCAATATGGAAACCTGCAGGAGAATCCATCAAGACAGATCAATGTTAGATTTATAAAATAATGTGATGCACACCTCAGTCCTTCAGCCCTTTTATTCTGTCATATCTGTTCTTATAATATATGATGGCGCGACGTTGAGCATAATCATGACTGAAAAAGCATTGGATCAATGCGATCTTATGAATAGTGTTCACATAGCTACTCCGAGAAAGATGTCCTGGTCCCACCCAGAATGCAAACATAATAAGAGCACAATTAAATCAAGGTGAATAAGATGCATTAGTGTACAAATCCCAGTTGTGTTTTTGCATGTTTTAAGCCATATGCTATAAATCATGAGCACTTTGCTGCCAACCTTTCTACAAACAATATTATTTTTTTTTCTCGTGTCGCAAAGCTTTCATCAGTGCTATTTTTCTAAACAGTGTTGCATCCAGGTCTTGTCTCAGCAAGTTTCATGCAAAGAAATTTGGTTTTTATCCACAGCACTGAGGTGAAATTTAGATAAGGAAAGTACAAATGATGCTTTATCTTATTGTCACTTAGACTCCTCATTATTGCTTTAACTCTGATTAAATGGCCAAAAGTACGTTTATGGGTTGAGAAGGGAGAACCATGTTTATGCACATTTTCACAAATATGCCTGGAGTGCACATAAACAGAGACAGTCTTTTTTCTTTTAATTAGTCAACGATAAATGTTTCTTTCCTTGCTTCTAGGCCTGAGTATAATATACAGGGTAGTTTAAACTACCACGATATTTGACAGAAAATCATTTAGGGTGCTTAAAAAGTTGTCGTGCACAATGAAAATGGATTTGCAAATGGAAATTGTACGAGGCGACTGACCAGGAAAATCTCCTTGAATCCTTTAAGAACCTCCCGCACCACTTTCCTCATCTGAGGTACGAGCTTGAAGATCCTGAGAGGACGAAGGCAACGCAGCATCATCAGCAGCTGAGCGCCCGACTCAGGGGGGACGTCAGGAGGCAGCCAGCACAGGAAGATTAGACTCACCTACAGTCACACAGCCGAGCAGGGATGTGCAGTTCACAGAAGAGAATCCCCCAAACATAACATAAATATGACCATACGCTAAGATAGTCTTATATCCCTGACTTCTTTATAAAATATTTAAAAAAATATATAATTTAAAGCCATGAAAATTGAGGTATACAGTAATCAATGGCTACTATTGGCTTTCAAGTATCATTATTATTCACCATATCACTTTACATTTGTATTTCAATAAACCAGCCTTTACCAGATAGATGAAGATGTCCATCACCCCTCCAAAGTCTCTGATGACAGCTGTTGGGGTGAAGAACAGGCCGTCGGCCATGATCTTCAGGTTGAGCTCGATGCTCATAAAAATCACAAACACATACTCCCCGATCTGAAACAGACATAATGCTTTTAACGGCATCTGTGCGTTTATGTCATCCTGTCGCCCGTGTGTGCAAGAGTCCACGAATACCTGCAATGTGGGGGCGTGCATGACCCTGGTGAAGGGTGACTCAAACATCATGGAGATGCAGGAGCAGATGGTTACGACGATCATCACCCAGTCCAAATATGTGACCAGCCCCAGAAGATCACTGGAGGGAAACAGGGAACAAAAAATGCAATTTACACAGTAGGAAAAAAATAAGTAGGTCATAAAAGCTGCTTGGTTTGCAAACCAGCAAACACTTCTTCGAATTCAGGAGAATGAGTACAGAGACAGTGCGAGGATGTGTGTGGGGACGATACCAGCGAGTGAGAATGAATAAACATTTGTCTGTGTATGTGTGAGCGGCCTAATCATTCCTGCAGCAGGATGTCAGTATAAATCCCCACGGCGCCAGCAGCATCTGATACACAGGACCGCCTCTCACTTTAATAATCCAGATCTGTGCTTGGCTGAGTCGCTGTCAGGTTGCTTATATGGGGAAATCTGTTTCACAGCTCAGCTTCATTTCAGGATTTCCATCCCTATAACCACAGTATTTTAGGAATCGCTACAGGCAGGTAATAAGACGCAGAATTAATAAGTGGTTCTCGCCGTAAAGAGAAAGGGAGTCAATAATTCATCACACTTACTACAGCTGGTGGTACTTTGTGTTCTTCACTGCTCCTGTTATGGGGTCAGTTTTGGATCTAGATAAAATACATGTTGACAAAAAAAGGATCACAACAATCATTTTTTGAATGCGCAAAACATATAAAATAAAATAGTTTGGCTCATGTCCTGTGAATAAACACATGTATGAGTAAACATAAACTGAACCACTGGCACTTCTGCCTTGTGAAGCCTCAAAACAACAGTTAAAAACCACATAACACACAGATATTGGCTTAAGTGGTTAAAACTACTGACGCGTTGAAGCGAGCTCGAACGATCATCCTGCAGAAGTTCCTGAAGCGATGTTCCCGACCCACAATGAAGAGCGGCTTATCGAAGTACGGATGGTTTTCTCTCAGTTCCTCCTCCTGCACTTTTCTGTCCACAGCCACATAGGCACAGATACAGGACGAACACCAGTTACTGGATGCCACGGCAACAGCTTCACATTGACTCCTGGATGGTCATTTTATATATGTTGATATAACTTTTTCAGCAATAATACCTTTTCATCTCTGCTTGTTCTTTCTTTTCTTGGATCATCTTGATCTCGCTGTCCTCTCTTTGGGCATTACGGTAGCGCACAGTACTGGAATGCTAAACACGAGAAGAGCCAATTGTCTGTCGGTGTTTTATATTTCATGCAAAAATACAAAATGTTAGTACGTGTGTGTGTGTGTGTGTTTGTATATTTGTGCTCACGTCCTGGGTGAGAGTCTCAAGAGACTTCCCTCTGCTGATCCTTTGACTCGTAGAACCATGTCTCAGTGATCTGCAGATAAGAAAGCAGACTATGTGAGGACAGTGCCTTGAGGGAAAGCATGGTAAAGCATGGATATGCATTTTGTGTACGTGTATGGGTCCGGTTGCTGTCAGACCTGCGCTCCTGTCGGATGTGATGCTGGACGCTGAGTATTGAACGTTCTTTGGCTGGTTGGCCCTCCAAAGAGCCACTTAGCATACGTTGTCTGGTGCATGCCCTGGGAAACACAAAAAAAAACACATTGGTGTATAGGGTCCTCAGATGGTGATTAAAACAAAGTAGAGCTTCATATTTCTTTTAAACACACTTACACTATGTTAGTTGAGACGCGTGTGCGTGTGTGTACTTGTCTGAGTGCATGTTCGTCTAGTTGATTTGACTGTGAATCTAATTGTGCCCTCGTGCGGAGGACTGCAGGCCAGACAGATCGTGTTACCACTCCTGATTGGCTGCCTGTCTTTCGAACTGAAGGAATGAGGTGGACGAGCGACGAGCCAGTTTGGACGCCGGCTTTGGGGCAATCTGCACTAAATGCGAATGATACACTTACTTCATCACAAGAGTGAATGAGTCCGAAGTGGATTTGTTTGTGTCTTTTGTGTGAGTGCATTTTCCAGTAGCCGAGTGCTGTTACAGCAGAGCTTCATCTAATATGCTTACACATTATTGTTTTCACCCACACAAAGACTAGGTCGTATATTATTACTGCAGATGATGCATAGTAAACACACCTCGGAGGATGAGATCATAACCCGTATGACTTATTGATTAACAAAAGAACACAGATACCAAATGTACAAACGTGGAAGGAAGATTAAAGTTGCATGTGAAGATTTCAATGACCACACTTCACTGAGGACAAGGTCTTAATCCCAATTCAGAAAATAGCCACCGAAACGTTGCTGACACAACGAACTTCAGTGCATTTTGACCTGGAAATCACCAAGACCTTTAAGATTTGTCTTACCGCAGGATTTTATTGATAGTAGTTTCTTTTTCCAGCAGGTTACGAGCTCGAACACTAAATATTGACCTGCGGAGCTGCGAGAGAACATACAGGGAGTATTAGCTGAGAGTTTGTTGCATTAAGTGCGTCCAAAGACACACAATACAGACAACGGCAAACTTTCGTCTTGACTACCACTGGCTTTTATTTATCTGCTGTGTGTCGAGCTATGAAGATGTTTGTTATTGCCTTCGTATTACTTTTGTGTGTGTACCTTTTGGTCGATATACTTGTTGTCTTCAATGGCTGAGCGTTTGGAGTGGTCACAGGAGGACGATGAAGCTGATGGGAGGCGCCGGAACAAACAGCTGTTGTCCTGTTGCTGCCGATCGATGAACTGCTTCATAAAACTCTCCCTGTTGTACGTAACAACCAACGCATGTGCACATATGCGATCGATTTAATGCATAGTTCCCGAGTGAAGCGATCCATATGGTGAAAGATAGAACAAACATAATGGTACAGTGTATCTGAAAAAAAAATATCTTTGGCGTGTGTGTCTTTGTGCGTGGCGCAGCAGGTGGGCAGATGGGCTGCAGAGGTGTATCTCTGGGACACAGAAGCCAGATGTGCGCTCGTTAATATCTAAATGGGCAGCTGTGGCTCTGGATGTGGAGCAGTTGCATCAATTTGACACTTTTGGTTGCAGGATAAAATGATGAAATATTAGGAGATAAAATCAGATTCTCTTGTAGCAAAACAGACAGATTGATGAATACGTCACGAAGATGGCCTGCAACTATACTATACCTGATTCTGGGCACAGTGAAATCCGAGGGGAGCTTGGAGATCTTCACCATCTGAGGCCTGTTGGGAAACTTCTCAAAGATCCTGAGTCGTAGAGGGAGCTTCTCTTTGGTGTCAGCGTTGGCTTCGCTTTGCTTGAGCTAACGGAGAGAAGGAGAGAGACGGTTCAGGTGCAGGGCAGAAGAGGAGGAAGACAGCAAAAGGATAAATCCAGACACATGAGGGGAATGAAGGAGGAGGAAATAAATAAAATACAACGGGGGGAAAAGGAGGACACAGTCAACGTGGGTTTGGGTTGTGGGAAGGTTTAGGAGTTTGCATGAGGTCACCCTACATATTAATGAGGGAAAAAGCATCGGATCAAGTCTGGCATGGTGAAAATCCGGCGGCTTTATCTCAGCTTTAGATGCAGTGCAGATATGTCTTACTGCCTGATGATGGCAGCAGCGCTCTTACGCACAACACACACATCACATATAGTACACACAAGCACATATAGGGCGAGTTGCCACTTACGTTCAGAAAAGAATGGAGAGAGCGACAAAAGAAAAAAAAAAAACAGGCAGATTACTTTGGAGTTGTTAATGGACAAAAGAAAAAGGCAGTGACAGCTAGAATAACGCGTTGGTGAAATAATAAAAAAAAAAGATGACAAAGGCGAGAAACCAATTATTTCCATTTAATTACATGTGGTGGGGTCTGATTGAAATTCCCCTGCAGGTATTCTCTGTCTTGGCGCCTGGAGATAACCTCTGATGCATTGCAGATTAGGCCTGCAAGTGAACTGTATATGATGCAACAGTGAATGGCAGCTTATCATTCAGAGCAGACAACCTCAGTGGAACATACTGACTTGGGCTTGAATGCCTCTCTGTCAGTCATACCGATGAAAACGTCCCTTTATTGTGCCGGAGCGTATCGGTATTTCTCTTGTTAAGCTGAGAGTGGCCGTATTACCGCCACAGCCTCTCGTGTTTGAGGGATAACAGCTGGGGGAAGAAGAGACCTGACAAGGGAGGGAATGGAAATCTGTCTATCCTCTTTCTTTTTCCTGCAAACTATAGTGTGGGAGTTTCTTTTTTGCCCTGAGTGGGTGAGTGGTGAGTGGCATACTGTGAAGACGGAATTATGCACCAGCGCTTTCTTGCCTTTTCTGCCTATTTTCTAGATGCCAGGGTAGAAAGAAGCAGAAAGAGACAGGAAATAGCAAAAGAGAAAAGCTGACAAAGAAACATGTAAAGAAAATTAAAACCAAAAAAAAAAAAACTATACAAAGGGATGATTAGAAATAAAGAAAACAAAAACAAAAATGGACTGAGTATAATTTTTATCTTGTGCCGCAGTTCTCCAGGTGAAACTTGCAGAAAGTGCTGCAGTCATCTGAAACAGAACCTGTGCAGTTTGGATGCCGAAGCGAAAACACAAACCCACACAAAACAAAAATCCACAAACAAGCATCCACACACACACATACAGTGCAGCATTAATATGGACCCTGCTTTTCCCAAAGGTCCTAATCAATCGGGCCAACTCAGCGAGATGTACAATTTAGCCTCCACCCTCATCTGCAGCAGTATCCCATTACAGCAAAACTTCCTCCATCTACTGTGCTTTGTCGTTCTCGCCGTTCACCCCCCCCCCCACCCCCACTCAGACAGTTTCTTCTTCTACATCAGAGTGAGAGCATCTACACACATCTATTTATATGAAACTGGTTTCACTGCCTCCTCCCCTCACTGAATCACATCATTCTTTTTATGAAAATAGGAAAAAGAGTTGCAGAGACAAGGACTAATTGAGACATTCTAAATCTTTCCTAACACACACTCTTTAATGTAAACAAATCGGAGGTCACTATACCATGCATCATTTAGAAGCCTTTGTCCGAGGACATGGCGTCACCCTAAACGGCGATTAGTGTTAAGGGCCGAGATGTGTCTGTCGCAAAACAAACAGTTTCCTTATTTACTGACACCGTGTGAGACCGTTCCATAAAACGTTCACCTGGTGAGGCCGTACACCAATAATTCGCCATAAATCACTATTAAATGTAAATACTGAGACCCCGTGCCTCTGGTCGGGTCAATACAGTATGATCAATAAAGTGCACATGCATGCTCAGGAAATGAGCTCTTACCAGTGCAATCAGATTGACTTCGGATTACAGGTTGTGCGTGTTACTGCGTCATGAATAAGAAACTGCTTTCACCTGCATCAAAGTGCCCGCGCGAATCCATCATTGTTTATGTAGATAAACACTTGTGCATTTAAATGCACTCAGCCTGTTTACTTAAAGCAGCCATAATCAATGTGTTTTTAATCACCGCGGGTCTTTGTATTGACGAATCCACAGAGAATTATCTCACCTACCACAATTCCTCTCGGCTTCACGGAGCATCGCAGCATCCATCAGCCCATTGTTTGGGTTTCACACATCACAACTTTGCTGCTATGGTTGTGTTTTGCTGCAGCTACCAACATCTGTTTAAGCGAGATATATCTTGAAATCCGTTGAACTGAGGTGCTTTGACTGTGATGGTACGCTCATGTTTTGTAAGTGCGTTGTCAGGTGTGTTTATGTATAGGACAGTATGTCTCTGTTTCCCTTTGTGTCACAGTCACAGGTTGATAAATCAGAATGACAGCCTCGCTCGCCACAGATGAGATTTAGTGTATGGCGCTGTGACGCGGTTGAGCTGAGACGAACACGTTTTGCCTTGAGACCCATTCAGGTGACCTGCAACTGCTTCCCCAACCATTCCAGCCAATTTCAGGCTCTGCTGAGCTCGGGAGCTTTCCAGCCGGGATTTCCACAGCGTTCCCGACCAAGGCTGAAAGGAAATAAAACTAATGCTGACCATTAGCGTGAGAGCAAATTCAGTCTAGTTCGGATAGTGGGGTCAAGAGCTGGAGTGAATAACCAGCGAGGGGTAAAAGTATTTAAAAGGAGTAAAAAGATTAAACACTACTTAAGGAGAAAGAAGTAAATGATACAGAATTTTATACAATAGCAATTATATATATATGTGTGTGTGTGTGTGTGTATATATATATAATAATTAGATTATAATTTTTAACTTTATTTCATGCTTATAGACATGAAATAACTTACAACAAAAAACCCTTCAGCTAACTTGGCAATCACTGTACAACACTAAATCACACTAATTCTGCTCACTTGAGCGCAAGAAAAAATGACGAGCACTTGCTAGTGCATGTGCATACTCATTTTCCCACAATGCAATCCCTGTAAACTCTCTGATCAGCCCTGTGAAAGTGCCCCGAGAGGCATGCAAACACAGAGTAGCCTGCGGAACAATGGGGAAGTGATGATGAACAGCCGCCTACGAAACTGCTGCCCACACACTCTCGTCAAGTGCCTGCGAGGATGCAAGTACAGTCATCTGCATATTACCATTCTCATATTCTCACATCAGAGCTTACCGCTGACCAGCAACAGGCGTGCATGAGAAATAAAGTGCGTACATATGATCGCATAATTGTATCATTACAACAAAGCCTGATGTTTTGCATATTCTCCTTATACCGGATGGAGTTACTCATCTCATCGGCACAGCAGTGTGCGTTTGTGCCGTTTGCATCAGTATTTGCTCTTTCGACAACTGCGGCTATGATCTAAATATAAACGTTTAAAGAGGCAGAAATCTGAAAATAGGAGGTGTCGTATCGCCGGCGTGCATATCCTGCTTTGGCTCCACATTATATGGAGTCGTGGTTGGGTTCCCCTGGCCTGGGGCCAGTCCAGCTGTAATACCCAAGGGTAGAGGAAGTGAGAGCGAGTTAGCGGGGTCACCCTCTCCTCTCATTAGCTGGGTAATGAGCCATGGTGTGGAGCTGCTGTAAAGCCACACAGCCCATAAACCTCCAACAGCTAACTCCAACACCCAAAACAACTGCACTGTGCTATTAATACCATTAGTTCAATATCCAGAACTACATAGCGTCCAACTGAGTGCCCTCGGGTTGTGTTCTGGTGTTGATGTGGCAACCTGGCAGCTTAGTGGTTATGACCGATCCCATGTAATTACAACAGCCTTGGCTGAGAATATTTGTTTCATGCTATTGCCTCTCTTTTTCTATTTCTTGCCTTCACCCATACTGCAATAACAGCCTAAATGCCAAATACATAAATCACGAGACTAAGGCTGTGTGTGTGTGTGTGTGTTTTTTGTGATGTTAAGCATTGTTTTGTTTGCATAATGTATATTTCATGTAAAAAAAAACTTCCTGAAAGTAAAAACAAAATCTGAGACAAAAGTCCATATTATTTTAAACATCTGCTAAACAAACTTATTTTATTCTATTCTGACCCTCATTTTTATTTTTATTTCATTTTTTTATCAACAGGTTGCTGCCTAAACTGTATGTTTTACTAGAAACATAAATACAACCTAAGAAAAAAATCTGATTGAAGCAAAGTGCAAACATGAGAAAATAGAAAAAGAAAATCTTAATATAATATATAATACGATTTAATGGTATTTTAGTGCTGGTGTGTGCTCGCTAGTTTTTCCAAGAGAAAATTGAGGGTGACATTCAAAGGATAAGAACACAGTGTATCGAGATCCTCCAAGGGTTACACTCTTTCATTCTGTGCTCCCTCTATCTGACTCGTCTTTCTTCTCCTTCACTAAATCCCCACAAGTCCTTCGTCCATTAAGAGACGTACGTGGAGGACAAGGCTTTTAGTTTAATTCATAAATAATGAAGTCCTTGGTTGAAAGCCAGAAAACAGTCACTCCATAAACACGTCTGATCAAACCCATTTCTCCTTAACAAAACGTATGTGCTCAATGTCGACCGGCTTTCGAGATGTGACGGCTGTAGCACAGATCGCCCAGCAGACGCGTGTACAAACATCCCATCCCATAGTGCACACATGTATATTCAGATAATGAGAAGAATCAGGTGGTGTCTCTGTTGCCAGGGCGACGACGTTTGTTCCTGTCACAGCGGTGAAACAGTGACCACTTTTCCTAAACCTCATTTATACCCAAAGCAAACACCCTTGCCTCCATTTCCTCCCATCCTCCTTTCCTTCCATCTCTATCACTCACTCCATCTCCCTCACCCTCCTCCTCCCTCGCCTCCTGTTTGATCTCTAGCAGCCGATGCCAGAACGCTCTCCGCGCGACTCACAAACGGCGAACGAGAAGGACGGACACAATTCAGCTGATGACCACACACTGTCACTGCCATGCTTCTCTCCATGCTACAGCTGACAAGCGTGACACACTGTGGGGGGCGGGGGTGGGGGCGGCATGGCGGGGTAGCGATCTGATCACATCTGCAACCTCATCGCACCATCTTCCATGTTTCTGTGAACCTCCCCACAGTGACTCGTTGAGGATCCCCCTCCCTCCCAAACATCTGTTAAATCTTTAAAAGATATGAGAGTGTAGTTATCCATCATCATCAGTCATACCACAACTAATGCCCGGATAGGCCTCCACAGTACTTAATGACGCACAGGACGTCTGCTCCATAAAACTTTGAACAAAAACAAAGCATAATTCAGATTTTTGCAAATGCCTCACGTTGCGAACCTTTTTGTGCACCAACCACTGAAGTGGTCAGTCTATTATTTCCTGCACCTGCGCTCTACAGCAGCCATCGGTCCCATCATCCGTTGTACTTCATTACGGACGCTGGTCCTCCCTCTCCACCAGCCTCCTCTGCTTCCCACCCATTTTAACGTGAAATTGGAACAGCCTGAAAATTTTTAAATACAGTGAGAGGTAGCTTTGAGCTTTTCTCACTCTCTTCCAACCTTTCGCAGTTTCCCAAATGTGCATCCCGTGACTCATCTACCTGGCCCCAGGACCTGCCTGATTGCAGGCATTTCTGCTTTCAAACACACATGCAGAGAAATGCAAAAATGAGTCTGTATGCAAAACCACCCACCGAGTTATTGCTACTGACATTTCACATACACACGTACACACACTCACACACTCACAGACATTATCATCTTTATTCCTGCCCGTAGGGGTAAACACCTTTTCCTATTTAGCTGATATCTAGCAGAACAGGAATAGCATTTTCCCCTTTTCCCGCATCTCCCCCTGGTGCCGACATCGGTGTGTGCAGAGATGATTTGCTGGACGGAAATCAGCCATCACTCTCTCCAATCACAAAGCCCGCTGACCTGTGACACCATCGATAGACAGAACAACAACAGGCAGCAAACACCTCCCAGGGAAGAAAAGTGAATTGAATTATTTCCATTTCGATATACGGCTTAGCCTTTATGATTATTGCAATAAATGTTAATACTACTGATCTTTGCAGTTTCCAAGATAATCTTAATCTCGTCTCACCTACACAAATGCAAAGCAAATTCCACAAGACTCCTTAATATGAAGTCATTATGACACGTCTAATATATATTTCAAGATTCATGATGTAATTTGTTTGCATCACTAACTTTCCAATCAATAACACATATTCCACTTTTTACAATTTGATATTTTCAGACTCTGTGTATGTGTATGTATGTAGAAATTGTTAACATAGCTGTATGTTCTGTGTGCAGCGGAGGTGGGTGGGTGTTGATGGTGGGTTGGGGGTGGGGGGGGCACTTCCTCCCTTCACTTCTGTTTTCTTTGGCTGCCTAACTTTCTCCTGTCCCTGGCGTCGTTTCATTAAAATTTTCAAGCAAACCTAATTTCACGCAATAAATGCATTATCCTAATCAACAGTGATGAGTGGAGGATACACTGGTGCATGTGCCTGTGTGTGTGTGTCTTAGTGTGTTTCTGTGTGTGTCTGTGCCTGCTTCTTGCTTCTTCACGAGTTTGGTGAAACGTGTCCACCGTGTATTAGCGTGTAAGCGTGCGCGTGTGTGTGCGAATGGGTTGGTGCGTGTGCTGAAAAGTAAGAACTGCCCTGGAGCTGTGATTGCAATGCAACAATTCGATAGCAACTTACGAACAGCTCACATCACACAGCCGTTTACGCATCCAGATATTTCAACACAGCAAGCACACACCACTAATCCGCATGATCACAGCGTGATTACCCACAAGGCTCTCTGCTTATTCTGACATCTACAGCTTGAAAATACAAATTGAGACAAATGGTCTGTGGAGGGTGATTCTCCTGGAAGGCCGGCCTGCAGTCAGTATCCAAATGATGACAGATGTTTTTACTCACATTCCTTACTGATGATTTCATCATCAAATCAGCGACATAGGCCACACATGCTTCTGATGACTCACAAACACAAACACACACACACACACACACACACACACACACACACCGAGCAACAGCAGCAGTCAAAGACAAATGACAGGTGGAAATCTAAACCTCCCCTCCTGACGACATGATGACGACCAAAAAGTGTTGCCTGGTAACTCGCCATCCATACTGATGTGCTTCATTAATGCTCCACTGAGCACAATATAGGCAATAATGGAGCAGATTAAAGTGAATGTGTGGGAGTCTGAGGAAATATTGCCACTGACTTCATTAAGCCGAAACTCAAGGTAAGAGCTGTTTAAGTGCGATCTTATAGGGAAGTTTTATGTTTATGCTGCAGTCTGTTGCAGTTGGTGCTGTTAACAGCATCACTTCTATTCTCAACTCTAAGTAATAACATGACTCTGTACGTTTTTTTTGTGTTTTTTTTTGTGCGTAATGACTCAGAGGACTGTTTTAAACAGGATGCTGCTGACCTATTATGCTAGAAAGTAAAATTATTCCCAAGACGGGTCAGTCAGTTTTTTTTTGGCTGACTGAACAACATTGTTGTATTGTAGAGGGGGACTCTCTAAACCCTAAATGCACTACATCAAATGAGTCACAAAATGAAGGAATATGAATAAATGAATTTATTAAATATTTCTTTAAGCTGAAGTCAGGCGGTTAAGATTCAGGAAATCATTTGTGGAACGGTTCACTATCACCTCATATGATTGTGCTGTGCAGGTGGGCCTTATCTCTCAAAGCTCGAGTGCACATGTGAATTTTCATCTCAATGTGACACGTCCACATTGAAGACACACGTAAACGCACTACTGGCACACCTGCAACTACACACGGCTTTCATGGCTAGGGGGAAAACAGCATGGCGTCTGGGAGCTGTCAAGTTTGACTGATTCCCTGACACACATGGAACATGATAGGAAAAGGGATGTGAAGGCGAGATTTACAATCACTGACGTCCTCAATAACATCCTTTCCTCCAAAGTAGCTACAAAGTCAACAGTCAGTATAACAGTAAACATCAACTCAGTTTGACACAGTAGCCAATAAATGTCACTAATTACACCATAAACTGTGTACATGGCATGTGCATTAGCCCCCTTCCCCCCTTTCCCACGAAGACCACACACTTATTTGACTTCAAATTATACTCTAATAAAGTTATATCATTTGCATGAATTTACTCCCTGAATAGTTTGTTCAGCTTCAATTTGTTGTTCCATTATTTCCAAATAATTTGAACAAAGCAACTGACTGTGTGCTCAATCAACTAATAAGAAGAAAGGACTTAATTTCCCTTGAAAAAACAATAACACACACACACACACACACAAATTGCTCATCACATAAACAGTAATTGGTTTCTCATTCCTGCAGCCCAAGTGCGTATTTCTGATAGAAAGGTCGGACATGTCGTTGGGCTTTTTGCCATGTTTAGAGAAGCGCTCTCTTGTGGGAGGTCGATCACCATCTCTGGTCTATTAATAGTCACTCCCTACGTCCGCGATTGAAGCACTTGAAAAAAAGAGGCAATTTTACAGTCAATGCACCTAATCACTCAGCTGCAGGTGGGGAATAACCTGACAGAGCAGCTACGACGGTACACACCACACAGCATGTGCGTCGCAAAACCTCCTCGTGCTGGTCAGTTTAAAAATTATTTATCTTATGAAACAGGCTTTTTTTATGAACTAGGAATAAAAAAAATTAACAAATTAAAGAATTTGTTACTATTCAAAAAGCAATTTCCCCAGAGATGTTTGTCTGCAGCTTCTGTGTAGTAACTGCTTATTAAAGTTCACCCGCTGAGTGGCGACCAGCACCGAGGCCTTGTTTGTATTTGTGTGTTAAGTGCCAGCTTTTTCACACAACAGGGTTTTGCTTTTTCTTTCTGTTTTTATCGTTAATTGCCCACTTACTCAAGCCTCTAGAGAAAGCCCCAAAAATGGGAGAATTTAAAAAATAGTCTGAGCCCTGCCCACATGCGGGCACATAATTCAATCTTACAACTCTTCCCCGAGTAGCAACAAAAAGTATTCCGTATTTATTCCGCTTTTAATCACAGATAGGAAAAAAAATACGCATGAACATTATTTGCGATATAAGCAAATAAATGAACAGTGTATATTTCCATATGCACTGTGTACATTTCCATGACTGCTTTTAGAAATTCAAACGCAAATATACAGTTTCTGGAGATGAGCTTCTTACCTGTTTGAGCTTCTTTAGGTCCTCGTCCAGCTCCAGATTGTCCAAGATAACGGCCACAAAAAGACTGAGCAGGATCTAAAACGCACAAATAGGACACACACAAGAACATAAGCTGCACATGAGCACACTATAGTATGTTAATGTATTATTACTATCATAATACATTATATATTATTTATATATATGTGTGTGTGTGTGTGTTTGCGTGTGTGTGTGTGTGTGTGTATATAAATATAAATACTTTTTATAGATCAGTCAGCTCAGTAATTGTATTTGCTTGCACTGTCCTCGAAGACATCGCATCTGTCTGGTTTGGGGTGTGAGTCATCCTGAGACTGTCTGTGTGCCGTCTGATTGCTCCCCGTATCAGAGGGCCAAACACTGAAATGTCAGCACTTATTACGCCTGCAAGTCTGATTAACTGTGATTAGGTGTACCACTTGAGAGAACACTGAATGGGTGGGGGCACTAATCGGATGCATTAAGGAAACTATTCAGGTGGCCTTTTGCCACTTGTTTTCTCCAACTTTCTTTTGCCGTCCAGTGAAATGGATTGAGTTTGAATAGAATACAAAGTAAATAATGGCAAACATGTACATATATATGTTGTACGAAAAACAGCCATTACCAAAACCCCCAAATGAAACAGATTCTTCAACTTGTCTTGTACATTTGATGCAGCACAGTGAGTTCCTCACCAGGGTAGCGAACAGATGGTAGAGGATGAAGTAAATGGCCACTACTGGAGCCCACATGCGACCCACAGCAACCAGGGTCTGGTCCATGACATCTATCCAGCCCTCCTGGGTTAAAATCTGGAACATGGACATGAAAGCCTGCAGGAGAAAGTGAGAGAGGCAGCGGAGTAGAGAGAGAGAGAGAGAGAGAGAGAGAGAGAGAGAGGGCAACTGAGTAAAAACATGACTAAGCAGGAAAGGAAGGAAAATACACAGTGACACAGACAAATTTAATATTTGAAACATGTTTTTTTCATAAGAAAGCAAATATCTCACAGCCAGTGTAGGCGAGTGCACCTGACCCTTCTTGTTATAGCTTATATGGCTAAACCATGGTGGAGCAGATGGACAGGCCTGTGTTTTTCCTCTTATCTACTCTGTAGAGGTCAGATGAAGGTGCAGGGAGCAGCCAGCAGCAGCACCGCAGACCCTGGAGTCAAGTGGCACTCCTGCACTTCCTCCTTGGACTCTCACCTCCAGACAGCAGTCCCCCCCTCCCCCCCACCCCCTCCCACCTGCTGCCATGTCCCAGTCACTGCAGATAAAGATAAACCCCAGCAACAGGTCTGCCCGTAGGGGAGACCGCCAAACATCATTAACTGTGATGTGTGTCTGTCTATGTGGAAGTGTGTTTGTGTGCGTGCGTGCGTGCGCATGAGCCACAAGCGTTACGGAAACGAAGAAGAGCGCAAACGAGAGGGAGAAGTGTAACGCGGCATAAAAGTGGCACCTGTTTATGAGCAACCCCTCATGTCCCGCTGCGGCTAAGATCAGTAAACTGTTGGAAAAGTGGGGGAAAAAAAACTGTGAGGAGTGAAAGACGTGGCTAATGAGAGGGAAAGGAGAGCGTGAGCACTTTGAAATCAGAAGCCGTTCCACATCTGCCGACCCATCACCATCAACATCTGGAGACCTGCTTCGCTGCTTTTCTGAGGTGTCCCTCTGGACCTGCTCCTGTGGATTCCAAAATGTCTACTGATGTTTCGTATGCAGTAACAGCATTTTGGAATTGACACATTTCTTGGTTTAAACTGGTGTCTTTGGATCAGTCTGCTTAACAATAGGTGGAAATTATATTAGTCAAAATGAGGCCGCAGAGATTCACAGAAAATGCATGAGTAAGAATAAAAATACTATGGATGTCTCATAACAAGTCATTTACCAGAAGCCAATGAATACAATGAAAAGGCAGCCAATCACAGTCTGGAGTGTTTACCTGTTACCAGGTAACTGCTCCATCGCACAGCTAAAGCCCACCCAATAAATACAGACCTTGTTTAGACACTTAAGGGCAGATTACTGAGCAGGTGTTCAATAAATCAACCATTTGTGCCTAAGGTTATGACTTAACGGGGGTTTTTGTAAATCAAGCCTCTGGGCACGTTTAACCTAAAAAGATGCAGAAGTGTGTAACCCAACCCTCACAAATAAGGTCAAAGCATGACCGCAGTCAAAGACGCTTTCAAAAATAGACCACTTTCATTGTTCTCAATAATCTGCTTTGAAAAGTGGTGCGATTGCCCTTTCAGTGACAAGCAGAGTGGGAGTCTGAGAGGTTACTCACCCGGGGGAACGTGGTGAAACGGTCCAGCTCCTCCACAAAGCAGAACATCTGCAGGCTGATGGCCGACATGACGATGAGAAGGCTGGCGGTGAAAACCACCAGGCTGCCAAGTTTTTTGCCCGGACCAAATATCTTATACACAAAGTCCTCCAGCGCTGGGGAAATCTTAATCAGACGTACCACGCGAAGCACCTGCAGGCACGAAAAACCACCGTTGTTATATTTTTCACATTTTGGCCTTTAGAACAGTTGTACAGTCCACATGAAAGAAAAAAAGAGGTGGGATTTTACAGTTATAATAAATGTCCGTATTATAGTAGTAAAAACAGAAGTGCATTGATTTGAAAAGAAGAAGAAAAAACATTGATCTTGACCCACTGGTGAAGGTGCAGTGATACTGTGCTCTGTCAATAGGTTTAGTCCCTAAATTGCATGTGGTGACAACAAAACCCAAAAGGTAATACATCTTGTTCAGGGATCTATAGAGTGTGTATTGATTGAGCGTCACACTGTGATGACCAATGGGTTGCTATGTAGAATCCAACTTGAATTCGAGTGAATGGCTATTTCTCATTTCACGCAAATGATGGATGCTGGGCTAACAGGGAACCTACAGTAAACAAATACAGTGATAACACTCACAGTCTGATGACAGATTGGGTTGCGAAGATACTACCTTCTACCTCTGACAGACCACAATGACCACAATCCAACAGATCTGAGCTCTGAGGCAGAGAGCAAACCCTGAGAGGTTGAGTTCACAAAGGACACGGGCCATAACAGAAAAATGAATTCTTTGCTTATCTTTCTTTTTGTCCGGAACCTAAAGAAATCCCGATTATTAAAATGCATGAAGATTGGAAATATTCGTCTACGAATATTTCACATCAAATCCATGCCTGTCAGCAGCAACGTGAATGTGACAGTCTCCACACGTTCTCAATATATAGTTTGAATAGACTCCCATCAGGTCATTCTTCAGAGAAATGATGACTTCAGTATCATCCAGCGGTGATGATCGTCTCCTCATCTGCACTCGACAAAAGAGGAGGAAGTTTCCCATTGTGCGAGGTAGAAAAAGAAAAGGAAACTACCTCCACTACTTCATACAAGAGCTGAAGCTCTATCACAGCTGCCTGAAGTTGACAAAGCTACTATGTTGACTAAAAAAATGTACTAAAATCCCATAAAGAAAAAAAAAGAATGATGGCTTTTTGTCTGCATAACAAAATTATTATGACAAATCACCAGTTCAAAAGAAATATACATTTAAATTAATTCCCCCAAAAAGCCCAAGAAAGTAGAGCAACTGAGAAACAGAAACAAAGGTCTGTGATGTCAAAAACATGGAAATTAATCATAAATGTAGTAAATATTTTATATTATTAATGCTGTTATGGCCATCTAGTGTAGTTCTGCACTATCAAATGAGCAGAGCTAAAATCACTTACCACCACGGCCATCAATAACAACCAAGCCGACAACCAAGTGCAGGACAATGAGTATTGGTCAATACTGAGTACTGATCTGATATTGATCTGTCTTTAACCATTAAACTATGCTGGTCCGTACAACCATATTGTATGAAGACATGTATTGAAGCCAGCCATTTTCCAAGAGAAATCGATGAAAACAACAAAAACTTTATACTTTTTAACTTTTGGTCTGTTGTTTCGTGCAGCTAAAGAAAAAAATATGACTTTCTTATATTGAGTTTTCAAAAACAAACAAAAGTGAATATACAACACTGAAAATAATAACTTTTACGTGATGTACAAAACACCACACAGTAGGGGTTTATCCCAATACAAGTTGAGGCTCTGAGCTGTAGAAGGTAACACAAAGAATGCCAAATGTTGCTGCATGGCTGAATCAAAACATTGTATCGCCCGCAAAGAAAATTGTGTGTCTGCTAACAATAATTTACTGTAAATGAATTTCTGGGAATGGCTTTCTTGCTGTGCTGCATATGTTTACTTCTGCCTCCAGCCTTTTCGCGAGACAAAGCAATGCCGTGCACCCAAATTGCAGGATGTGTCACACTGTTGCTGTCATAGATATTCAAATCACCATTTTATACCCATATCGGCCAAAAACCAATAAGCCGAAAGGGATTAGCGCATCCGTACGAGAGTGTCCAAAGAATTAGACAATTTGCAGGCTCCCTGAATGAATAAACTGAATTAACTGTTAAGTCATGCTGCTACTGAAGTCATTGCAATTCTGAACACACAAGGGAGACAAGTGTCAATGATTAAAAATCATTCTGCCAAGTGTATGGGTGTCAGAGCCGTAGGGCTCTAACTAGGGCTACAAAACACAATTGGTAAGACTAACCTTTACCGAGAATTAGATACAACTAAATAAAAACAGAGACAATCAATAATTGCTTAACCTCGTCCCTTCCCCTATGGCTAGGACACAACTCTGATTCCAGCAGAGAACCGTAAGGTTAATCATTTGTGACTAAATGTCGCGAATCAAATGAGACCAACATGGATTCCAGCAGCGGGCGCACACACACACACGCACACACACACACACACACACACACATTGGTGTGCACTTCAGTATATATACTTATACTTCAGTGAGAATGAAGTGGGAGTCAGATACTTCAAAGCAATATAAGTTTTTATGTATGTCCAATTGCATATAAGTGAGCATACATGTATCCATACCTGAAAGTAGGTAAACTGGGAGTGGTAGAGGTCAGGGTAGATGTGCAGTGTGGTGCCCACCACCAGCAGAGACTCAAACTTGTGCAGAGAAGAGCTGATGTAGCCGGTGAAACCCAGACACCAGATCTTCAGAAGAGCCTCCAGGTCAAATAAGACAGTAAACGCAACCTGTGATGACATGACAAAAACAGACAGGAGTGCTATGTTCTGTAGCTGCATGGTTGTTCTTTTTACTTTATTGACTTGAAGTGATGCTAAAGTGGCACATGACAACAATAATAATAAATACAAATTATATATTAGTAATTTCTCCACCAGTGCCATCCATCAATCAATACAACAAAAACGAGGGATAAGAGTGGGCATTTGGACGTGTAAGGAAAAAAGAAATTATAAAAAGAGCGCCTCACCTCTGCCAGGTAAAACTCATCATAGTGCCTGCGGTGGTTCTCGCCTTTATAATAGTTGCTAGCAGCAACGATGACGTCCACAGCAACCATGCTCAGGATGAACATGTGGAACACAGAGGACCGCATCAGTTGCTGTGGAAACAGAGCGAGGTTCAATTGCAATCAATGCAAATTGTACATCACTGGCAAAAAAAAAAAAAGGAGAGGAGATGTGCATTCAAAATCAGAGGCCATATTTGTTTGCATTCCACTGACACTGAACTTCTTCCACTGAAATATGAGCCAGCAAGACTGTGACAGTAAATTAAAGCATGAAGGTTATAGTTCATACACTATATTTTATCACCCGGTGTGAATAAGTTTAAAAGATAAGGAAGCAGTAATGTTCTCACATTATAGGCCGATAACCAAAACTAGATTGTAAACACAGAAAGAGAAATATCCCCATTTGAAGTCAACATAATTGTTATGTTGGAGGACAGATGATGCACATGTCAGATGTTTAAAGAGTATAAAGTGTATATGTGGCACCACAGGTATGGGTTTCCTCTCACACGGCTTGACAACCATATGTTGTATTCTATATCAAAAGGCGGTAACAGGCAAATAGGGCCAACAGCTAAACGGTAGGGAATTCAAAGCAATCAGGAGCCTTTCTTTGGGTGCTGGGAGAAACATCCACCCAGACAGCAGAATCAATGTGTATTCAGACAGCTGGAAACAAGAGGGGGAAAGGGAGAATAAATGTATGTTATTTCCTGTGGGAATAGCAGCGGTGCTGAGTGCCTACAACAACATCACATGAAGGAAACAATCATGATGCATAAAGAAAGTGAAGAAACGCATTCACATACAGAAAAAGAATGCGAAAGGGAGGAGAAAAAAAATGTTCTGACAAACACCCCAACTTGAACACAATATGACAGATGTGATCGCAGCCTTGAACTGCATGTATGTGGAAGAGCGAGCAGCTTGTGAGTGGGTAGAAGCACTCACCCTAAAAAAAGACTTGCATGTGAGATTGGCAATAGGAAGGAGTTAAATAAAAAAAAAAGTGTAAAATGAGAAGAAAACCTTCTTTTTTTTCAGATGAAGTTTGCAGCATCGTTGTAAAGATCCAATTCATGCCAGGAAAATGGGACCACTGCCTCCACAGAAATACCTTGACTATACAGAATAAACTATACAGATCTTCTACTGTGTTTCATGGTTTCACCTTCTGAGTTTGCAGAAGAAAACTCAATATTGGACAATACTACAGTAACAAACAATATGCAAACATACAGTATGCACATCGAAACGTGCACAAAATTAGGAAACAATCATTTGGGTCTCTTTGGCGGGTGATCCCACTCTCCACACACAGCACTGAGACTCACTGACTGAGATCGGACGTGACAAAGCAGTTTGACATTTCCAGCAACCAGACACTTTCCCCCATGGGTGTTTTGGCTGAATGGAGTCGTGTGTGTATGTGTGTGTGTGTGTGTATGTGTGCGAGGACGGCAGCGAGAGAGACAGAGACGGACAGACAGGGAACAGAAAGTACACAAGCGGCCGCACGAAACGGTTGATTTTCCCAAGGTCCTGACTTTGCCGATATTCCCAGACAGCTAAGAAAAGCCGGAGCGAACCGGAGAGCGGTGCACATTTGTATCCTCTGTCATGTAGAGATAGAGTCTGCCCAACCAGCCCTGCCACAGTATCCTCCTAATCTTGACTTCAACATTCCCCCTTTTTCCTTCCCCCTCCCCAAGTGGCTCGAGATGCTGTGCACTTCACCAGATAACATGCTCGGCATCCTTCCCGGGGCAAAATGGCCTCGTTTGTCCAATGCAGCTGATGGCCGGCTATATAGGGAAAATCAAGTTGTCAGAATCAATTTAGCAGCATCAACAGTGGGACAAGATGGCGCTCCCCTGCTGTTTGATGTCCCTTCGCTTCTGCCTCTATGAAATCCTCCCTCACTTGTTTCATGGGCGCTTTTTTAATCCGTGTTGCCTCCGACTGGGGCTTTGAAATCCCACATGCTCAATGTGTGCACATCTATTTAAGAGGAGTAGTGCCGCGCACCAAGTCTGGCATTCATCCGAAACATCGTTCATCAAAGATTAATTTCTATTACACAACTTGATACATTCTGCAAAATGCGTGCAAACAGTAAAGTATATGCAAACAGTAAAAACTTAATATTAAATGACATTTAAACTAGTATTTGGGGTAACAGCAGTCTCTTTGTGTGTTTTGCTAAAAATAAGACCCAGTGATCCGCTGTGAATGGGCCTGCAGATCATCTGGAGGACGGGACATGCATCATACATCTCCAGCGGCTGGAGGATAACCAAGCCGACAGACGAATGACTGCATCCTCGCGCTGCGTCTGTTCACTCAACACTGCCAAGGAGGACAAACGTCCTTTCCACCTTCTACAAAGGAGCGGAGCACATGTGCACACATGGCGGGCAGAGTATAACTGGATTCACACAGGGACTGTCACCAGCAAGATGGGCCATGTTCTGGCACCAGCTCCTGCCACAGTTTCCACTCTGCTGTTTACCGAGATTAAGGCGACACTAAGTGGGATTACAAAATGCCTCGTGTTGAGTCCTCACACTGGCATGTGCTGCACCAGAAATAAACACAAATTTGATCATAAGGCGTCTAATAAGATTCTTCGTTTTCCACTGTATAGTGTTGAAGAGGAATGATTCAGAAAATCTGCTGTGAACCCGGGAAGCAGTCAACATGCGTATACGTTTCATATCCACACAGTTACATTAATAGAAGGACTTTGTCTGAAGGAGTGGGTGTGTTAGATCCTGCCAGGTTATGGATCTAACATACTGGGAGCCCTTTTACTTATTATGGCCCTGACCGCAGCAGGCTGACTCATGTCTCCGGCTGGAAAACAGGCCTTAATAAAACATGATGGTCTGCAGCGTCCTACTCTTAATAATATCTGCAGTGTATTTCCTCACTGGCTCTTCGACTCTTGGTTAATTTAATTTTAGCGCATAGGCAGTATGACTGTATGAGTAAGTGGCAGATTGTTGTCTAGACAGGATAAGCAATCTGATCTAGTCCTACTGCTCTGCCCAAGAATATCGATCTCACGGGACTGGTCACAGCATCGCCATTCTTTTTAACTGTCACCATTTGTAATATGTAAGCATGATTCTTTTCCTCATCTCCGTTTTTTTTTTTCCGTCTCCAACCCATTTCCTTCTCCTCTGTACCTTATTTCTCTGACCGTAACCTTGACACGTTGTGTGTGTGAGGGCTTAAAATGATACCGGTGGTGTCACCGGGAAGATCCAGAGGGCAAGGATCAGTGGCGGGCAGTGGTGGGGGGTAAGGGAGGTTTCCAGGGAATCGATAACCTCTGGCTTGGGAAGCAGAGGTCACAAAGGGTTTTCCCATTCGTTGTTCCTCAATTGCCCCCATCGGGCCACTGCGTTATCCATCACTTTGTATTTAGCACTGTGACCAGAGAGCTGAGACAGGGACTGTAAGCAGCATTAACTGCTCATTGCCAAAGAGGCTAAGCTAAATTAATCACACAATCCTCCAGGATTACCAGACGTAGGTAACATTTATCATACCTTTCCTTCCCTTTCATTTTTATTTGGACCATGTGTGGTTAGTCTATGTAGCAGATGAAATACTTGTGTGTTTTTTTAATAGAATCTGGTGAGGTGCACCATGTGAGAGTATCACCTTTATTTTTGCCTATAGCAGCCACAGCTCCAACCTGCAGGGTAATTATGGCACTGTGGAGCACCAGGGGCTAATTAGGTGACCAGGTCTGTGGGGAGAGGAACAGGACGCTTCATTAACCTCCGTTGGTCTACACTGGCTACCATGAGAGCCAATCGTAAAACCCAGGTAAGCACTTAAGACCCTTAAAAATAATGACAGTACTGCAAACAAATACAGACCGATCATAGAATAGAATAGAGATAAATATCTGTAGGATCAATAAAGAAATACTGAAAAACAAACGTTGGACTTAGAAAGGGAAGTGGTTTTGGGGCTATTCTGGGTTTCAGCCTCGCTTGAGGGAAATCTTTCCACTCTGGCTCCAAAAAGAGCAGGTGGTTAATCAATTATGTGTTATCGCCAATGGCTGCCAACAATTGGACGCAGGGAAACCAAGCTACACGTGCGCAAATGGACACACAACAACAACAACATGAGGAGATGGACATGCTGACAGCGGGGCACACAAAAGCCTGACAAGACACATGCAGGCGGACTGAAATACAGTCGGACAGGTATGGGAGAGCTACGAGCAGGAAACGCGCAGGCCACCTGTCTGTAGATAGCGCCCACCTGCCAGCCCTGAAACATTTTAATCATTTGATGCCCAATTACTCTGGAGCCAGGCAGAGCAGAACAGAACCTCACACTTCACTTCCCCGGCACTCACAGATGGCCCTGCAGGCTGGATCTCAACTGTCCGCCTTCACTCTACCTGTCCACTCAGTCAGCACTGCTCCCTGCTGATGTGGGTGAAAGAGCAATGAAATATGAAAGTGAAGGTGTTTGGTGGGGCTTTACAGAGAGAGAGCAGGAGGGGATATCCATGACATCCTATCTCAGCATCAATGACATCCAACAATTATATCATAACGATGCATTGATCATCTACATTATGTAGTCGCTGTTGGACTTTAGTTTGTTAGTAAGTCAAGAATATGTGGGATAATCAGATTATAAAATGACAATCTGTGGCGACATGATAACCATTTTAATCAGCCTCTTTATAATCTGTGCTACTTTTGTTGGCTCAAGCAGGCAAAACAAAAGTACTGTTATATGACACTTCAAAATAAATCATTGCTCTGGCAATTATTGCTCTCATTACCCGCCTTCATATAAAACAGTGTTTTTCACGTGTTCGTCTCTCTTGGACAGGAGACATCCATCACAGTTTCTGGGCCACTGCCCGGAGCTACACGGTCCATGTGACCAAGGTGCGGCCTGTCCTGCGATCTGACCCACTAAGTACCTCGCAACTCGCGTCCATCTCACAGGAAGTCTGCCTCACGGTCCCAAGCCTTGAGCCTTCATTCAGATCACAGTAGACTAACAGCTTTAGTAACAGTCCCATTGAAATCGAAGCTTTTTTGTTTTTGTTGACGTCGACCTGGCCTCTCTCAGTGAGTCAATTAATCCCTCACACACATACACGTCTTCCTGTATGAGAATAATAGCTGTTGTATGAGGGGATGGTATGAGGGGATGAGGCAGAAGGAGGCAGAATGAGGCTCAGAGGGAAGTCAGTCGTGTTTATCCCTCCGGTTATCCCTCCATCTAAATCTTTCCTCCAACTGATGATGAGGCTCCGGGGGACATGCAGCTTTAATGGGAATACCTCATATTCTCACAGCAACCCCCCCGCCCCTCCCCCTTTTCTTGTTCATGTCTTCCCTCGTCCTTTAACACATTTTTCCATTTTTCTCTTCCCTCGCTCTGTTTGTGTGTGTTTTTCCGTCACGCTTTGCACTACAGAAACACCATGTCCTTCATGCGCTGGCTGACAGCTCTGCTCCCTCTCATAGCTGCGGACCCTATCGGCAGTCTCTCAGCAGCCAGAGCCAATCCTTTTACACCACAACACTATCAACAGCGGGCCAGCTGCGAGCGGCGCCCATCCCTCGTCCTTTAACACATTTTTCCATTTTTCTCTTCCCTCGCTCTGTTTGAGTGTGTTTTTCCGTCACGCTTAGCACTACAGAAACACCATGTCCTTCATGCGCTGGCTGACAGCTCTGCTCCCTCTCATAGCTGCGGACCCTATCGGCAGTCTCTCAGCAGCCAGAGCCAATCCTTTTACACCACAACACTATCAACAGCGGGCCAGCTGCGAGCGGCGCCCACTGCTCTCAGCTTATCTTTAAAGCCCAAACCATCAGGATCCCACCGACCACAGGGCAATGGTGGGGTCCATCGCGCAGACGTCATTTAAGACTCATCTATCACTGGTGCGACATCATTAGTGCACCTCTACACATCAAACATGAGCCTCCCCTCATTTAAAATCCCATCACTCAGTGGGTCCATGCGGCCGCTGAAGAGAAGACAAATGTGAAAACAATGAGGGGATACTGTGTATGTGGGGGCATTTGTTAAATGAATGAGGTTCACTGAGCCGCTGTTAGTGGAGAGCATTTCCCCATCAGGATAGGCAGTTCATGCACGCGCACACACACACACACACACACACACACACAAAGCGCACATGGTGCATTTACCTGGAGGCAAGCAGGCGCTCGGCCATGTGGTTTGTTGACGTCCACAGCTACAAGCTGCCATCCTCCAGCAGCATCTTCATGGAACATCTGTGGCACAAGGACAGCACATGAGGGGCAGAACACACACACTCACACACAGACAGATACACACAAACAAGAAAAAAAACCACACACACAAAAAGTCACAGTTTAAAGTACTGGAAAACACTGAAACACACACATCTACCCTTTGGTTACGGCATAAAAAATCTGTGGCCACATGAACACAAAAGCTGAAGGCGTCATACACAAGGATTTATACCCAAACAAAAACAGCAAGATAGTTAGTAAATACAATATGAAGGCCTAAGGCCTAGGAACAGTAGAAATAGGAAACAAACCAATAACACAGCAGAGGCTTTCAAACTCACACAGCAGCTGGTTCACTCATTACTATTAACCATTCTCCTACACTGAGAGCAAAAACTCATAACCAAGTCGTTAGCTCTATTATTTTTACAAAAACCCATTTACCACCATATATCATTCACCTAAAATTTCACAAGTTCAACAGTTAACTAAGCTGACAATTGAGGAAAAACAATGGAACAGTTAACATGACGTTATAGTGGCATCACATGAAAATGAAACTCCATGGGATATATATAGATATTACTTTACTGATTCCCATGGGTGGAAGACCATGACCAAATTTATATTCTACATGACTGTCCTTCTATGTTCAACTGTAATTTCTCTATATACCAGGTCGTTAAATCAGTGTACCATTCACTGAGTCTAACATGGTGAAAATGACATTCAATGCATGTGTGAGAACCAAACGAACTTTGAAGGTTACAGTTTCACAGACTGCCAATTCAAAATGCTGCCCCCTGCTTTTTACTCATAGAAATATTTCATTGTTCTCCTTTTTAAATAAATACCATTCTTCCTCTTTGATTCAGCCTTCTCTTATACCCATTACATCGATGTCACATTCTATTCATTTCTTCCTGGATCATAGCGTCCAATCCATAGCTTTCATCATCTTGTTTTTAATATAACATGGCACGGAGAAAAGACTCTACAACCTACATGTCAGCAGAGGCAGACTTCGTCTTCGCTTTCAGCCCTTAATTACAAATTCTCTCATCAGAATAGGAAAGAAAATGTCAAATCCAATGAAACAAAAGTGGATTAATCCTTTGCCAGTTTATCAACATCACTTAACAGCCTCATCTTTATGAAAAGGCTTAATAATCTGTAAAGTGAATGTCAAAGTCACAGAATGGGAAGTGTGGCATGGGTTATGTCTCCATGGGCCGCCTTATACCGGCCTCCCTCTCTGGGGAACACAAAGAAGGGAGCATATTGTTTCAGCCTCAGTGATTGACAGTTAAGTGTTACACCACGGCTAATTAGTTTTTCCCTGTAAGATAAAGATTGGGGCATGACGATGTCTATTACAATTAATTTTAATAATAGATAATAGCAAGAAAGACTTGTTTTCAAGGTCATAGGAGAATGGGCGTGAGAGAGGCGCACATAATATAGTTATTAGTCAAAAAAGGTTTCATTTAATATACTGATGGCATAACAACAATGTAAACAGTTCCCACTTCAAACATGCTTCTATGATTAAAAGAGAATTTATTTAACCGGAACCTGATTCCAACCATAATTTATACGTTTTACAAAAATCCGTTAACTTGATTTCACCTGCTGCACAACCCTCTACCTCAATCAAAACATCCCTGAAAATCACTCTCTTGTTGAGTCACATACTTCAGAGGGCTTTTTGCTTTCATTACATAGCAATAGCGAAGGTGACGGTAAATGATTAAAGAGAATGATGGAACAAAGGTGACCAGCCAGAACGGATGTTCCTGTTGACGTCTGCATCTCAACTTCAAGGCCACGAGGACGCTAACACAATCATTTTTATGGGCTTGAATAGTGCAGAATAATGCAGCTGATATGAAGTCTTGTTTTATATTCATATTTAATTTTTCGAAGCCATGTAGCACAATCTCTTACACATTTGACTAAAACATTTCCTTAAGAGACGGGGAGATGAATTCTTTGGAAACGGGGGCCTTGTGAGTCTTTTGTGCGTAATAGCTGTACCTGTGTCGTAGCGGTCGAGGTGGTGCTGCTCCTCGACCCCCACATCTGCTGAAACTGCACTCTGATTTCCGCAAATGTCTCGATGATGACTGCGATGAACACATTCTGAAAAAATATATATATATATAAATATATATCACGTCAATTAACCTCGCCCTCTAGGTGTTTATGAAAAGTAAAGAAGAGAGAGACTGGCTCTAACCTTTACAAGCCATGCCAAGAAGAAAATGAGAGTTATGAAGTAGAAGTAGGAGCGCCAGCGTGGGAAACTGTCGATGGCTCTGTACATGAGGAACACCCAGCCCTCCTGTGATGCAGCCTCATATACAGTGAAGATGCTTGTGCCTTAAAAGGAGAGACATGAGGATTACCGTAGACAGATGTACGATCAAATTAAAACCAGAGATTATGGTTTAATAAAAAATGCCATTATCTGCCTTTTGCTTGACACAGCTGTGTCACACCAATTATTATAGATCTTCCAGACTAAGCTTTTATAAAGACACAATGCATTTTATCTATGATAAATGTCCATTCTGATAATTACAGGATGAAAACTACTGACCCTTAGTTGCTCCCTTATTTATAATGACAAGACGGTTTTTGGAACTGTCTGGCAGATTCATTAATCTGATGAACTGCTTTTTATCACGTCTTTGTCACTGTCCCTGTGGCTGAGCTGGCCAAATGAAAGTAATAAATTACGCTGGCCGACCTGTTAAATAAAACTCTAGGCTGTTTCCTGGTAAACATGCTCTTTGGAAATGAACTGCCTGTACTTTTCACACTGAGACAATGATGATTTCATCAGGAAACAAACAGCAGACATAGAGAGCGCGCAGACAAGCAGCCTCTATAAATGGATCATACATATTTTTAAAAAATCAAGATTTCTCTACAATGCACACCATGCAACTTCATATTGGATGCTACAGTATATGATTATTAATAATTTGATGTTTGATGAGTATATGAAGTCTCTGCGTATTTTCAAGCTCTTAGTCTCCTTCACGGCTATCTGAAGATTATGGTGCACTGCACTGTGCACTGACATTGGATTAGAGCACCATTCAACTGATAAGAACACCAAATGCTGCTGCCATACCAAGTTCATTGAAGCCGCTATAGCCAAGCTCCTGTCGGCTGAGCCCCAGCTCTTCCAGGTCAACGCATTTGAAGCCATGAGGACACTGGTAACCTTCTCCATCAGGGGAACAATGGGTGTCAGGGATGGCCAAGTTGTTCCATGACACATTGCTGACAAAAAGGAAAAAAATAAAAACATTACATTATATGTTTCCAAGAGGTGATGACCAACAAAATAACATTTTGATGCAGGAATTAAGTTAAAGTATAGATGCCATTTCTTCAACAATGAAGTGGTAAGAATTCAGACATGTTTCATAGTTGTCTCTTTTCCTTGTCTCCCCATCATTTAGCCACAGGTGTTACTGCTTGATTTCACTAATGAAAATTAATGCCTTCAAATTGCCTGCCCAGACATTCATCTAAATTGTTTATTAAGGGGTACGGGATCAGAAGGGATAATTTATGGCACTATCACAAAGGGCAATCAGAGGCATAGTGGTGAATCCCAATAAAGCCAATTATACCGGGCTGGATGATACCAATGTGTTATATCAAAGAAATCACTTTTCTTGATACCAAAGGGAAGAAAAATTAATCCTCAAATGATGATTCAGTAATATCATGATGTTAATCATACAGCCATCCTAAAAGAAATCTACAAAATACAAATGTCATCTGTATGAAAACCTATGGAGCTTTGACTTTGTTACAAGGGCATACAGCAGACAGAGATTAAACATATCAGTCCCTGAGGGACATATTTCAAATTTCAAAAATATTTCATATACAGATAGACAGATAGACAGATAGATAGATAGATAGATAGATAGATAGATAGATAGATAGATAGATATGAGGGATCTAGAAGAAAGCATACAGTAACAAAGTCCTGAGCTATCTTTCCTGCTATATGGTCAATAACCTGTATGTGGCGTCTCTTGGGGATTAGGTACACAACAGTAAAGAGGGATGAATGGGGTAGCTGGTGAGCAGGAATGGCCTAAATACAGAGGCTGGACAATGCAGGATGTCTTCATAAACAACTTGATCAATGAGCCCAAGCTCACACATCAACCCTACACCTCCCTAATATTGAACATATTACAGTTTTTGAGGAGGTTCTGCTATATTGAGCTTGCATCAAAACATCCCAGACAGCAGTTAATCCGTTACAGGTTATTGCAAAAAATTATAGCGATGTATGTAAATAACAAGAAATGTAATGTGGTTTACTTTTTCTGTGTATCATTAGTGACACAGTGATGGTTGAACGTTCCGAACATCTGAACACCCAGAATTCCATAGAGCAGAAGGAAAAACAGCAAGAAGATAGACACACTCCAGATCTGTTCCCCGGATCGCCTGCAAAGCAGCAGAAAGAAGAAAGACATCAATGCCCTTCTCATTTTGTACACCGATTCATGAATTGTTGAGACATAATATATTAAAGAGAAGCCCATGACTTTAGCTTACTTGAGAATGTTTGTGATGCGGGAGCGAGGAAGCTCAAAGCGGAAGTAGATCCTGAAAGCCCGGATCATGATGAGCGCTCTGGGGATTCTCAACATTCCCCATGGAGACATCTGATCCACTAGCTCTGCTATTTCAAACACCTACAACAGAAAAAGAAATAGATTATCAAGAAGTTAAAGGTCGAGCCGTAAAAGCACAGGAAAGAAAATGGCAGTAAGATAAATATATATATACACACACACACACACGCACACTGTATATATAGTATTGGTAGATGTTCAACTATACCTGCAGGACCAGGGACACCCAAATGAAAAACACCATGAATCCATCAAACATACACCAGCGATCTTTCACATAGGAGTTGTCCCCCTGTATAGAGGAAAAGACGGAAACACCAAGAGTAAGAGAAGACTTGAAAGAGTAAGAAATATGCACAGGAATTGATAACTGAATGTTATGATTATCATCATCATCACCATCATCATCTAAGGCCACACTGTTCAAGAAAGCTGTCAAACAACATCCCCTGATGTTTTTCAAAATACATGTCTTTACAGTTCGGAAAATTGCCCATATTAAGCGCCAAGTGAAAAGCCGTTATTGCGATAGAAGGCTTCCCTGTGTGAAAGCAATCACATACCAATATTCATGAAAAACAACAAACAGAATGCAAATTTCCCCGCGCCCGTTGGCAGATCAACCATAATTTCAAACGGCCATGTTTTCCATGCGATAAGACAAAATTATTAAGACCGCGCCGACTGAGGAAACTGTCATAAGGCCAGCAGAATGGGCTTACTTAATTACCACTGACAGGGAGAGAGTCTGGAAGAAGGTGGGTCAGTCTTCCACTGGATGAAAGGCTGCAAGTAGGGGTGTGTGTTCACACTCAACAGATAAGGACCATGTTTGATTACACACTGGCGAGAACAAAGGCGTGCAATTACCAAACCACACTATGGGGATCGTGTGCTTTCCACTGTCACTTTAAATAACTGGCTACGAAACTAAAAAACAACTTTCAAGTGTCAATCACAGTTATAGACATTGTGAACAAGCGCCCTGGCATGCTTTTAAATACAAATGAGCTCAGACCAAGAAATGTATCACATGCGCGGAATTTTAAGAGGATGACTTCTACGAAACTGACATGGAAAAACAAAAAAAAAAACGTTTCCATTTACAGAGATATTTTTTTGTCTGCTTTCAAGAACTAAACAAAACAAGAGGAGCGGGGAGATTAAATGTTACAGTTTTTAATTTTTTTTTTCCTTGCAGTGTTGATTCTAATTCTGTGTCCTCTAATGCCTCCCTGCTTGTTATCCTTGATTTGCCAATTAAGCTGTCCGCACTTTTTATGGCAGTAATTATGGGCCTTTCATCTTCCAGCTGTCTGTTCTGGGATGCTTTGAGTCAACGTTATCCGTCTACCTAGAATTTGAATTGTGTTTATTCATCGGAATTTACAGCAGGAGACAACCAGTGACATTGAATTTGAAGTGTTAATTTATCCTCAAGTAGAACAAAGGGCCACACTGCTAAATATTATTGACTTGTTATGAACCTGACCGTTTCTATCTCAGTGATCATTAGGACTTCCTTTCAACAAGTTTGTATATTTTGCTAAATAAAATGGAAAACCAGCTCCTCGGTATCTCCATGTATTTCGCAACATTTAATATCTTTTTAAACACGTGTTTTTGGCATGGAAATAATATCAGCTGTTATACACATAAACATTAATGTCGTTATATGCACAGTCTCTGTGTGATTTTGTTGTTTTGGTATCAACATGTTTGGCTAAACACTTCCATGCTGCATGTTTCACTCCAATTCATTCCCATCGTTTTCGCGTAGAATCAAGTAGAATGAAAAACAACAGACATCACATGTTTCCCATCACACGACAAAACAGCTGTAGCCATTTACTTGTGGAAATTCATGAAATGTCTTTGAAATTTGTCTTCTGTCAGAACAACTCAGTCACAGTTGTACAGCATTTTCTCTCCCACGTTTACATCTCTGTTCTGTTTCCCTTCATTGCATATAATAGTTAAATATACCCTGTTACATATATTGTGTACTGCCGCAGTATTTTTAAACACGTGGTGCGTGAAATTCTGCAGGAGCTACCTTGACGATTCCTCGGATGTGCATCTTGGCGATCATCTCAGCAGTGTACAGAAACATGAGCAGCGTGTCCAGTGTGAACGTCACATACTGCAGCGGAGGGTAATGCTCAAACGTCTTGGGGGTGTTCATACACACGGAGATGACACTGATGATGGCACAGGCGCGGAGCAGGGAGTGCACCCACTGCAGGAGGAGGGCGGAACAGGAAACAGGAAACAGAAAAACAAACAAATAATTTTAGGGAGAAATATAATATATATCCATTGACACACATGTACAGTCAATGGATAAACACTCACTGGTTTGTTGATCCAGAAGATGTCGGCACTGTCTGCAAGGGTCTCATCCGGCCCAAAGTCAGTCATGGGCTGGGCCTCGACCCGTGAGCTCTGTTTCCTCTTCAGCATGCTGGGGCTTGCTGTGCTATACAGAGAGTGGATCTGACAAGAGAGAGGAAGGCCGACCACACAGTGACCAAAGGTATATGAGGAACAAGGGAACACTGGCTGCATCCAAGTCTGGGCAGTAGTGGTACCACTTTCGTCCAATCATGTGAACTGATTACGAATTTAAAAATTGAATTTAATAGGTATATTTTTTTTATTTCTCCGGTGTGAGGTAGTGGGCCACATTAGCAGCAAGTGGCAAAAACATGTAAAACATTAATGACTGTAGAAAGCTTAAACAATATGAAAATAAGCAGTGTATTAAGAGAGGCTGCTGGGTGTGATTACATGTGGCATTATGCTTTAGCATGCTGAGATGTCGCGCAAAGTAAACTACCCTGACTTGAATTGCCAGAACAGAAGTGTGTATGTTAAAATCGAGCGCATGTTGCATTGTTGAATGGGCCACCGTGATACACAACGTAGCACACATGGAACACAGGACGAGTGTATTCACATTGGAACAGCTCCAGTGACTTACCATTCGAAAAAGATCACACATGATCTTTGTCATACCGGACCCCACGGCGCCGGCAGATTAAGCCGTATAACCTACTGTACGGTGCGGGATGGTGTCGTAAGTGTCCCCGTTTTGAGTGTATGTCTGTGTGCATGTGTGTATGCAGGAAAAGAAAACTGTACAGGCCGTTTCAACTTAAGAACACAAGAAGAAATGACACTCTGAATGGGGACAAAGCGCACATACCAAAGGGAAAAGTAAAGCTGAAATTGCTCCAGCACTGCACATAACATGCGATCAGGCATACCCTGTAATAATAACACACAACAGTTAGTCAACAGTATGGCTTATATGGTGTACAGTACACTACCCACATCTACAGTACGCTCATAGAGACAGGAATGCCCACCACATCTGACATCAAGGCATATATGCAACACACTCCGTGAGTGAGTGACTGAGTGACTGAGGTGTTGTGGAAAAAGAAGATGGGGTGGAGCAGGGCCAGGGGACTCACTGTGAGGCTCCTCATTGGTGCGTTCATCCCCAGGTCACAGAGAGGTGGAGAGACCAGCCAGAGAGAGAGAGAGAGAGACAAGAGATGCGAGAAGGAGAATGTCCTAAGGGCCTGGAGGTCCTGCGGCAGCGGTCAGTGAAAGGTAGGGGTCAAAAGAGTCATTAAGAGAGGTGAGAGGACATTTTCACAAGTGATGCAAAGTGCAGCCTCAGAATATACAGTATTTATACAATTAACGACACAAATATAAAAATATAAATAAAACAATATAAAAGATTTATCTACAGTCACAAAGAATGGTCATTGTTAACTAGACTCATATTTCATGGTGCTGTTGGCAATATTGTGCACAATGAACCACATTATGAAATCTAAACATTGAACAATCTACATCGATGTAAATTTAGCAACGCAAAGATGCAAATCCTGCCAACTTTTTCAGCATTTCAACAAAATGCCGCACACTTTTTAAAAGTGAAAAGACACCAAAACACTTAGAATGGGAAAGCACAACACAAAAGAACATTACTGTATCGCCCTTGTTGATGTTCATGCTCTTACCAAAAAAGAAACCGTCCATCCTGTAAACCCCATGTAGTTAGAAGCAATTTCCCCGTGTAATTGCTACACTTAACATATGCAGATGGAGACATGAGGAAGACTGAAAACAAAATTGCAGGGTCTAAGTGCTATTATGTGGGTGTATAGGTGGCAAAGACCATAATTACATTGCCATTTAGAAAAAAAAAGGACATGTTCCTCATGGGCAAGATGTGATCACTGGGCAGATTAATTCTAACTGTGAGTATATGTTGGAGGCTGTAAACTTTCTTTGCTTAAGTTTTATTCTTGAGTGAATTGTGGCAAGTGCCATCATAATTACAGCAGACAAGAAAAAGTTTTTTTTCATTCTCCATTAGTCATAGTGCTAGATATTTCCCCCAGAAGACAGAGCTATAATGAGATTGGATTTTGCTTTTATATTCATGTTGGTCAGAGACAAACCTGAGTATAAATGCCAATGTTGCTATACATGATGGCTGTGTAAATACAGTGTTTGAGCAAGTGTGTTCAAACACTGACAGCGGCGGCTTGTTGCATCTGAAAATGACTGTGATGAACATGTGAGCTGCAGGCTGTAAGGCTGTAAATCCAAAACAACAAAGTTCTTGGTTCGAATCCCATTTCTCTGGTGTACCCTGCCTCCCTGAAGACAACATGGCTCCAGCTCCAGCTCCTCCCGGGTTCAAAATTATCATTATATCATACAGAAAAAAACAAATACAGACACAGCCAATTAAACATGAGGGCGATTTTGGATTGAGTCAATATTATTCTCACATGTTACTGTATAAGAAAATCACAAACAACAAATTTAATTCAAATACTGGGTTCATCGCCAGCAGATTTGTATTATCATTATTATGTAATGTTTAATTTGCTTTGCTTGGTCATTCAGCATTTTGTGATGTTAAGTCACTATTGAACACAGAATAATAAACAGCCAAGCGGATGTTGTTGACTGTTGACTACCTGGAGCAGCTCAGCTGTTTGGGGGCCCTGTGTCTCTGTGACCCACTGTGGCCTAGCAGACTTCATCTTACCTGAAATCCAACAAAACATTCCCACTATTTCCACAAACGGATCATCCACGTGAACAGGGTGTCAATCAATAAAAGCACATCCATAAACCTGACCGAATGAACGACTGACATCGACGGAGCAAAGGTTACTATGGAAACCAGAGCTAAGGAGCTACACCGGCTAAAAACAAGCTAACCACTGGACATATACACGAATGTGGACGCGCGTGGGACCTAAACGAAGCTAATGTGTGACGTGACAAACTGTCCGCGTGGCTCTGTGGCAGGTTGGTAACACAATATCCTCGAGGCCTACTCCCGTGGAGGATAATGCCTCCACTTCCTGGTGCACCAGCATGCTAGCTCGCAGCTGCTCCGAGCATCGGTCGCATCCTTCAAGCACAACAGCTGGACACCCATTAACACACACAAACACACACACACACACATATACAGCACAGGTATATCAGCTGATTAGGAAAACACACTCGGTCACTTACGGGAGGAGCGTTTACCCTGATCCGCCGCGGCTCGTTCTGTCCATCACATCAGCTGTTTTTTTTTCCGGGTGTGTTTGGCTCGTGTGGGAGCGTGCGGGAGCGCGCAGGTTGATACCACAGCCTCAGCACCGGCGCACGCAGCGGAGGCGCGCAGCCGTCTCCATGGTAACGATTCGAGTCCCCCCAACCCCCACCTTCCCCAAGTTGCTGCATCACCACAATCATTGTATTTTCATTCAAATGAACAAAAACTAACTTCTCCTTCTCTTTTTTTTAAAAAAAAAGATTATGATACATGTATTTAAAAAAATAATGTGGATTATTGACAAAAACTTTTGTTTTTTGAATGACACAAAGACACAACATGTATGTTGCCATACAAATATTGGGCTTCATAATGGTATCTATACTAATTAGTGATTTTTGTATTTGGAAACTGGGTCGCATCAATAACACAGAAAAGTTCCTTATTTGTTATTAAATGACAAAGAATTTATTCAGAATAATGGACGTTTAAATATTTGCAGATCAAATCAAAGTCAAAACATAGCTTTAAGCACACTCGATTCTTTACTGTTTGTGGTGTACAGGCCTTTTGACTGCAAAGGGTTAACTTCCCATAGTATATAAAACACATATGTTAATAATAACATTAACAATGACTTTTTTTCCAAGTGTCCCACAAGGCTTGACAGTTACACAGTTAAATGGGATTCAGATGGATCTTACTCACACCTGTCCTTTCCCTGTTATGACATGTCAATTCATAAGAAAAAAAAACTTTATTTCTAACATATTATTAACAACATTAAAAAAGAATATACACAGAGAAAACTGCAGCGCCATAGAGAGATCATCTGGAGGACGAGAAGGGAAAAATATGAAGGGAAAAAAAAACTCAGTCTGCTTCTAATTACATCTCAAACTGGTGACTTAACTTTTCACTTTGGCAGTTTTCCCCGCTCCAGCTCCTGCCCGGGACTGTGTCTGAGAGTCAGGACTAATCAGAGGCACTTGTATGGAGAGCACTGTTGGCCTCTGAGAGGATCGAGCCAGATCAGGCCAGCCTGCTGCTCTTTCTCTCCGTCTCTCTTTTCCTTTTCCCTTCTCACTCTCTCTTCCTGCCCCTGTCTGTTTGAGGAGGGGAGAAAGCTTGGGAAATTCCTTCGAGCCACGTTACTCCAGGTTTCTGTGGGATTTAAACATGCACACAGAGGTTGTGGTGCAGTCCATGTTAGTGCCTTTGTGTCTGATTCTGCTCTGTACCGTGGAGGACACTTTGTTACAATCAGTGAGGTGAGTTTCCGCACAGCTTTTGTTTTTTTTTTTTCCTCATTTGTTTCGGGGGAGCCTGGAGAGTACGAAGGAAGAGGGAGGTGCAGAGTCTGCTGACAAAGACAACACTTGGAGAGTGCAATACGGAAAGGCTTAAGTGTGCCTGTAGTGAACTTGCATTTTTGTATACTTTTTAATACTGTTTCAGTTGCCAAATATCATAATGTTGCATGCCAAGTCATGGGAAAGTCCACTCCTATAATGTCATTTTATGTTGCATAGCACTTTTTGAAATTTAAGGATCTTAATTTATTTTTATTAAAACACTCAGCTCAAATTAAGATTTTTTTTAGCAATCTCATGGCAGTGTTCAGGCTCCTTGGTTTGGTGCAGAAGAAGCTGCAGTGACATTTGGGCAAGAGTTAAGTAATTCCAGAGTGTTTGCTGACTAATCATTTGTAGCTAAAAGCACATTTTAAATACGGACAAAAGCCAGAAAAACAAACAAAAAAAAATCTTTCATTTGTCCACTTTCTATACAAATAAGATTTAATTTAAGCAACTTATCCTCTAAAAACGTTGATAATCAAAAAATAAGTGTGGAAGTGTGAAAATATAGTCTTCATGTTGTTAGTCAATGACCTTGGTAGTAGTGGACGTTCATTTCTCTATATTTTGGCCTTTCGTGGTGGAGCCCCGTCAGCAGAACTGTATATGCCGCCATGTGATTTAAGGTTAACTCAGCTGCAGAGTGGGTGTTTACTCCAAGCACGTGCAGCTACAACAGCAGCAACCCCCACGTGCTGTACCACAAAACAAACAGACCCTGAGAGCAGCGGTGATTACAGTGTTTTCCCCAGTCGCACCTCCACAGCCCCCAAATAAACCCGACCTCGTTTGTTTACCAGGTGATGTCATCATCACAAACTGACGGTGCTCAAAAAAAAAAATCGTAGGTGTGACACATTTAGAAATGAAGCTTATGCTTTGTATCCTCATTACTATTAGCACAAGTTACTGCTTTCGAATGTGAAGCTCTACCCACACAGCATCTGCAGAGTATGCAATCAGAACAGGAATTAGTCACGGATTGAGTCTAGCAAAAAAAATAATAAATAAAACTATTTAAAAAAAACTGGGGTGAGAAAGTAGAAGAAGAACGGATAAGAAAATAAGAATAATAAGGGGTTGGCAGGTACGTGCACAGCTAAACTGCGCCACAGCAAATTGCTTTCAGAAAATAACTTTCATAAGTCAATTTGAAACAAGTGGTGAAAAGAGAAAACAGGTTTCTCTGACAGGTAGGTGTGGAACACCTGTGTTTTCTGGTGTGAGTAAATCCTGTGTGGAATGGGATCCTTATAACCTCCCGATGACACGTGGAACACACACACTCTCACACACACACACAGATACACAATCTGCATTTGATTTTAATGGGTGTGTCAGGAACACGTTTGATAGTTTAAAATGTGTCTGCTGTTCCAAAACTGGACAGCTGGCCAATATCAAGACAGGCCAGGAAAAAAAGAAGGACAAGAATGTAAGGCAGCATCCAAACCAAGCAGATCTCACTTACTCACCCAGCGGAGGATAAAAAAAAAAGTTTGCACCATGAAAGCTGGAGCGGTGCAATCTCTTTTGCAACCGACAATCCAGAAGTCAGTGTCAACCCCATTGTCAGGATTAAAGTGTTGTGTCTCTCAGATCCCAGCTACACAAATACAGCAACAGATAGGGACTGGGACCCTGCATCTGTGTGCAATCATTCACATTCTTGAATCAAATTATGACCATTCCACAACCTTATCTTTAATAAGGTCAGGCCTTTGTTTGGTTAAAGCAGTTGCAGGTGGTTGAGAACTTGACCCTTGACCTCAAACGTTTCCAAAGCTGCAGGGCATCTGATCTGATCATCCCTCTTTCTTTACTCCAGCCAGGCGGGTGGTTTGTGTAAACTGTCCACAGAGTCATCCCTGCGCCGCTGCCGAACACCCGATGGCAAGATTTGCAGTGGGAGGGGCAAATGTGACTGCGGCATCTGCGTCTGCCCCGCGACCGAGCCAGGGAAGTTCTACGGGCCCCGGTGCGAGTGCCATGACTGGGTCTGTGCCTCACACAACGGCAAGACTTGCAACGGTGTGTACGATTATGTACTGCATGTATTATCCTTGGCACGGTACTGCATGTTTTGGACCGCTCAGATATGGTTGTTGGTGATGTGTCAGTAAGTGATGCAGCAGATCTTTACACTTGTGGCATTACATCAGTGGAGCTTGGCAAACGGACTCTTCAGCTGATGTTTCTGCTTCAACCAGGTGCCGGGAAGAACAGAAACCTAATAAAACCTAGTGTGCATCATCCACATTATAATTTATTTTTAACTCGCTGTGTTGGTTTAGTCTTGAGCAGATAAAGTGATGCATCCTGGACGTTCAGGGAGAGGTTGATCCCTGCACCTGAAACCTTCGGGTCCCTCTGTAGTCGCAGGACTATGAGAGCCAGGGTTTAATGGAGTTATTTGAGCATCCGGAATAGGTCCAATGGAGACGTGTGTGTGTGTGCGTGTGTGTACGTGTGTGCGCGTGAGGGGCAGAGTGATTTATTTGGACAGACAAGCTGGCTGCTGTGAGGAGCTCATTATGGTCCAGCAGTCTGGAGTGAGAAGGCCCTGCTTCAGCCGATAATGGGGTTTCACTCACTGGTACGGAGTCTGCAAATGGAACCTCGGTGCATCAGAAGAGGAATGGGTTTTCACACCCTGACACACAATGTTCCGATCTAACCGCCCGCACACACAGTCTCACACACACACACACACACAAACACACACACACACACACACACACATAGATCATTCTCACAGTGCGACATTCACGTGCACGCACAGAAAAATGCAAAACCAGCCACATGCTCTCACATTCATATTCCCATGTGCATTCAAGGTCCAACAATTATATTCAAAGCATACCCCCCTCCCCCCCGCTCAATGGTACATGCAGTATGCATGGTCTGCTGTCTGAGATCAGCTGCCAATGTCTATCCCCACGGCTCCCTTATCTCTGCCTCTCACAGCTAACTACTGATAAGATCCAACAGATTGTTCTCCACGCGGAAAAAAAACTTTTTTTTTTAACTTTCCAAAAACATTAGCTTTCCTGGAATTGCGCTGTTCTTTCACGTTGGCTCGTTCATCAGACAAACGAGATATTTAAGATCGACACAGTCTGAGCAACAAGCCAAGCGGGACAAATAAGACGTTGTTGATAGACTGTAGCAATACTGGATTATATATACTGAAAAAAAAAAGGTGAAAGAAAACTTTTGCATGCCAGTGATGATGATGATGATATATGATGTATATGACAGTGATGCTGTCACTCAGGTGTTTTTCCCTCCTTCTACTCATCCCATATTGTAACACAGCGATGGGATCAGGACTTGCACTAACATCTGTTCACCAACTGTGCAGAACCCTCCTGTCATTTCAGCCTGCTCTCTCCTTCTGACTGTGTTTAAAACGTTCTGTTTGCTTCCTGTTCTGTTTTTTTTTTTCTTTTTGTACTATAGGCCATATACAGCATATACATACAACCATACAGCCATATTAAAAAGATATGCTGCAGTGCATGGGGAAACAACCTTAACTCATTTTTCAAGTATTATATTTAACCTTGGTTTTGACTGGAGGAATATTGGACTATACTGATTAGGTTAAATTTTATGAATTCTATCTATGATAACAGCCTGTTGTGAAGGTCAGCAAGTTTCCATTCTTCCTTTCACAGCCATCCTTCTTTTCCTGTCTCACTGACTAAGCCACGTGTGATCCCTCTCCCCCTCACTCAGGCTTGAACTGTCTCCCACCCCTCCACACCCCTCCACACCCCCCCGTCTGTGCTGAGCCAAGTGAAGTATTTTCCTCTGGTGTGTTTCAGACAGGCTGTGCTTCTCCGTGATTTACCGTACGGTCTTTTTTTCATTGTCAGGAACACAGCGGGTGGCCTGGGGTGCTGCAGGCTTAGGGTTATGTCCATGTGGGGGGGAGAGAAATAACCAAAAAAAAACACAATGCAAAACGATGCACAATCAACTTTGGACCATTGTATTTAGGCTGAAACAATATGAGCTCAATTTCAATAGAAACAAAGTGATCGGACGTGTTTTGGAATTTGTCTGACACTGACACGGACGTAAATAAATCCAAATCCAGAACAGTCTGCAACTTTTAGGATTCTTCATAAGTCTAACTATGACTCGAGCGTTTTGTGTGTGTGTCCTTGTCTTCCTTTGTCAAAAGACTAAAGCAATAAATAAATAAATAAATCTCCCCCCCAACACTCATGCACATGCACCCACACCTCAGGCGATGGTTTGTCAGAGACTCCCCTGCTGGCGCCAGAGAAGATGCCACCCAAGGGCTTATTTATGTCAGCAGCGCACAAGCAGCCAGTTTGTCCACTGCTGTTCCAAATCCAACTCCTCCAGATGCACTTTCACTGTCACTATTACATAAGCACGTGATGCCGCTTCCAATATGGACGCATTATAGATTGGACGAGGTAAACAAGTGGACTAATTGTATGAAAACAACTCAATAGTGGCAGCCCGTCCAAAGTGACTAATGGGTTTAATGCACATTCAGTTGATTTGCAAGAGAGAGAGAGAGAGAGAGGGAAGAGAGAGAGAAACACAAAACAAAATAAGCACTCACAGAGGAACACAGTCCTTGAGCCATTACAGCCCATTAAATTGTTCATCTGTGCACTTTTCTTTTTTTTTTCCCCCTTGTACATATTTTGATGTGCTCTCACTTCTGAGCTGTGCTAGGCTGTGTGCCGGTGTGGTGAGTCACCCTAATGATTCCAGTGTGGGCTGCCAGAAGAAAAGGCCACTCAAGTCTGAGTCTCCCTGAGTACTCGTAAAAGGCAGGTCTGACCCCAAATCAGATTTTCTTCTTCGCTGTGAGATGCTTTAGATTATGGTACACAATGTACAGCGTGGTACTTTTAAAAAAGTAACTTTTTCTGTCCTCCTTTTGTTACTTTGTGTTGTCTCAGGCCCTTTAAACCTTGTAATAATAGAATTTATACCCATTCTTATTTTAAATATAAATATAAATGTTAAAAACGCCATCATTACTTCACATCTTGTTCCACTGTAGACGTGTGAGTTATTACTCCAGACAGGTGTCTCCCAGATCTTTTCCGCGGAACACGAGCTGATGTGCTGTCGTTTCACGGTCCGCGGCCCGGAAGGAACGGAAAGCGTGTAGGAATAATTACTCGCCAAAACGAGCGCCGTGTTATGGCGAATATGATCCAAACTAAATAGGAAGGGAAATGTTATTTGGAGAGGAAACATCAAGGCTTGGTTAACAAAAGCCAAGACATAGTCTCGCGGAGTTTTTAGATTTGCAGTACGAAATGAAATGTGTTTTCCATTTTTAGATTCGCATATAATTGAAACAGCACTGAATTCTCGGAATAGCCCCAAGACTGAATGTAAGCGAGGTTCATGTTTTCTGTTCACAGGAAGTAAATTGCTCTCGGCACCTGGATTTAACCAATAATTATTGTGGCTTGCAGAATTACTATTGACCACACAAACATATTTCCTTGTTTATCTCGCTGTCAGTAATTTCCCTGGTTACTTATCAAGCAGAAAACAAGCTAAATTTCAATCCAAAATTAGCCTGGCGGATGAGTCACCATCCTCTCCTTGTCAGCAGTTAATCACGGCGGTGCTATATCACCTTGTTATTACTGCCACTGATGCTGATACAGACGCACCCTCTCTCTCTCTCTCTCTCTCTCCCACCCCTCAATTCATGTGTGAGTGTGCCGGTCGGGATGTGAGAGGTTGGGAGTGTGGGTCCGCTGGAGGCGTGTAGGAAGGACCCTGACATCCCCAAGCCACAGAGAGAATTACTGCTGCGGCCCGGGAAAGATGAAGTGCCGACAGACAGCCACCTTCCCACACACATAAACTTTCGCCTACCAGACAAAGAAGGAGCGTTTTATGTGTCAGAGCGGTTGTCAAGTGGAGATTAATGGGTTAGTTAGTGGGTGGCAGTGACTTTGAAATAGTCCAACGAATTTAATTGGAGAGATTTTCATCAGATTCCGTTTTGCAGCTGTTAGTTCTCATCTGCAAAACTTAAATGATTAAAAAAAGATCTATTTGAGTCATACGTACATACACATACATGTATATGTATATATATGTGTGTGTGTGTCTATGTATGTAAGAGCAAAACGCACATTTTAAAACTATTTATTGAGATTCCGGAACCAATTTTTTGCTTTTGAGATTTTTTGAAAAAATCTGTTTATTTTTAAACAGATTATATTTAAGAGAACTTTCCTTGAAGTGCACTTCCCACGCTCTTCTTTTGCTCCTAACTGTTTGCAAATGTCCCCTGAGATGTATGGATAATGAGAATAGACAGGGGACTTGCCAGTTGTTAATGACTGATGGATAGCCCTTGAAAAGGACACCACATTTACATGATGAACGAGTCAGGAGAATGATTGAGTGTGACATACAAGGCCCCCTTTCCTGCTAAATGCAGTAGGAGCAACATTTATAACAACTTGTCAACAGGCCTCATTTGCATCATCCTGTTTTTCATACACTTCTCACTGCGGCCACCAGAATGATGAGAAATCGCGACGCCAAACTGGCTGTGTAGGTCCCCGGGACACTTAACAAGGTATTGCTCTCGCTGTGTGATCGATGGAGACGCTAGAATGTTGTAACAAAAAGGTTTGCCTTTCAAGTAACACCTCAGAAATATGGTTGATATACAATGGAGACCTGGTGTTGCAGGAAACGCATAATAGTTAACATCCATTAAAATCAGAACACGTCCATGCAATGCAACAAAGGGGCAAATTAATCATGGAGCTCTAGTATATGCACTTTCTTATAGTGATTTGAAGCACTGGTACTAGGCATGCTTTACAACCCTGACAAACACCACACTGTGTGTTGTGTTTCCCTTCAGACCAAGGCTACTGTGACTGTGGGGTATGTGAGTGTGATGAAGGCTGGTTTGGAGATGCCTGCCAGTTCCAGGAAGACTGTAACATACCCAGCAAGAAAAGCAAGGAGCTCTGCAGAAACCCGCAAGGGGTGGTCTGCTCCAACAGAGGTAACGCAACAACACTTGCATAGCCTCACACGTATACAGGAAAACACACTCTGCATCGAACAATCAATCAGACCAGATCAATCGATGTGCAACAACGCATTCTTTCTCCAAGATTTTTCGTTTCCAACCAATGGACTTCGCTCATGATGATTATAAAAGCTTTGATAAATACACGTCCTACATTTCAGGTTGCCAATTACACCATGTGTTGATTTCTTATTAATAAAAACTCGAAATGTATTTGTTTATCAATGTCTAACTCGCTAATTAATTAAGCATCAGGCAAGTCTGCAGGCCTATTTCCTGTTCTTGCCAACAGCTTCCTGCTAACCAAAATATCGATGATGGTTTTTAGCAACAATAATACATGTTTTGTATTTTGTATATAAATCCTTTAGCTTCATCACATACTCCCACACATACATTTCATTAGTATAAACAACTTCTCTTTGACTAAAACAGGGAGATTAATAAACGTATGTATGAAGCTGCAGCATCGGGAAGATCCACTATGATAGTGTGAGTATTAATAATTCAATTTGGTTTTAGATCTCAGGAGCCAGAGCATATTCGATGCCCGCGGTTGTGTGTGTTGATCATTGTGGACACATGATTAATCTCTGGCATGCTGACGCCTCCCAGTGTGAGGTGATGTCTAAAGCTGGTTCTCCACACTCCGACAGCCCTTCACCCATCTGGGCTTAACCTCACCGCTGGCCTGTAATGCCTCCAGCCGAATGAAGGATAAACACATTATTTGCGTGTCTGCATGTGAGCCTGTGTGGGTGCATCTCTGAACTCATGTAGTGTACACACACGTGCACCACCTTCGCTTGTCCAACACCAGTCTAACCCTGTAGACACATGATGCACATATGGTGCCTGCAGTATACAGATGCACAAATCCACCCACACACACACACACACACCTACAAACTGAACCTAAACCTACAAATAAGCTTTACCTGTGTCTAAAGGCGGTATCTTCCATAGGAACCTGCCACTGTGGTAGCTGCCTGTGTGACGATACGGACAGCAGGGGTCTGGTGACGGGACGTTTCTGTGAGTGTGATGACAGCGAGTGTCTGGATGAGGACACCGGAGAGGTGTGTGGAGGTAAGTCTCAAAAGACCCCTGTGTCACGTGCTCACTCTTCCCCCCAAAATAGCACAGGAACCGTAGTTTAGCGCGAGATTATTCAAACATGGCCCATCCTCATTTCTCCAACTGGGTTATGACTTAGGTCTGTTTTTTACAACTTAAGTTTTGGTGTTTGAAGATTAGAGGACAACGATTAACTATGCAGTTAACACGCTCCTGAACAACAACTGCAACAACAACAACAACAACAAAGTTCAGCACCCAGGAGTGGTAAAAGCAAACCTGTCAGGTGTTCAACATGCAGATGTGGTGGATGGAAGAGAGTTAATGATGGTGATGTTAGAAGCTGACTATCTTCATTGGATTTAAGTAAATTATTATTGAAGCATACAATAATTAACATTGAAATCTAGACCATTTAAAACGCTGAGACTGATCAGTTGTTGCTTGTGCGCTCTGTTCTGCTTCCAGGCCATGGCCAGTGTTACTGTGGAAACTGTTACTGTGCTGCCGGTTGGCATGGAGACAAATGTGAATTCCAGTGTGACATCAGCCCATGGGAAAGCAAACGGAGATGCACATCTCCAGATGGCAAAATCTGCAGCAACAGAGGTCTGTCTACCTACTGTCAAGCCAGTGCAGCTCTGTTAGTCTGGGACTCTGTTTAGACATTTTTATGCTACGATTTAATTATTCAAGCAAAGTTTCATCATAAACACCATCATCATATATTTATGAAATATAAAATAGAAATAAATGCAAAATACAGGTTATAACAAACATGATAATTCTATTTTTTTGCAATAGTTATTATGGAGTACATAATAAATATTATTTATTCATTTATTCATTCATTCATTCATTCATTCATTGACTCAAACACTAATAAAGCCTGTCAAGATGCTGAGATGATGTGAAATTTAATGTATGTCACTATCTCAATCTCAAAACTCAGTACAGTTCATAATAGCATCAGTGTAACTGTGTTGCTTAGAAACAGGAAACACATATTCTAATGTGGGTCAACTTTATTTCCTGTCTTTTGTCAAGGATCAGTAAGAATGAAAAAAGTGGCGCACAAGGTCGTCCTTCTGATTTAAGTTATTTAATATGTCAATGTGTTTTCTCTTGTTGCTGTGAACTGACCCTCTGCAGCTGTTATAATAAGGGGTCTTGTGAGGACAAGCAAATTAGAATGATAATGACTTTTTTTTTATATTTGGATGATTTTATTTGAAATTTAAATACCTTTAAAAAAAAAAGAAAATACATATCGGGCCGATTAAAAAAAAAAAATCCCCAGGCTTATGTATATTCCACTGAAAGTCATCAGAGGTTGGTGGACAGACGGTCAGGGAAACAGCTTCGCTAACCTTGCTCAAGTGATCCTGTGGGATTCCAGTAAAGCTCTCTAAAATTAATTACAGTGGACTGGCTGAGGGCTGGCTAAGTGGTGAGGCTAAATGGTAGGCTACATGGACAGAGCTTCACGGCAGAGCTGCAATTTATAGTTAAGTGCACAGCTGATGCGGCACGAACATCCATCGTCTGTGCTCATGGTGTAACAGCCCATTGTATTCCTCTTTAGCAAAGGAAAGGGCAGGCAAAGGTCTGACAGAGCCGAGAGTTCCACTGAGAAGAACAAAGGAAGTAATTATAAATGAACCCTCGCTCTTTTAAAAAAAAATAATATAATGTGACTGGACTTAGCTAAAACCATCCAGAAAAAACATATTTATTCTTGCACCATGTGTTTTTACTAAGCCAAGGTGGTAAAATAATTGAATAATCAAATTGAAAGGGCAACTGTCAACATGCATATGTGAGCAAATGTTAATTTGCATTGTTGGATCACATATATCATTTTGCTAAAATGTGATTAACTTGCTCATTTTTAATTTTTGCTAACATATTCTAAAATCCCAAACAAATCCCACAAGAGGACAAATTCGTACGGCTAAACATAAGACTCAGTCTTATTTCCCATCCACACATGACGTGCATCCATCATCAGCTTATACACATATCGTTCATATAGATATATTTGTGTCTATATAGTTCATATAAAAACACAAGAGAGCATTTTAAAAGGTAACTAGTACACTGTATGTGTTGTAATGTGCCCTGGTAGAGCTTGAATCTGACATTTGTGACAGGCATAAAAGTGCATGGCAGGGGCCCCAGGGTTATGAGGCACCCAGAGAGACTGAACCCAGAGCCAGGGGCCAGACGCGCGCCAGCCACAGCCAACAGACATGTCAGCTGGCCCAGCCCCCCAGGGATCCCCTTGCACTGTCACTGCTGATAAGAGAAAATGGGATTTCCACAGGCTGCAGCTTAGCCGATGCCCCTGCTAAGATGTTACACAAAGGGGGGGAAAAAAAGAGACAGACAGACAGATACACAGATAAAAAGAAGAAAAGATGAGAAAGAAGAAGACAGAATATTTATTCCACTGGCTGCTGCATTTGTTGAAGCACAAAAATATATTATCCCTGCATCTGTGTAAGATTTTTTTGTTTTGTTTTGTTTTTTGGGGCCTGCACTTCTGCAATTTCTAATTAATACCATGTGAGTTTACAGTTGCGTGTCTGTGTGTTAGGGACCTGTGTGTGCGGCGAGTGTACCTGTCATGACGTCGACCCCTCTGGCGACTGGGGAGACATTCATGGAGACACCTGCGAGTGCGACGAGAGGAACTGTCACGCAACATATGACCGATACACAGATGACTTCTGCTCAGGTCAGCATTTATCTGAACAAAAAAATGATAGTCACATACCTGCATGTTACATACCACTCCCATATCTATTTCCTAACCGCGTTAGGTGTTTTATTAAACAAACATGCAAAATATAACACACCAAGCACTTTTAAAAACACTATATTAGCACTCTGCAGCCATCTTTGCTACACTCCTGGGCCATTTTTGTGCTAACAAGACGTTGGTTCCATATTAAATGAATGGGGTGGGGAGCCACTTTCAGTGGCTGCTGGCAAATTAAAATTGTATGTAAAAAAAAAAAATTCCCAGTGAAAAATATAAAAAGGTAAAAAAGTTTGCCCCAAAGTAGAAAATAAAATGCATTTTCCCTGAACACAGATTGTTGTCAGAATAAGCATTTACAAGATTTTGCTTACAACAGTGCAACTGCACAATTGGCTCGACATAATTATTTCCACTGGATGCAACCTTCATCGTTGGCACTGTGGACTTTTCAGTTCACGTAGTTTCTCTCTCTTTTATAACATCTCTGGTCTATTTTTCCAAACAGCCCCATTCGTTCCATTATGTTGATATGACCGTGTTGACAAGACCGCGTCACAGCATTAGTCAGTTGCACTTTTATGCTGCCGATCATCTTTTCTACCTGTTCCTCGCTGTCCTCGGCCTTTATGCTTAGCTAAGCTAAGTGGCTGCTACGTCGAGCTACTTACTTAGCTATAAGAGCAGCAGCATCATCATCCATCTCTTGGAAAAAGACAAATACACAAGTGTATTTCCCAGAATGTCAGACTAATGCTTTAAAAGAGAAGTTGGGTGCTTTGTATTGTACAACTATAGTTTCCTTTCACCTCCTTTTTTCCGGGTTGGGAATGACCTTTTCATTTTTCCTCTATAGGATTAATAATAATAAGAAATGATGGAATGCTACCACTGTGCCTACCATTCATTAAAATTATATAATTTCTGTACCATATGTATGTGTATACATGTATAGTATATAGTCCTTTTTACATATATCAATGCTGGTAGTCCTTTCCTGTCCCTTGGAGTTTCCTTTTACTTAACTCAGTTTCCAAAAAATTTTCCTGCACAATTTGTTCCACGCCCTCAACCCCTCCCCTCCTCGCTCTCGGCAGGTCATGGTCAGTGTAATTGCGGAAGGTGCGACTGCAAGGAGGGATGGACGGGGAGGAAGTGCGAGCATCCTCTCTCCTGCTCCCTGTCCCCGGAGAGCAGTCTGAAGAAGTGTCGGGGAACGTCCAATTTGCCCTGCCACGGACGAGGTACCTGCACTTCCCATTTGATCCAGTTGCCATGGTTACCGGAGCAGACCTGCACTCTGCTCTCACCTCTCGGCGCAAAATAGGGCATTTCTGGGCTGTCTCCTAATCCATCTTTAAAGACCCAGGTTTTCTGATGTGATGGTATGTTTAACAAGGCCACGACCTATAAAGCACCCACTCCCGACCACAGTAGTGTCATACTTATCACATGCACAAATGCATTCGCTTGTGCTCATACATACACTACATATATATGTGTGTGTGTGTGGATGTTAACGTGTGTGAGATTGTGTGGGACTGTTTGGTGACAACAGTGAGAGCCATGGCTGGAACAGCTCTCTCAACAGAACAGGCTGTGGGTCGATGTGTCCGGATTTATTACAGTGCACTGAATACTTTATCAGGGGCTCCTCCGAACAGGGGAGGCTTGTTTATTGGATCCTTCAAACGTTAGGCTTAATACCAATATCAGACTGGAAACCTGGGCTAACAAAACAAAGGCCTGGTTGCACTTGCCCCAGTCATGCACCCCGGAGCCTGTTGATTGATGACACTGAGGTGAAAGTCGGAATAAAGATTTTTTTTCTTTTTTTGGGGGGGAGAGAAAACACATTGGCTGTGTCCGAAATCGCCCCCTAACCCCTACTCCCTACTCCCTACATAGGGAAATAAATGTAGTGGACTATATAGTAAGCTCAACAGAAAAATCTTTCGGACACTTTCGGACACTACTCTCGGCGCCGGTAATTACGTCATCGCTGTCGCACAATTAAAACGTACCACATTACTGTCGTCTCACAAAATACTTGTTTGTTGTACTTGTTTACTTTCCTGTACTTTTTATTTTCATATTTTGTTATATTTTATAATATTTATGTATATTTCCCTCCCGTCCGTCCGCTATTTTCACTTCCGCGCAGCCCAGAGAATTTCTGGCAATGCATGATGGGATATCTTGGTCCGGTTAGTGACCATCGGATGTACACTACATTTTGCGGTGAATTGTGGGATACATTGAGTGCACTATATAGTGGACATGCTATGATCCCTAAGGTTTCGGACACCACTACAAAATGGCGTGCTCACTATATAGTGCACTATATAGGGGTTAGGGGGCGATTTCGGACACAGCCACTGTCTGTTCTCTGTCCAGCTGCTGTAGCTACTGCGTAGGCCTCATAGTGATCCAGATTATACAAGGACACAACCTGCTTGGCTTTAAGCCTCTGCAGTTTTGTAAAGGGTTAATGCGAAGCATTGATTTCTGTTTTATTTGACAGTGGGGGAAATCGCTGGGGAGTCCACGAGCTTTCAGCCTCTGCTTTGTTATAAATGAGAAGAAAAAGAAATATGTGGACTCTAACCTTCTGTCTGTTGTTATGTTGGCCATTAATATCCCTTAAAAGCATTGCTGAGGGAAGGGGCAGATTAGATTGAGCACCTGAACCACACTACCATGGAGACAATTACGACAACAAGTCAACATCACCGCGGGCCGACAGCGGAACAATGTAAATGTGGTCTCCAAATAGAACCAATTTGTCGTTCCTTTGAATGAAGCCACCAGTCATTGCGTATTGTGTCCGTACCGGAACAGACTTTGTGCTTGGTGGCCTCAAACTAATTCCACAGCAACAGGGTTGAGCGAGCACGGTGCACCCTCCTTTTATAATGAAACTGCCAAGATGAACTTGTGCTGAGAGAGTTAATTAGCTTTAATTCCTCCAGCAGTGCCTTTAAATTATCTCACATTGCAGCAACAAAATGGAACTTTAAATTACCCCATGTGCAAAAGAGTAAAAAAAATAAATAATGGGATTCATAAATTCTTCCCTTGAATAGACTGCACTTTGTTTTCCGGCCATGCCTGTCCATTCAGGGGCCAGTTAAAGATGTATGTTTATACATCATCTCAACACTGTGTTGAATACATATTTTATTGTGCGTATGCCATAATGAATATAATTTGATGAGGATTCCTAGTTTTGAGTATTTAAAACCGGGAGAGTCTTCCGAAATCCTGGATATCCTATAAGACTCCCTCCACCTGCTCCTCTGTTATTAGTTATATCTGAAAGCACTGTTCACAAACACAGTTTAGATAGCTGTACTGTTATAACAAAGGAAAAAGGGAGTGTTGAGGACGTTGCCTTGGATGTGAAGGGTTAGAGAAGGTGAAAAGAGGAGACAGGGAAAGCCGGGTGGGGAGAGAAAAGGGGAGCGGGTGAGAGAGACAGACGTAGAGAATCACTTAGGCATGGATGAATGCGGCTGGTGCAGATGGCAGACTGAGCGGAAAAGCCTTGAAATTTGAAACAACAGGTTCGGAGCTGCTCTACCCGAGGGGTGGAGGCGCAGACGCTTGTGGATTGCGAGCACATTCCTTACACTGTGGTATTTCCTCGAGGAAGCACCTGCTTTCAACATCTTTCTGCTGATGCTCGGGATTCCTTTCTTTGCCGTCCGAGCGCCGGCCTGCAATAGACATTAACTGCTTGTGTAGTGAGGGACGGAGCGGTGATTTATTATCACGCTGCCAACTTAATAATAACAGCTAACGGAAGACTGGCAGGAAAGAAAAACCATCTAACGAGAGAGGAGAATAAATGATGTATCATGAAATGGGAGGAAATACAGCTCGAGCGTCAATAATGCATATTACTAAGTGTAGTGGTAAAGATGGGCCCCCAGAGTTATTCCAAAAGGGATTTGATCCTGTGTGGCGTTAAAGGAATCCTTCACTTCATACCACAGGCTGAGACACAGCACAGAGGAGGCTTTCATTTGGTGGGATGCTGAACTCGTTGCACTGCAACAGAACTAAAGTGAGGTCAGGCTTGGTTCTATAGCTGCAGTCAGCGGTGTTTGTTGCTTTGTTTACACGACAACATAACCACATGATGTTAAGTGCTAGATATTGATGTGCGTGAATGGGTGAACGAGAGCAGTAAAAATGCTTGTGTTCACTAAAAGTTGAAATGTGTTCTATATAAATGTGGCCCATTTACCGTTTTCATTTTCAAACGCCTTGTGATGGGTCTCCCGGGTTGCGTGTTGCCAGGTGAACAGGGTTTGTGTATTGCAGCTCTGATTCAGGAGGGGCATAGATTTGGTCATAAACATTTCCAGGCAAGTCAATAAAAAATAAAAAAAGTGACAAAATGTGACTCAGTCAAGAAAACGGTCGCGTTTAAACACCCATCAAAACACTGCCGACAGGATGACAAACATTAACGTCAATAAGTGCAGACACGCACGCAAACACTGGGTTTGAGGACCACAGAGATGATCAATAAGCCCGGGATGTTGTGACATCACTGGTTGCTAGGGTAACTAGCTCCCCAGAGTCGAAGAAGAGAGCAGGATGAAAGGATGCTGTGCATGTGTGCGTGTGTGCATGGTTATGGGAGGTGACAGTGATGTGACATGGAGCACATATTAGATTAAGCCGTCAGTCGAGTGGCTGTCTCATAACTTCCTGTTCGGCCCAATTTATCGTACCTGATTCTCGCTCAGCGAGTCGATAAAAGATAAAAGCGGGCGCCTGCTCATTATGGATATGTTTTTTATGTTTTATTTAGTGACACTAAACACAAAATGCACCCTGCAGGGCCACAAACAGGGAAAGCATTCAGGGCGGATAATGATTTTGTGAGGAGGCCCTACCCTGCTCAATAAAAGCAGGAGAAGAGAGGAAGAGTGACACTCAGTACACCGCGCTTCAACCATCTGTCTTCACTGAGCTGGGAAATTCCCTTAATTTATTGTCTTAATTATTTGTCATGGTGGCGTTGTACAGCTTACCTGCCTGCAGCCCCCCCAGGTTTCCGTGGCGTTGCAGAACAGGAACATTTAGACGAGGTCCAACTGTGATTGAACACAAGACAATTGCACATTAAATGGTCATACCTCATGTTATGTGATTTTACAGAAGCAGAACTTTTTGGGATGAACAAACGCGTCCCAGCCACCCTGTTACCAATGTATAATCATTATATTTACATCGTTAAAGAGGAGCTAATGAGTACGTTGCAGTACATTTTTAGATAATAAGAAAATATTTCTGTGTCCTACACTTTGCCCATAATTAATATGACTCGGAGAAGCCTGGTAAATAATCAATGAGCAGGTACGCTGCACACCTCCAATGATAATTCAGTACAGAGGATGTTTTTCTAATTAGTTTCACTGCTAGCAGAAAGTTTCCGCTGTTGACATGAAAATCATTCTACACGTGTGTGTAATTAATGCCCCTGTCTTTTTAGGTCAGTGCCAATGTGGACAGTGTACTTGCCATCCACCTGGGGACAGTCGCGTCCATGGCAAAAACTGTGAGTGTGATGACCGTCAGTGCGAGGACATCCACGGAGAGGTCTGTGGAGGTAAGAACACACACACACGCACACATCAAATCTCTGTGTCCATTCAGGCAAGTGCATGTTGTGTTATGACTCTAAGATGTCAACAAATTAAAAGAAGAAACCGTGACTCTTGGCTTTACCCAATGGTCTGTAAATCTGTGCAAATTAGTCCATGCATAATTAAACATTTCATCATTTGAATATTTTACGTCCTGTCATATGGATGGTTTTTCTTCCTCCACCGGGAGGAAAACACTCGTTTGATTTAATAATTCATCCACACCGACACTGCTTAATCTGTCGTTTTTAATCTGCCGATCTCAGGCAGCACCACTATGTCTTGTATTGTAGAAATCCCAGCTTGTGATTGACAACATACGCTATGTCAAGGTCATGTATGTTTCACATTAAGAACATTACAATGTTACAGATAAATCCAACAACTGCCAGAATGAACAAACCACACATCATCAGAGTTAACAGAGTATTAACATCTTTTTGACATGTGACTGGAATGTGGAGAAACCAACATATCAACTGTGTCTCAGTTAGTATCAACTGTATCTCGTTATCAAACATTAAGTCACTGAGTGTAAGAATCAGCTGTAATGACCATTTCAAGCTGTAACTAGAGATCACACTTTGGAGAAGCAGTTGAATTTTTTTATTTCAATCCACTTGAAACTCATTCGGTTACTTTAACGTTCTTCTTGATTGCTGCAGTGGCTAATGGGTGCGATGGCACTTAGGCTAATGTACTATACTGTAACAGTATAAGGACTTCTTAGATGAAAAGAAAATTACTTAAATAGGATTTATTCCAGAGACCGTTGTGGTTCTACGAACAATGAGGTTTTCTGAATTCGCTCTTTTAGCCTGGTTTTCCTGAAGGGATACGAAGATCAAGACGTTTTGGTCTTGAAAACCCTCGGGCTGAATTTGAGAGGAACCGCTTCGTGCCTTTGACTCATCGTTTTGAGGTCGAGGGAAGTTGGAGCTCTTAATTTGAGCCATTTAGGCACAACCATTGTAATGAATGGATTGTTGCAAAACATTAGAGGCTAAATTGAAATTGCTATTTCCCCTTTGCAGCTGCTGCTCAGAAGACAAGCGACAGAATAGAGGAAATTAAGACAATGTGCAATCAAGGATTGTGGAGATCCTGAAAAGCCTTGAGCTACGAAGTGGAACAACAAAACAAACACCATTGTATCATACTGCTCTGATATCTAATATCTAACTTAGCTACACTTTTTGTGTTGAAAAAGTGGAACAACAAAGGGTCAGACTGTTTCATACCTCTATAACATCACTGAGGAGCATGGATCTTCAAACGTATTGTGCTCCTCACACCCAGCAGTTGTGTGTGATGAGCGCCTCCCTCTAAGTGGCGCTTTCTAATGTTGTTTTTGGGGCGTTGTGGCATTTCGTATCAATGGTGCATTGCAGCATCTGAGGGTAAAATCCTTCTTTAAAGGGGGTGGGGGGTGGGCAGTATTCATGTGAATGGATTACTGGGGCTCATTGTGCGCCGAGGCCGTCCAGAGACAGTTCCTCGTGATGCTTCTGGGGGAAGATTATCTGAGCACCACAAACCCCAACACAGTCGCGCACACACACACACAAACAGACTCCTGCACGGACACGCTGTCAGGCTGACAATTAAGTCTGTGTACTCAGAGGCCCGTGGGAAGTTACTGGGTGTTTTTGGGAAAACTGTGGCAAAGTGAGGAGATTAAATAGAAAGTAAACTTTGTACGAAACTCCCCCACCCAGGGTACAGAGAGTGCCCAACTGCTGCCTGTCTAACTTAGCTACACTTTTTGTTTTGGAAAAGTGGAAAAACAAAGGGTGAGACTGTCTCATACCTCTATAACATCACTGAAGAGCATGGATCTTCAAACGTATTGTGCTCCTCACACCCAGCAGTTGTGTGTGATGAGCGCCTCCCTCTAAGTGGCGCTTTCTAATGTTGTTTTGGGGGCGTTGTGGCATTTCGTATCAATGGTGCATTGCAGCATCTGAGGGTAAAATCCTTCTTTAAAGGGGGTGGGGGGTGGGCAGTATTCATGTGAATGGATTACTGGGGCTCATTGTGCGCCGAGGCCGTCCAGAGACAGTTCCTCGTGATGCTTCTGGGGGAAGATTATCTGAGCACCACAAACCCCAACACAGTCGCGCACACACACACACAAACAGACTCCTGCACGGACACGCTGTCAGGCTGACAATTAAGTCTGTGTACTCAGAGGCCCGTGGGAAGTTACTGGGTGTTTTTGGGAAAACTCTGGCAAAGTGAGGAGATTAAATAGAAAGTAAACTTTGTACGGAACTCCCCCACCCAGGGTACAGAGAGTGCCCAACTGCTGTCTGTCTCTCTGCCGACGACAGTGAGGGGAGACGAGTAAACAACACAGGCCTCTTGCATATAATTCAGCGCTTTAGCATTATCCGGCTTGTCAGTCAGCTTAGTCCACACTTGGTTTCCAAGCGTTTTTCTCCACACGATAATAGGAGAGAGCAGCTGAATGTAAACGCCTCACACGAGCCTACGTGCTATAGCAGAGATAGGAAAATAAACGTTTAGGTACAAACGCTCACCTGCATTCTCACATCTTATAGTGTACAGGTGTTTCACTTCCACCTCCTCGACACGCTCCATAACTGAGCGCTGTAACACGAGCCCTGCTCGCTGACTGGCAGGTGCAGACTAATTGAACGAGGGGTGGGATGCTGCTCCTCCAAAGCAATTAACCACTCTCCCATGCTGGCTGATTGAAGCAGCCATGCATGGCCGGCTATAACTGTCACTCCACGCCATTTACAACCTCCCACCACATCCTCCACATACACACACACACACATACACGCACACACACACACACACACACACACACACACATATACACACAATCACACACACACATCATCCTCGTGCTCTGTCTCAGACTGCTCCTTGCATCTATAGGTACCGAATGCGACGACTGATTGTTGCATCACTATTACCTTGACTGTAATAATGCTTGCTAAGTTTATCTCTATTCATATGTGTGTGTGTGTGTGTGTGCGTGTGAGTGTGCCCAAAAGCGAAGCAGAATCAAAAACTGAATCGAACCGCTCTTTGACTGAATCAATACGTCCCCGCATCAAACAAACTCCAGCAGCACAGCATGGATTTACACTGATGAAAATGATGAGGAGAAGCCCTCCGCTCATTACCGTCTTTCCAAAACCGCCACCTGTTACTAACCGTGAACACGAAGAGGATCAATCAGGGATATGAATTCCTCTCTGTGATGTGATTCCTACTGAAGTAAGAGCACTGATTGCTGCAGGGGTCTTGTCGGGGATGAAGGGGTGCTTGTTAAAAACCACCGTGATGCTGTCAACTATTAACGCAGCCCAGTACCAAAATACCACTTTTGACCAATTAAATGTGCCTGGTTTCTGGCGTGAGTGTGTATGTGAGTGTGTGTGTGTGTTTAATCGCTCTCTGTAGTGCTGGGGATTTATTAAGAACAGGACAAGACCAGTGATGACGGAACCCTTCATGTCCCGTGTACTTGAAACCTGCCTCGTCTCACATCCTCCCACAGCTCTGTCTTCTTCTTGTGCCTGTTAGTGTCAAGGTTCACCGTCTGCACTGTCAGCGTCCTGTGTTTGTGTGTGTTTTTTGCGCATCCCTTCCACCCCCATCTGAAAGCTTTTTATTTAATATTTAATCGTCCCCCGTGCGTGCTAGCTTCTCATGGGCCTGCTCCACGTTGTGTCTCCTTTAAATAAAGGCCCTTCTGCCCTCCGCCGCCAGGTCACGGTTACTGTTCGTGCGGACGATGCATCTGCAAGGACGGCTGGTTCGGGAAGCTGTGCCAGTTCGCCAGGTCATGTGACATGAGCGACGCCCAGAGCAAGGAGCTTTGTGAGACCTCAGACGGGGTCATTTGCAACGGCAAAGGTAAACAGCAGCTCAAACCACCTAAATCATTCACACATAACATATTCTGGACAGCATATATATATATATATATATATATATATATATATATATATATATATATATATATACTGCATTGCAGTGTGTAATCATATCTACACACACACACACACACAAACATCTATTGAGAAACTCCCACCTGGATAACACAACAAAATGTACCTATGCAACGTGTACGACTGAAGACGTGAAAATGAAAATGAAGGTGTTAAATTTAGACAGCAGAACAGTCTTCCCCTGGCTCCTCCCCTCATCTCACCTCTCACCTCATCTGTTTTACCTGAGTCTCCTGCTCCCAGCTCAAGACGCCTCTCCATCTGCCTCCACCTCTCCCTGTAACCCAGAGGATGGGCACGCAAAAAAATAAAATAGAGAGATTAAAATACAGAAAATACAGTTGCTGGAGAGGAAGTTCAAAGTGTGGGTAGATTTGTTTCCTCATGGCAACAGTGTGTTAGTGGTTGTTTCTCCAGGGAAGAGCTCGTATACACACTCAGCCCAACACTATCCATCTTCTGAGTAAAATGAAGATCTTACTGGAAATAATACAAACAACATTTACTGTGAGAAAAGAAAACACAAGCACAAAGGGCGTGCTGCAAAAAAAAAAAAAAATCACACAAATATGTACACTGCCAAAATGTTACCGAGCTTGGACGGAAACAAAAAAATGTAAAAAAAAGTGATGTTAATTAACACGTCTGTGAGTGTGTGTTTGTGCGTTGCAGGTTCCTGTCACTGTGGCCAGTGTATTTGCTCTCCGCGAGACTGGTGGGTGTCTGGAGAGTACTGCGAGTGTGACGACCGAGAGTGTGACAAACACGACGGCCTCATCTGCACAGGTGGGGAAAACAGACGCAGCACGGGCCCTCAGGGGCCAAAATGTTGGACTGAATACTGACAGTGGTTCTTGTCATTTATGAAACTCAAGTCTAAATTCAAGACATATATATATATATAATGTTAAAGTCTAGGGTTGTGAGTCTGGGAGATGACAATTTCATCAGCACATAACACACACGCACACCCTCCTCTATATAGCCATTTATCCACAGGAGCTGTCTTCTCGCCGACAATAATGGAAATCTCACTGCATGTTTATAATTATTTATGCCCTGGGGCCTGTCACGATCTGGACAGCTGCTCACAAGTGTTTCTCGTCATGACTTTGCGACTCCAAATGTCAGCATTAATGTCATTCAGACGCACATCAGTCGCAGACAAACGTTACTTAAAACTGGTGACGAGCGCCGAGAAAACAAAGGAAATGTATGGAGATGTCTGTTAAATGTTCCTGATTACCATATTCCAGACTGGAGAATATATGTGAAAATTACCAAATTACCATAACATACCATATTACCATGCACGTTATTATAACGGAATGGTGCTTTATATGAAAAGGCAGCTCCAGAAAGGGCCATTCGGTATGCAGATGAAAAGACACAGCTACTCCACCATGATGCAATCGTTTCTCCTCCATGCTAATGATTTCAAAAAATTTGTTTTGCGAGTTTACCAGTAATTCCTCTGCATCCAGAGATTTCACGGGCCCTTCAAGGCTGCAGATTCTCATTACACATACAAGTGATGAGCGATGTGGAAAATTCTGCGAATTAGGAATGCTCGCTGGTTAATTTCATGCACCGAATATGATAATTTCAGCAAACCTTTCACAAGGGACAAAAAACAAGAGCTGTACAGTCTTGTGCAACACAGGTAAAAGTATGAAAACAGACGAAGTACAATGTTTTGTCGCCATGAAACATCATGTTCATCACGGTTGTGTTTATCAATTTGTGGGAACTTCTTAGCATTAATTTTCCTTTTCCATCAGAATTATGTGCCAAATGCCAAGGCACTTTTAGACAATGATTTTACATTATTTTAAATAAATAAACATGTACATTTGCACCCTGATTTCTTCCGTAGCGGAAATGGGCTTGTGGATGGTTGTCATTTTGTGAGAACTCTTTTGTTACGGGGTAATCGCACTCACATTGTTCTTTTTCTCACATGTTGACTCACTTCTGCAGCCTTCTGTTTTTCATCTCACGTTTAGTGTTTCATCCTGTTAGTCATCCGTGGGCCTCCTTCCTCCCTGTAACAGAACATCTCCGACAGCTCAGTGGGGCAGCAGAGAGTCTGGGAGTTGGGTGTTTTCATACTTACATAAAAATATCCTCGTCCCTAAATGACATATGCTATTGCCTAATATATCACTCAGGGTTAGAGTATGGGTTAGGGTCAGGGATTACAGTGGGGTTAAAGTAAGCGTTGGTTGGGTTAGGGCTAGGGTTAGGGTCAGGGTTAGTGTCAGGGTTAGGGTCAGAGATTATGGTGGGGTTAGAGTAAGGATGGTTTGGTTGGGTAAGGGTGAGGGTCAGGGATTATAGTGGGGTTAAAGTAAGCGTTGGTTGGGTTAGGGCTAGGGTTAGGGTCAGGGTTAGTGTCAGGGTTAGGGTCAGAGATTATGGTGAGGTTAGAGTAAGGGTGGGTTGGTTGGGTTAGGGTTAGGGTCAGGGATTACGGTGGGGTTAAAGTAAGCGTTGGTTGGGTTAAGGCTAGAGTTAGGGTCAGGGTTAGGGTCAGAGATTATGGTGGGGTTAGAGTAAGGGGGGGTTGGGTTAGGGTCAGGGTTAGGGTCAGGGTTAGGGTCAGAGATTATGGTGGGGTTAGAGTAAGGGTGGGTTGGTTGGGTTAGGGTTAGGGTCAGGGATTATGGTGGGGTTAAAGTAAGGGTTGGTTGAACAAAACTATTATTTTTCTAGGCTGATGATACTTAAACTATTAGATTTAACATGGGGAAATATTGTAGAAGATAAAATTTGATGTACAGCTGATATATTAAATCTTATTACTCTATTGACCATAAACTTCTACCCGAGACTTTGGACAGTAATATATCTTTCTTTGTGGCTGAACACAAAATTAAAAATGGATTCTTAGAACATTTTAGGGTATGGTGTTCCCTTCATTAAACCCGAGTTTTCTCCTTTATGGTGCAGGCTATTGCCGTGGACATGCACATACTGTCCTGTGAAGTGTAATTCACCCCCCCTCCCACCCACCCACCACCACCAACACCACCACCACCATGTGCACCCAGGGACCGAGGGTGTGAAAGGAGGAACCTTGTTAAAGGTCAGGCATGATGGCACAGCTCTTTTAATTCACAGCTTTTCTTCTCACGTCTTCTCACAGGGAATGGGTTCTGCAATTGCGGCAGCTGTGAGTGCTGGGACGGCTGGACGGGGAACGCCTGCGAAATCTGGGTGGGAGCAGAGTACTGAGGAGAACGGGCGGGGATGCTGGAGATGACGACATGAGGCCTGGCTGCCCGGAGCAACCAGGAGCACCACCACTAATGGTCACAACCAGGCTGGCAAAACACCAAAGCCTGGAAACCAAAGGAAGAAGAAGAAGATATAGACATAGACATAGTTCTGTATATTACTAACAGCATTTGTTCTTATATTGTACTGGTTACAGATGATCCTTATAAAAACTGGACTCATATTACAATCTAAACATTTATGTTTCAAAACTGCTTTTTGTATCTTTGTTTTTCGGACATAGGAATGGCACCATATTCAATTTGGCTGCATATAACAGTATGCAGGTAGAAAACAAATCCAAATGTTGGAAAGGGAACATGTTCTTTTATTAAGGTGACATTTTTGGAAGGCGTCGGGATACTGCTGGGAGAATAATATGTGGGTCTGTTTTGTGTTGTTACCAAACTGGACTGGACGTTTACAGAAAAGCACAAGGCTAAGAATACTGTTTTAGGTTTTTATTTCTTTTTTAATAACAAAACATTAAATGTGCCGCATGACACAACATTTTGCATGGAAAACAATGCGAAGACCTTAATCATACATGGTTACAAATTTGTTATAACATGACATAACTCCAATGGGCATACTTGCAATGGTATATATATATACATATATATATACATGTATATATATATATATATATATATATATATTAGATAGATATATTTGAAAATAAATTGTTTTAATAGTGCCTATTCTTCTCCACCAGGAAATCAAAAACAAACAATTTGCCATGAAACCCGCACTTAATGGACGTTTCTCACTCAACTCGTACTTGGTGATACGTGGAGGAACTAAAGAGAAGGTCATACATAGTTTAGTTGTGGCATGCTGGATGTCCACGTCACTTCAGAAGGTGGCATCAGGGGATGAGAGCTGCATTGAGGCAAGAGCTCAGTCACCACTTGAGAAGAGGACCCGATAAGAAGTCACAAAGAAAATTTAATGTAAATTCTACTTTGGCCTTTTTTCATGCTTAAACAAGCCAACGCCCGCTGTTCGTCCCATCAAAAATGACAGGTGCAATAATATACTGCACACTATATTGCATTAAGTATGTTACTGACGTTACAGTACACCTTTATATAAATATTTTTATTCAACATGTTGTATATGTGTATACAACAAACACAAACCGTATAGTGTAGACAAACTCGTTGCATATATGTATGTAAAATTAGCGGTACATACCAACAGTTCTTGATAGACATAGCCTACTACATGCAGTTCATCGATGCCGTCCTCTCCCCATGCAACAGATGGGACATCGTACAAGAACAACAACAAAAAAAGATGACGAAAACTGAAGCGAAAAAAGAAACTAGAAAATGCGTCTGACGAAAGGCGGTACGAAGCAAAAGTGATCACGATTCGGAGATGACATCACACGCGACCCGTATATGAGAGAAAATGAGGACAGTGGGGAAAAACAAAAGAACAAAAAATAAAAACAGTGGCTACAGATATTCAGACGGAGGAGTACATTTACGAACTGGTCATTTACAAAAATAAAGTCAGCCTTGGAGGAGCCATTTAACTGGACTGCAGTAGAGTCGATTCAGAGTGGAGGATAACACAACATCAGCCTCATATACAACTACAGCGGCTTCCAGCTCCTGTATGTGTGTGTGTGTGTGTGTGTGTGCGCAACAATAGTACGCCATTTTTGTTTTCAACATCATTTGTACAGAAAAATAGAACTAATGTGCTTTGATGTGTTGTAATAAGACATGTTTGTGTGTAATCCAAATTACATTACAAATTCCGTCACCAAATCAGTGTCTTAACGTAGTCGCAGTTTTTAGCAGCATACAGCGGCAACAGTCTCCCCCGATAACATAAATCTCATCTAACAACACTTGGACATTCAAAGATTATAAACTGATTGATCAGATAGCACTTCGATAAACTGCTAACAGTCCTGACGAAAACGCGAAACAGAAAAGTGCAGTGGGTCACCTCCGGATTGGGTGTGAGTGTGCCGCAGCCTACGTCATGCCCATCCACCTCCCAGAGAGAAGAACGATACCCATACCCTTTCCCCCTACAGAAAATACATGCATGTGATTAATTCAAGGTTTACGTACTTCGCCGAAAAAAAATGACATCGGTCGAGACCTTGGCAGGTCTGAGCGGAGCTGATTCTGTCGGACAGAACAAATGCTATCACAGTGAAAACGTTCATGAATTGAATCAGAGAGAGAGCCTGCCTTTTTTTCTTAAGCTTAGAGTTCACTTCTTCTTGGGATGAAAAACAAACTTTGGTCATTTCAGGGTGAGTACATCTGAGTGTGGTTTCTCAATGGATAATGCTACGTGTCCTCTACGTGGATGTATCTGGTGGGTGAGGCACCTTTGGCCCAGTGGGGACTGGGAACCTGTTTTTGCATGCCGGGAGTCAAGGTCCAAACAGGCACGTGACAGGCCAAGATGATCAGTACTGGACTCTGCATGCTGAGCTAGAAGACAAATCCTCTCATAGTAATAATAATAATAATAATTTTAATAATGTCCAGTCATTTAAAAAGTTATTTTTATTCTTTTTTTTTTTAAATAGTCATTTCCCCCCTAGGTTTTATACAGTGGAAATGTTACGATATAAGCCATCTCTTGTACAACTGCTGCAAGAAGAGAGAACACAATATTAACCTTGCCCATGCTTTAGTTTGCCGAACCGAATAGGGATGCAGCCGGTACAAATGTCGCCTACTGGATTTCAGCCATGTTGTTTTCTGGCTTTAAGTAGACGCTGCCGTAAGATGGCCGCCAGTGCTGCAGTTATAGACCATCGGGGTCAAAGCCACAAGCCTTTGCCTTGTAGTCCAGCGAGTGAGGGACAGAGGCCTACAAGGCCTAGAGATTTTCCTAGAGCCCACGAGCTCTGAAAAACAAAACGATGAAAGAAAAATAGACTTCAGGTTTTCTATGTACCAGAGAAGGCGGACAGAGGCGCTGGTGGGACTTAGATAGTGATATGTGTACACCATTCCTTCCAGCGCTCGCCCACCCACACGTACATCTGTTTGTACATGTGCGTGTACGTGTTTGTAAGTGTGCAGCGAGCTCCTTACATTGATTGCGGCGGTAATTAGCACTTCGTCAACTGTGATTGCAGGAGCTATCTGCCAGCCTGCAGTGTGTTTTCATCGGCTGTAAAAAAAAAAGCAACATCTTTGATTTTTTTCCCCTCACAAACTTGTGTGTGTGTGTGTGTGTGTGTCTCTGTGTGTGTGTGCACTTTGTAGGAGGAAAATTTGGACAGTTGAACTTTTTTTTGTACCTGTGTTTGTTTCACGTCATGTCTTTGTGAATGTGTCTCTTAGAAAACCACACAACTCACTTGCAAAATGTTTTTTTTTTATCTTTTCCAGGTAACTTGACAAAGAGAAACGTGTGTGACAGACAGAGATAGAAAGAGAGGGAGGGGGACGTACTCGTAAAAAATAGAGGACGACAGTCCAAATATTTACTCTATCTATACAGTCTCTGTCCCAGAACATAGCTGGTGAACTGTGGTATAGAAAATAGATCTGCAGGTACACACACTCTGCTCCAACAGGGCGTTACAGAGGGGGGGAGGTGGTTCTCGGATGAACCGTCAGCAAGCAAAGTACCACGAGCGTGGTCGGGAAACACGCGCTATTCACATGGATTCTCACAGTTTCAGAGGAATCAAAAGGCATTCCATGATCGGAGGTCCTCTTCCCTCCTGTGCAGGAGAAACACGTCGGCCCCAAAACCCATCCACCCGCTGGAGAGGCAGCTGGATAGACGGTGGACAAGGCGAAGAAAGAGGAGGAGGAGGAGAAAGAGAAGAATTTGGGGGTTGGGGGGGCAGGGAGGAAGGTTGGCCTGGATGTGATCCACAGAAGAAAAGAAGATCTGTAGTCTCGGCCCGGAAAACCCCCTGCCTCCGTCACACCCCCTCCTCGCCACATACACACACACATACAGAGGGCACAGGTCGGGCGTGGCTATGTGGTGGGCTTGTCAGGCTTGCTTACAGGTTTACCTCCGTTCATCACCACCGGCTCACTTGTGCTTTTACTCGGAGGTGCTGCCGCCTTGGGCACCGTCTCTCCAACATCATGCAACGATGGCTCTCTGTACATGGCAACTGGATAAACAGACGACAGGAAGAAGACAGGAGGAAGACAGGAAGAAGACAGGAGACAACGTTAACAAGAACCTCATTCTTGGACTTTTGTGTTTACCCGTCTAAAACAATTCAAGGATCATTGGTTTGTTTTTTTTACCCCCTTTACAGACAAATATCTCTCAAAGCTGAACTGAAGACACCCGGCAATTTGCAGAAGGAATAATGGCTGACATATATTTTCTGCCTGTGGGCTTCAGGGTACGTCTCCATCAGGACCGAGTGGATGACAGGCGATGAATCTGAGCAAACGGTGAAAAGTGTCTCATTATGCTCCGTTTCCCAGCCTGAACTCTGCATCTGATTTGACAGCACACTTTAACGTGATCCTGTGCGTGATGATGGTAATAAGGCTGGTAGGGGATGAGAGCGAGGGAGGCGTCTGCTGAACATGTCAACATGTCATACCGCACATACAGAGCTGTCCCGCACCCTTCACTGTATCCTGACAACAACCCCGAGTCAGCACATAAATGCAAAGATATGCCCCAGATGGATTCTTCACATGCACTAACTGTACATACGGGTATATAATCATTTTGTTTTCCGTACAGTATATTTCATTTGCAAAGATCCAAATGAAAAAAAATCCAAAAAGACTCCACAGCCTCCAGCATTGTGGGCTGTTTAACAGCAAACAAAAAGTTAAAGGCTGACAAAGGAGACAATGTGCAGGATATGCTAACGAGTGCTGATTATGCCCCTTGACGCTCTTTAGGCGAATCAAGAACGGCACAGGCAGAAAACAATGTAGCGTGCTATCTTACACTCGGCGAAAAAAAAACACAACTTAAGTGTGTTAACCGACGCGGTTGATGTTTTCCCATTCACCGCCCACGCTGTTTAGGCATCAAGCACACATCGGAGCCCCCGTGGGCGTGTTAGTAGTAAAATGATGTGTGGTCAGGAGCATTGTTGGCACATTGCTATAAAAGCGAATGCACGATAGACCAAAAAAACAAAACCTCATGTGAAGTCAGGTGGTACAGCATTCGACTGGTATTTTATTACTATGTTATCGTGGTCGTAAAATAGGACTAGAAACTTGGGTGCACACGGCACATACAGTATGCTATAAGTGTGCGACTGCAACAATGTCTTTGTATTTGTCAGTGGATTTAAAGGGGTTATGTTATGTACCTTCTAATGGCTTGGGCAGGAAGTGAGCAGCTGGTTTTGTTTTTTTCACCCGGTTCCCCTTCATGGCTTGGCCCTCTTTGTTGAGCCCTAGGAACCAAGCTCTCCCCGACTCCTGTTGTCTGTACAACATGGACGAGTAGATCACATAGTAGTTCTCAAACACCGACTCTTTGAACTTGCACTCCGCTGTAAAGAGCTCCTGCAAAGACACAGAAAGGCACCAGACACACTGTAATCCTGTTTTTGTTTTTAATTCAAAAGCATCACAAAGAGTTACATTCAATTATTTGTGTTGGAAGAGGGAGACAATCCAGTCGACTCGTTTTGATCACTACTGCCTCACGCTAAGTAAGACTGAAACAGATGTCGGATTCAGTAATTATATTTAACCTTGCATGAAGGTCACCGGCACACAAGGCACCTTTACTTCACACTCACAGTGTAGATAATAATGTTACTGCAGGCTCAGACAGTGTGAAACGGACTTCCTGCTCCCACCTGGCGAGAAACCGTCTATCTCGCTATAATCACGTGTGTTTCAAGACAGGCCTAATGACCTGCTCTGATGAAATGCAACTCTCAGTCTCTCCTTGGCCTCAACGTTGACACCAGATGTAAGAACACTCGTTTAGTCAATTAGCTCATGTTCCAGGCAGAGAGTATATACTGTTAGGCTGACCCCAACACCTCAGCACTGGGAAAGGCAGCATACCCCACCAACCAACTCCCTACACCCATATGTCTAAGCAGGCACTCCTGGCTTGTACCTTATTTTCTAATTGGTATAACCCAAAAGGGATCATTCTTCCCAAAAGCTACATCTACTATAAGCATTCTTTCCCTGACTGCTTTCTGAACTTTTCACGAAAAATGATACTAACTAATCACATTACTCTTCCATCCGTTACATCTCACTCTGGCAATGAGGAATGAATGCCGAGGCACCGCATCTGTCTCGGCTGTTGCCCATTCATCTCCAACCAGAAGGGTAATAAAGAGCGTTTCCACATTGTCCGCCCTGCCACGCTAAAAATAAAGGCATTCAGTGGGGGTGCATTAATCAAAGCGCACCCATCACAATGGAGGGTTTCACCACATCTGTTGTGAGCAGTTCACACTGAGCCGGCTCACAGGACGACTGACTTTAATGGTAGAAATCTGACAGTTTCTAACTAACGTCAGGGTCAATAAGATTCCTTGGAAACTCAATATAAGGGGTATTTTTACGCTGATGATGTATGTGTGTCATTAAATGTGCAGGTATATGGCAACAGTTTGTGAACTGACATCCTTGCCATGCAGCTATAATGTTATTCCTGTCTTAATCCTTCATGTCAGTACCGGACATTGATATTTACAGATACTATGGTGAGCCTATTTTATTGAAATATCACAAACACATGCTGGAACTTCACAGGAATTTTTTCTTGGGATAATTGCTAATTTCTGAACACAGGACACACTGTGCCGTTATTATGGTATAATTAGCCCTTTGGTGAATTACTACTGTCAGACATGATCCTCCAGACGGTATTCAGCCGAAAGCCGAGCAGACACTTGGGATGACCGTAATGATCCTGACAACCACCCGGCCACATTTTGAGAGTCCTCTCTCTCTCCTTGACTGAGGACTCCTGGGCATTTCCGAGTGGATGGCACAACCGGCTGATGTATAACGACAGTATCAGCTGAGATGTCGGGGGGCTGGGGGGTTGGGGGGTGCCATTATTCTTCACATTGCAATTACTGAGAGAAACTGTTGCGATTCTCAGTGCCGGGCATTAGGAGGTCAGAGTTGCGATCAATTACATGCCATGTGTTTGGGAATCCTGCATTATGCCGTTGCTCTGTATCACGAATGATTACATATCATACATCAAGAGATTTAAGATTAGACTATTCTAATTAATGCTGCATCCGTAACAGACCACAAAGACTGAGCTGAGCAATCTATCGATAAGCAGACCAGTTGAAACAATAAAACCCGGGACTTACGAGGTCGAACCCCAAGTCCTGTAGCATCTCACAAATAAAAGAGCATTCCCTCAGGACAACGCGTCGGCTAGATCCCATCATTATTCATTTTATTGTCGTCATCGGGATTTATGGAGTGTCAGCGGCAAGCGGCGGTTTATCAAAATGGCTGTTTGTTACGTCCAAGTTGTCAGACAGGCTGGGCTGTGCCCTATCTGTCAGGACAGGCTGGTGACAGAGTACTGTTGTTATCGACTGTACACAACACACAGAGCACAACTTAACAGTTCCCAAGTTATAAAAGAGAAGTCTTATCTTCTCTTACGCAATTTACAGTATATATCAAATAAACTTGTTTGGACAATCATTAGCCAACAACCAGAACACATTTTTCGTTGCACCACTTAATTTGTAATAACCTTTGTTCCCTATAAGAAGGTTCAGTGATGCTCCTTTCATGCTGGAGCAAACCACTTTTACCTTCACGCTTCAGTTAGGTCATTAATTCTACGTTTTCCTCGTCAGGTGAGCTGCACCACAGGTTCGTTGGCATGCTGTAATTAGACAAGTCATTTTGCGGCCGGTCAAGCGCTGATTACTTATACAGCAGCGACAAAACAGTCTGGAGTGCGAGTAAACATAGAGGCTGGCGCTGAGGCCGCAAGTGTGGCTAATCAAACGCCTTTTACACAGGCACACAAAGAGGCCGGCGTGGTTTACAGATGCGGAGGAAGTGTGGGGAGGGGGAGTGATTTGTGAATGACGCGTGATGGAAAACAGAAATTTCCATCGCCGTAATCAGTTTCATCAGTGGATCAGAGCTGTGGAGGCAGCTGATTTAAGACGCTGTTTGCTGACTGCCTGTTTTTTTGGGTTTTTTTAAAAAAAGAAAGTCTCTGACTTTTATCCTGTTTGACCTTCGTCACTTTTATTTGTATCAATCAGATGTCAGAAATGACTAAGAGGTTTGTGGGCAGACAAACAGAGGACATGGAGAATCAGACAGACCTGGTTTTGTCTATGTCACATTGTAATGGTTAAAGAAAATAAGAAAAGGGCTGTCTCTAAATTATTGACGCAAATACTATTGACTATCAATGATTTGCCTTCACTATAACAATTATGTATTATGTGTTGATTATAAAATATCAAAAAAAAAAAACATTCTTTCTTAATGAAACCGGGGCATCCCCAATATATCCATACATAACAAACACAAACACATGAATTGAATAGACACTTCCTGTTACTATTAACATGACATACACCCAGATAGAACGACTATGAGCCTTTCAGAGAAGCAATCAGAGACAGTGTTAGCTTGTTTACCAAATATCCAACCCAGCCTCATACTAATATTAAAAAGAAATAGTGGGTGACATTGAGAGAGAGAGAGAGAGAGAGAGAGAGAGAGAGAGAGAGAGTCAGACACAGGCACCACTTTCACACCAGTGGCAAATCGAATCATTTCTGAGGCACCAAACGTTTGATTTTCTTCCCACTCCATCTCCCCGCCTGGCGCTACACATCGGTGACTCGCTGGCCCGTGATTGGCCACGCTCTGAATTGGGAAGGTCATAATTGACCTTGGCCACAGACAGCGTTGGGGGGCCACGACTGCTCGGCCCCACATAATCAGCCCCGGTTTACCAAAGCAAAGCGACGGGGGCAGAAATAAAGGGGAGGTGAGCAGCCTGGATAAAACACTGACTAGGAGAGAGAAAAACGGTGCGGTTGAGGGGAAGGAGGCAAATACAGGGAGGAATGAAAAACAGGCAAATGGGTACGGACAGATGGAGACTGCCTGGAAAATAAGGGATGGGCTTTTTCCAGACGGGAGCAAGACGACTCACTCGGAGAAAAACATCCTTTGGGTAAAAAAACAAAAACAAACATGGTTACAGAACAGGACCTAAAAGTAGGTGAGACATGGCTCAGAAATGGTGGGGGAGAGGGGGGCACATTAACATGCAGAGTAACTGCTCGCCGCCCTACTGTTGAAACCAAGGAATTGTTTATTAATGCTGCCGGCATAAAACCTATTAATCCGTGGAAAAAGGTCAACCTCCAGAAAGCCGAGCTGCATCCACAATGCTACGCTGCTCTCATATGTATAAGAGTCACGTCGCCTGTGTGCAGACAATGGGGGCACCGGCAGGCGTGTCTGATTATCAAACCTGGAGGAGACAGGGAGCAAACGACAGGAGTCGCCCATTAACAGCTGGATGAATTGTGTGTACAGACGGTAACAGTAGCAGTTGGGGTTAGGGTTTCCTTTATTTACCCCCTGAATAATCTGAATTAACACGACATGACTAACATACTGTATGTGCTGATGAGATGATCGGTCGTGTGAAAGAAATGACATGGAATTTTTTTTTTTTTACTTATCTTTTTGTTTTGTTTTTCAGTCTGAGAACGTTTGCAATCAGCTGTTCATTTAGAAACGGAGGTTTCAGGCGGGGTGGTTATGGGAACATCACTTGACACGTTTGTCTCCGCAGATCTGTTTAATGGACCCAGAGAAAAATCGCTGTCGCGCTTTGACGCGGATTTGTGACGTTAGAAATGATTAGCAACCAGTGATGAAGACGTCTGTAACGCAAACGACACCGCGTGTATGAATGACTTGTGGAAAAGCAGATTGAAATGATTTTCAGATTAACGAGACTCATTAATAACAAACATATTAAAGCACAATCTTTGTCATTAAATCACCGTTTGAATTGGATATATTATTTTGCATTGTGTTATGTTAGTACAGATATGTGGAGTTTATTCCCTCTGTACAAGCCAATATTTATTATAAGCCACCTGATAATGAAGTTCGTTTTAACACAAATGAGCGAAATGTGACTTTATGGTTCAGATGGCAAGAAGCAGTGACACCTTTAAGGTGTTAGAGACCAGATGCACTTAAGTGTTCACTAAAGTTTCCCCTCGAGGCAGAGAACCTTTTACAGTGGCACAGTACAACTTTCCCTGGATTATTACACTTACACACACACAAACACACACACATGCACACACACACGTCCGGAAGACAAGCAAAGCTGAATACAATCATTGCCATTCTGGGTGGGAGTTATTTCTTAATAGTTTCTTATAATTAACAGTGAAATTTATTGTGAGACAATATTTAGTGATGCTTTCAAAAAGGGAAATGAACTGTTCTCTATGGGTCTCAGCAAACCGCCTGTCAACAGCATCACATTCTAAACAGTCTGGATAAACGCACTGTTTGGAATGTGGCAAACAAATCGGCAAACAACGGGGTCAATTTAAAATCGATCGAAAATAAGATTACAGTTTGCTGTTGTTAAGCAAACACCCAAACAAGGCTCTTCCACCCACATGGGGATCAGTGGGGATTCATGTGCATGTGTGTGTGTTGTGTTGTGTTGTGTTGGTCCACTCTGCCGCTGCTGATCCGTAAATTGGTGCCAGACTGACGTCGAGGCAGCCAGATTTTTCCTGGATTGGCGAGTCACCTCTAGTCAGGCAAGCTCGCAGTCTGCCCTGCATGCACAACAGGCTGACAAGCATGTCTCTGATATGACACAAAACACACACACACACACACACACACAGAGTGTGTGTCTGCAGGTAGCAAGCCGAGCTGTTACTTCTCCCTTTCTGTCTCTGTTCTGTTTGTGTTGTTTACACCCTCAGGAGCAGTGCCCCAGTTTTTTTTTAAGAGGAGGTCTGTGTATCTCTCCTTGTAGATTTTCCTGTCACCGACTTTCTCTCTCGCCCCCCCCCCTCCACACACACACACACACACACACACATATTTACACCTCCGTCATCCCGTCTCTCCCGAGCTTTCATTTATATGGAGAGACGAGAGAGAGCAGCTCGTCCCTTTTGTTAACTCGCACAAACTGTACAACGCAAACCAGGAGTGTGTTTGCTTTTCCCACTGAGTGTTAACTATTTTCATTGCGAAATTAATGTACATTCACTTAAACGTGCACAACGTGAGACAGAAACGGTTATAATTGACCCGAAATAAAATGTATGACTTTTGTCATAAATATTCTTGATGTTGTCGTAGTTGTAGTTGCAACAAATGTTTAGCCATTCAGTTCAATATAATAAAGGGTAAATGATGCTGATTCATACCAGCAGAGATGGAGCAGTAAGAGGAGAAATGTGGTTTTTGTCAGACACACCTGCACGTTTTGCCCTTTCGGCAGTTTGGCGGTTTGGTGGCGTTTGCACTGTGTGGGCGGATCAGCCCAGCACAGGTTGTTTATGCTGATAAAAGGCAGAGCGTATTTAAACACCTCCGTCATTCCGTCTCTCCCGAGCGTTCCTTTTGTTAACTCGCACAAACTGTACGACGCAAACCAGGAGTGCGTTTGCTTTTCCCACTGAGTGTTAACTATTTTTATTGCGAAATTAATGTACGTTCACTTAAACATGCACAATGTGAGACAGAAAGACTTTTTTTTCCTACACGGTTATAATTGACCCAATATAAAATGTATGCCTTTTGTCATAAATATTCTTGATGTTGTCGTAGTTGTAGTTGCAACAAATGTTTAGCCATTCAGTTCAATATAATAAAGGGTAAATGATGCTGATTCATACCAGCAGAGATGGAGCAGTAAGAGGAGAAATGTGGTTTTTGTCAGACACACCTGCACGTTTTGCCCTTTCGGCAGTTTGGCGGTTTGGTGGCGTTTGCACTGTGTGGGCGGATCAGCCCAGCACAGGTTGTTTATGCTGATAAAAGGCAGAGCGGTGCAATTTCGGTGCTTTTTCTTTGGCATGAAACGGTGCCTGTGCACCACCTGTTATCAGAAATATTAGCGCCAACACATTTGCATGGTTTAATTGATGCCAGATTTATGCTGATGGGCTGCGGGGGAGTCTGAGTGATATTTAGAGAGTCCACGGAGTGACGGGGGTCGCGGAATATTCCAGGCTTTATAATGTCACAGCCGTCGTGAGGCTTTTTCAAACTGTGTCTGTTTTTTCCTCTTTTACTAGGCTGTATGTTAAAGTGTATCTAGTTCAGTGCAGTTCCTTACGCAGCCATGTTTAAGAATTAAAATGAAACTGACTTTCTTATCATATAGACACTGATGGAAAGGGAATAACATTACAAAATATTTAAATAAGAAATGTTTAGCAAAAACAAATCATGCTCATCGTTGACCATTTACAACAGAAAGTAAAATCTCAGCTTTTTTCTGATGAAGATTATTATAAAGATTATTAAATGAGCCTGCAGATTACAGGTCAAAGGTCAGAGAAGCAGGTCAAAGGTCATCTAAGATTATGATTTGGGCATAATGAGGTATTTTACAAATCGATGGCGAATGCACCGCTCCTCAGACAAAACTATCTCAATCTGAACATCTGTGTAGGACAGCGGAGGATTTCCCAATAGTCCCCGTCTCCGTGAGGATCAAGCGTGGCAGGGCTACAGCTGGAAGGATGAGAGATTCAACCAGTCAGCCAGGGACGATCCACGAAAACCAACCATCAGCGACTTTCCTGAATTTAAACTCTGTATATATGTATTATGTGTTCTGGAGTTTGCAGCTTGTGGTGCTGGGCCAGTAGCTGTTACGTCGATATGCTGTGCAGAGCCACACAGACACAATGTGGGGAGGCTTAGCTGGGATTTAGGAGAATGAATTTTCATGATTTACAACCCGTCTGTAAGGGGCGCTCACCGTATTGATTTTTTACGACTCCTGAGGTGCAGCTTGATAAAATGTTACTTTCATTTCAGGGGTGGAAGTGGAGAAGACAGAGGGGTTCTGGTGGAGGAAAAGAGAAGACTACAGCTATTACACCTGCAGGGCGGCTGAACAGTGATGGCTTTTCTGTCGCAGCAAAGCGCGCACACCACCCCCACACACCACCCCCCCCGCACTTTGATCCACCTGCCGAGAACAAGACTGGACCCTGCGACCCTGTGGGCATGAAACAAAAGTCCTTCTGCTGTTTGAACCCTAATCGTGTTGCCATAACCTGGAAGTATTTCTCTTCATGAATCATTCCTTGATGTTCGATAGCATCAGGAGTGTAACCGAGTAGCGAATCGTCTATCTGGACTGTATTCACAGTCACTTACAGAACCCAACGCTGAAAAGAGAGAAGATCAACATTTGCTCCTCAGAACCAGAACCGTCTCAGCAGATCAGAAGCTGGATCTGATCTGCTGGATCTTCACTGAATGAATGAAGTTCTCTATCACAAAGATTCCATATTTCAACACAAACAACGAGTTCTATATTGTTATAAATCATACATAACTTTGTCATTTCAGCAATACCAAGTCAGGACAAAAAAAAACAATGTTTTTTTTTCACATTTTAAATCAATAATTATTTTATTTCGCTAATTAACCGCCCGCATGGCTGAACGAGCTCATCAGCAGCAGACACACCTAAAGCTCGGCGGTCAGACTACATCAGGTGCACAGTCTGGCACTGTCTGATAATGTCTGAGTCCTCGTCCCTCCACCGCTCGTTTGCACATTACACTGCTCTTAAGGCAACGAGCACAAGTGCGTCATTTGTATTTGCATGGTGCTTGACATTTACACACTGGGAAAAGCAATTAGGCCAGAACAAGGGTCATTAATGCAGTGAAAAGGCGGAATGTGTTTGGCTCTGTTGGCTGATAGCACAACACGAATTCAGGGAGATGCGACAGTGACGCCATCTGCATTTCCACATGCTAACGCTTCCTCAGTGGAAAACCATTGGGAATTCCCATTTCAGTGCACCTACGCTGTTTCTCTATCCCTCTGCTGCTCTGTGATGGAAATACACAAACATCACTGAAACATCTCATTTTACTCTTTGTTTATCACTCGCTGCCTGCATCGGCCTAGAAGTATATCATATATAAGTGTAAGTGTATGTTGTCTTTATATATAAGTATAAAGACAACATTTATGACTTTTCATTCATTCAGAAATTGTCAAGGGAAAAAAGGGAACAGCCTTGGAAACAAGATGGTGCCCAGCATCATTATTTCTCCAACTTAACTGCATGGATATCACAAATTGTCCCTAAAAAGGTTTTCCAAAGTGGCCTCTCCGCATGAGCGTTAACTTGTGTTGCAGTTATATAATGCAATCAGATGGTTTCCTATGTGGAAGCAGCAGAAAGTGACAGCAGGCAAATGTGCATGAAGGGTTTCACTCCAGAAATGAATACACAAACTGAAAGTCTTGTATTAAAACGACACAGTACACACTGACGTAAAACAAACATTGACTTCCGCACACAGTTGTACTCTATTGCGTATCGTAAATGTCGTATCGTATGTGTCATGCAAATCAGCGGTTCGGAAAACAGCTGCAGTGACGGACTCTTAATTGCTTTCAACAAAGAGGGGGAATTACCAAGAGACTGAGGAAGGTGGGTCGATGTGACAATAATAGACCTTAAGCTGTTGACCTGGAACAGAATTAAGAGGACAAAACAGCTGTGTTGTGTATTTATGGGTTATTGTTCAGAGGCATCGTCACCAAAGGTGAAGTGAAGCACAGTGTGTGTGTGTGTGTGTGTGGGGGGTGGGTGGGGGGGGTCCCTAGTTTACGGTATATGAGTCACTGCTGAGAAACAAAACTCCCTTTTTCCAAAGAGCACAACCCAAACTTCAACCTATACAACAAACTGCACTTGTGTGACTAAGGTGTCGACTTCGCAATATCACGGCAACATATGTTCATCTATCCATAAATAACAGCTCTGATAATATAAGGTGGACGGAGTGGTCAGTGTATATTTAGCTCCTTTCGGCCCGAACCGCCAGTTCACCGGTTCAGCTTTGATGCCTACCTCCGACCTTGTTGTTCATTAATGCATGAAGCCGCTGTGCCTCCAGCCCTCGTGATCGCTACGCTCCCTGACACTGACGCTGCATTAAAGGCAAAAGAGAGGAAACGCTTTGGAAATAATGAGGCCTCCTTCACCTCAACTCGGAGCTCGATGCCCCTCTGGAGGCTGGATCATCCGCGGAATTAGCACAGGTACCAGAAATGTGAAGGGATGTGAAACTGTTATGGTCAGGACCCTTCTTCTGAGATCCTGCTGTTAGACCCAACCAGGATGTATATAGGCCAAGAATGAATATACAGATGCTTCTATTTATATATCAAGATCAATCAAGATAATGATGTTTAACCTGTCCCTTATGCCTTATTACCCTTCAGTCATGTCGCTCTGGCGCATCATGGTGATGAATACTAATTCACCATCCCTGATAAACAAACCGTTAATGAATCAAAATAAAAATAATAAACTCAACCGCCTTTATCATGTGCAAGTAATTCACAACTTAATGCAAGAAAACAAAACAAACGTGAAACACACACACACACACACTCATGTGCATGTGTGCTAGAATTCTGCTGATCTTCATGTATTTATAATTATACTCTTAATTTGCAAGTATATACGTGTTTTTTGGTACGTAACTAGCATTTGTCATTCACGCAGCATTAAGTCATCTTTTTTGTAATAATAATTCAGTCTTCTGGGATCTCATGCTGAAAGGTCGTTGTAATTTCAGGTGACACTGAAGTCTCCGCCCATGGAATACCACTCCTCCGACACATGAGGATGAAAGCAAGGGAGCAAACGGGGGTTTATGGGAGGATGTCACTAGTAGGCAGAAGATATGACAGCAGCTTTAGAAAAGTGACCCGAGAGGTTGGAAGATGAATAAGAATGTTGGTCGGAAAATATCAGACGCCGCAATATGTGGAAATCCTGGGATGAGCCTCCTCAAAGGACTCTCTTGGTTTTACACCGTCGACTCAGGAATAAGCTGCTCTTATCTGCTCTGCCCTTCACAGTGCAGCCCTTTCACTGCACTTTCATTTTCATATACTGATGCAAACTGCCGGAGCCTTCATATCAGGCTCCTGGGAGATTCCATCCAATCTGAAATGGGCATTAGAGGAAACAGATGCCCTCTGCCATCACTGTGCACACACACTGCCGATGATACAGCCTCTAACAAGCGACGCTAAAACCGTCTCTTTTTCCCAGACTGGCCCTCTCAAGGATTTCATTTCTAAAAGGACCACTCAGGTGATGTGGCGAGTCAATCTGACAATCATGAAAGGTGGCACTAACAAGTGGCGGCCCCTGACAAAGACAGCGTGCGGCGAGGGGCTCCGGTGAAGTGAGGGGACGGGGAAGTGGCTCCAAAAGGAAAACCAGGAACGTGACAACAAAACCATCACTGGGAGGTTGCAGACTCTGGCACCAGCGTTTCATCATGAGTACCAAAACTTTACAATCCGACACTTCCTTGTTTGCTCTCATTTTCAGAGTCCCCGAGGAGTAATTAAGATTTGCCTCTCATTTGAAGATCTCTGCTTTTGCAGTCATTTATGCATACAGTTACCAGGAGACTGGCAACTTGTGTTTTCACTTCCTTCTGCAACGAGGGAGAGTTCCCTTCTCTCCCTGGACCAGCCTGGAGGTGAAATTAGCCAGGGGTTTATTGGCTCGGACACAAAAGGGAGCAGATTGAAAAGGGCTGAGATGATTGCACTCGCCTTTATTCCACCGTCGCGTCTTTTGTGCCAGGCCGCGCAGTCACTTTGATGCTATCGCTGTCGTTTGAGGTGCACGCCGCGCGCGGGGAGGCTCGCACAAAAGAATATGATGCACTGGCAGAGGCCTCGCAGGCATTTCCATCTCCTCGCTGAGCGAGAGAGAAGAGTGGGACTCTATTTGATGCACCTCATCTGTCACCTCATCTGAGAACCGCTCATTATCAAAGTGCACCGTCACAATAAAAGCCTCTATTATGCATTAATACAGTGAGACGCAACTGACTCGGTTGATAGTAATAATAATGAGCTGGCTTCAGGAAAACAAGAACGATTTTATCCAATGTTGTTACATTGTAGACCCTGTGTTGTGAATAAACCTACGGTATCGCCACGATCCCGAACGCATCTGTGTCCGTGTGCATCTCCTTACCGGCTGCCACTGCACCCCCCGCCAGCCATCCATTTCACATAAGTAAACACAAGGCAGAGTAGCCTAGCTGTGCTGTGGAGGTGTTGGAGAGCCGGCACCAACTAGTTCCCGTGCGAAGTCTGTACATATTTACGGGGCAAACCGCTTAAGCCGAAACAAGGAAGTTCATGGGAGATGTGTCGTAACCACGAAAACGTTGTATCTCGAGACCGTCGTAACACGAGCACCCCCTGTATATATATGTATGTATGTTGCTGAGCTCTCTTAAACTCATTATGCATTAATTTAAACTTCAAAGCAGAGTCTGAAAAATGTGAGTGCACTACAATCAAAGAGCCCTAATGGATAGAAAAGGTTGACTGTCAGATCCTCACCTCACAAGTAACAGTGATAATGGATAGAGAGGGTGCACCTTGCTTAGAGAGGAGCATAGAGGAGGCCGGGGGGAAAGGGGGTGGGGGGATGGGGGAGGATGAAGAACATCTTACGAGGACTGCCATTATCTGAGTAATTCACACGCTAAGGAGGAAAAAGAGATAGAGCTGTAAGTGGGTGGCTGGATGGTTCAGGTCTGATCAGAACCTCCATTAGCACAGGAACAAGCTGCAAATGGAGCAGGGGGGCAGTGTGGAGGTGGGGGGGTGTAGGGGGACGCACTGTGTTGGAGGAACACAGTGCTCCACCCGGGCTCAAAGAGACCCGACTCACATCACTTCTGCTTCTGCACGGACCAAACATGACCAGAGGCTAGTGGGAAAACAACGCAAGCACACGGTGATATAAGAATGTGATGTAACGTAATCACAGATCCAAAGCGCTACAACCGGGAGGGGGGGATGGGTTGGGTATGGGGGTGGGGGTGGGGGGTTACTTTGAATGCCAATTAACTGCATTTATCACTATAAAGCAATCAACACTTGGATGTGAGTTTTCACAGCTGCGATTGTCAGTTTGACAGAGATTCCACACCAGTGCTGATCCACTTGTAGGCATCAAAAGAAAAAAAAAAGTCACTTAATGAATGTGACAAGTGGCGTAGGAGGAAAAGTCATGTCAAACACGGAAGAATCTGTGTCAGTAAAAACAGAACGCCGATTGAAAAATGAATTTTTGAAAGGTCAGCCATTAGCAACAGCGTTGATACATATCCCTAATAAGCATGGAGCATCGTTTTACCTGGAAGCATTCGTTTTTTGTAAATAACACATTTGTATTGTGCATTATACAGTATATGTAATGATACGGTATAATCCAAGAGTTATGACTCATAACAACAGATATAATACATGTGAGCAATTTTAAATCTATTTTATTAACTGATGCACAAAAGCGATTATTTGTATGATGTATTATGTCGTATACTGTATCGTATAGTGGTATCTGGACATAAACCATTTTAATCCCATGTTAAGCTTCTCAGATTCTCATTGATTCTGCTTGTATTCCCCTTTACCTCGATTCAACTCGACGCCTGATTCCTGCATTTTCAGGTTCGCGACGTTCAATGCGGGATTGCTGTGTGTACATGTGACAACAATACCAAAGTGCATAAATCTGGACCTGAGGGACTGCCACTGCTGTGTCATATTTAAGCTCACAGAACTCCAGGGACAACGAAACAAAATATTCTCAGTTCAATAAAGAAGTCAAGATCCAATTTAGCTTTGCACAAGTCGAACGGCAGAGCACACACAGGAATCAGCCATCCAATAACGTTATCTAATAACAATAACGCATTGCAGTTTCTCCTTCTCGACTCTTTCTTGAACTCGCTATCGTGCTAACCCATAATCCAAAAATGCCAAAATGTGTCGTGCTTCAACTGGAATTTTAACACAAGTTAAAGGAACATTGCCACAGTTCATAATCCTGCAAATACTGCAATAACTCGTCATTGTTTGCGAATAGATATTGAATTAAAAGGCATCTGTTTGAATGAGACATTAGGACTGATAGTGTAAGTGTTCTCAGTGGAGTAAGTGGATTTAATAAAGGCTGGTGGTATTAAATTGATCTACGAATGTTAAAGAATGTGCATTAAAATGAACCGCATATTTTGATATCTGCAGTCAAATGCATTTGAGTGTATGTATCCAATCACCAATTATGTCTGTATGTTACACAGTATACTGTTTCCATAGTGGATAATAATTCATCATCCTCCCGATGCAGTTCCTTAACAGAATCCATAGGATTCTGGGTCAATCCTCTTCAAGTGAATTTAATTTCATGGTTTAAGTCAGGCAGTGATTAAGTATTACAGCAGACCACAGGAATAACGGTGCATTGTACAGTAAGAGGAGAAGCCCAGAACCTCCACTGTAATGAATGAAGAATAAGATGGGAATTCTTGCTCTGCAGTCTGAGGATTAAGGACGCAGGGACAACAATGGGAAGAAGAGACAGTGATTCTGATGGATTCCACAGAGTTGGAGGAGGACGAGCCGCAGTGGGGAGTGTGTGTGGGGGAGGGGGGGGGTCGCACAATGGCTTGATTTAACAATGCATTTACTTTGGCAACCATTGAGAGGAGAGACCTGGCTTATTTATATTAACAAATCATTCGTGATCATTTGGTGTAAATGATGTCATTATGTTGAAACTATAAAATAGCATTATTACAATGAAAAAGTATCACTGAGTAACAACGTCTGACTACATCCTGAAGAGAAAAATAATGTTTGCTAATAATGTCCTAACTCCAGTCAAAAACAGCTATATTATGCTAACGCATTTTTTTATTTTCAAATATTAGACATGTCATTGATTATAATTGACCACCAAACCAAAATACATAATAATAATAAACTGACTGAATAAAATGACTGTCATAGATCGCATAAAACGAAAAGAGACCAAATTGTGTGTTCTGCCTGAACCATGGCTCCTGATATACATTTTTTTCAACAAATGTAATGGAAACACTGGTGAAGAGAAATCTGTGTGCATGACTGTGCGCACAACAGGATCCATAACCTTCACTGAAACACAATTATCCTGTTGCATAACATGGTAAATATCTCTATCTGGGAACCTGCTTGGTATTAGTGTCTCGCCTCACATGACAACTGATCACTTGACTATATCTGTCTCTGTCTGTATTGCATTAGAATAGAATAGAATAGAATAGAATAGAATAGAATAGAATAGAATAGAAGAGTGTGCTTACTGAAGTGTACAGGTGGCCTTCTCCGTTCATGGCAATGTATAACCCTGTCTTCACAGACTGAATGGCGACGACTCTGAGGCCCACAGGAATAAGGTTGAACAAAGCTGGAAAACACACAAGTGAACAGGAGAGCGTACACACAATCAGAGAATGTCACCAAACAAAGCAAACACAAACAGAACAATCTCTTACATACATATTAAATACCCCAGGAAACACCACTGTGCATTTCACGATCCGTGTCCAAGCTGCCCATCATCATCATCATCGCTTCACAAAATAATTGCACGTATACGTTGCCGGCTGCTGCATTGAGATAATCGGTGTGGATGAAACGCAGCATGGCAGGTGAACGTGACGAGGCCAGCGTAGCCTGGGTCGCCCAGAGCAGCTTAAGGAGCAGCTGTAATTGGGACCACCAATGGTGCATGGCAGATCTAACCGCCCTTTTGTTGTTGAAGCAGACTCCTTGGGCCTGGTACCTAATAGGTGGTACTGGTGAGAAACAACAGGACTGGCCTGGCTCTGACATTATGTGCATGTGTATAAAAGACATAATGGCAATTAAAGTCAAATTTAAGGTGTCAGCTTGCCAACACTAGATTTGATCGTACAAGACTGATTGATCCGCTATAGCCCCAGAGCAAACAATATGTTTCAATAAGTCCCTTAAGCTCGTCAGAGTTGACGTGTCCCTCGTCTCCTCGCGGCGACGGGAGTAAGTGACACAATGTCGAGCGTCGGACCAGCGTTAGCACCAAGCACAGGAATCAAATTAACCACCTGGCCTGGAGCAAGAGAGGAGCAGTGCCAGAACAAGCTAATAATAAGCCTCTCTCCCCGTTCAGCCTACTGTTTCCTGGTCCACTTTCCCCATTCGCAGAGGACAAATCTGTGTGAGACAAATCCATCGCCGCAATTTTGCCCCAAATGATGAAGAAGGAGGCAAAGTATTTGCCTTGAGGTTAAAGGAACGCCGATAGTGTCAGCCCTCATCTGTTAGAGTACATTTTGTGTGTGTGTAACTGGAAAAAAACTCTGTGCTCAAGAAACCTATATGATGAGTTTGTATAAGAAGAGATTGCGATTCTTGAGGTTTACTTTAGGAGATACTCACAGGAATTACTGCTGTCATCCTTGGTCCCATCAAGAGAGCCATCGGGATTCATCTGCAAGTAGTATCCCTGCCTGCAATATAACCTGGTCACTATACCCTTGAGCTGGGGATCTGCAGGAGAGAAAGAGGAAGAAATTAGAAAAAAATTACATTCTTTTCTGAGACTGCGAAACACAGTGAACACTGCAGAGCGACAGCACTCTCGGATGCATGTGCTAGTTCACAGTCAAATCCCACAGCCAACTTCCTGGGCACATAAGCCCCGCCATCCAATTATAGAGAGCAGAATTAATCTGTGGTCGCCTGACTCCCATAATGAACTCAACAGCACCCTCTCTGGGTTCCCGGCGTGTAGGATGTGAGAGTGTCTGCGCTCTGCACCGTCTAGTGGCCCCGACGTGGGAATTGGCCACATATCCACTGTAAATAAATCACTGCTGCTGTTAAATTGCCCAAACGCCAACACGGTCCAGCCGGCCACGTTCCAATGTAATTGGCATTTTGGGTGGTTTGTAATAACGGGAGGAAAAAGGGAAAGTGAAAAATGTCAAGAGTGTATAAAACTGAGCAGACGCCGGAAAAGGAAACGTTCCAAAACGCTTGTGCAGCTGCACACCGAGGACGTCCCCAGAAAGACATTGTCTGTGCTGACAATGTTTCTATGTGTGTGTGTGTGTGTGTGTGTGCGCGGTCAGCCACTGGGGTCACATGCCATCAAGATTAGTCTTATTTTGGAGACAGCTATCAGACCAGATTTCAGTCTAAGAAAGCCTCAGGGAGGTGAATAATCATCTTCACCTGAGCCTAAACCATGTCCCCTGAAAACACGCTAAGTAAGACCATGTGTGTGTGTGTGAGAGAGAGAGAGAGAGAGAGAAAGGCCACAGAGGAAAACTCAAGAGGTCTTGCTAAGGGCAGAGAGAGTTTTTTTTTTTTTCCTATCAGTGTAGTGCTGAGGGCGCTCTCTGTTGGGTGATGACATGAGGAAGCTCTGAGACCTTTCCCTGCAGCCCGAGGAGCAGAGGAGAAAATGCCTCGCTGCTGCTGTTGTAAGCCAACACTGCTGCTATATGCGCATTTGTTGTCCCATCAGAACAATGAAGACGCGTCCAACGCAGGACCGGACTGTCAGAGCTCCTCGGCTGCTGCACGCTGACAGGATGTGGCGACAGCAGCTCCATGAGTTTACAGTCACTACCATGGCAGTGCGCGAGAGACGGCTGCAACTGTGCAGTGTCCTGGCTTCAGTATATAATTAACTTATAGGGCCACATGGCTTTCTAACAATATTAGAGGCGCTTTACTTTGTAAACAGGAAACAGCGATGATGTCCTGAATACAGCTTCGTTAGACTGCTGAAATTAATGAAAACTTTCATTATGTTTAGTTGATCAGTTGACGGATTTCATATGGAAGCTAATGGCGTCTACTAACATAATAATAATAAATAAGCAGTAATAATTTCAGCATTTTAATTAAAGAAAAAAAATCTTATAATCAAACAATTCCTAATCCCAGTCTGGAGTCTTCAGATGTCTTGTTTTTTAGGTCCAGGACCCATCATATCCAGATAGCATCTGGATAAAGTTGAGTTTAAGCCCAAACTCAAACTGTATCAGCTAATTAAGTGTTTCACTGTTCAATTGCACAGCTGCTCGTATAGTGTGACTCACATTGTCAAGACACATCCATGGACACAAACACAAGGATTGTGTAAAGGTCCCTTTAGCAGATACTCATGCATGGACATGCAATGGCAGCGAACCTGTGACTTTTATCTGCAACATATAAACGAGGTGGAGGAGCGTGATTGATTTTGAGGACACGTCACTGGGGAGTAATCTTTAATTTAATTAAAACTGCATAACTGGTTGTAGGCTATGTGGACTCTTTGTGTGTTTTTGTGAACATTAGTTTGCATTTGTGTGTGTGTGTGTGTGTAGAGGTGAACTTAGCTCTATACAGTGCTATAAATCATGTGATGTTGGTTGTGTTCCCTGGGGCGGGCCAGCCACTATCTCTCCCTCTCACACACACACACACACACACATACACGAATACAGATTTTCCTTCTGGTTTTGATATATCTGAGCTACTGAGATGAAAATCTGCACATTTACGGGCAATTTATCAAAATTGAATAAAAAAACAGACGAACGCATTAAGCGACGGGGAAATGTGTGATACACGTCGCTATGATTGATGATAGTTCACATATGATCCGATAATGAAAAGCTGTGTGGATAAAAGTCTACAGCCTTAAATATACCAGGGTCATTTATGACTAACAGCGTAACATCAGACACATCTGTATGCTAAACATAATTGGTTTTGTAGTTGCTACACTCATTCACACAAACCATGCTGAAGGTCACACATTCATCAGACATCAGACATCATGTCTCAAATGGATGTGAGGTAATTCCAAATGTCCATATACTATTGACACCAGACAAACACAGCACTGGTGCTGCTGCTTCTTGTGTGTCGTCTTTGCATACGCGCTTTGAAACTTCAGTACCGCGTTGAAACGGCCTCTGTGGAATTCAATGAGTCAAGAAGGTCTTTGACTCATTTTTCTTTTCAAACACGTTCTTGTTGTCTCTTTGTGTTTCTCGTCTCCATATCTGTCTGAATCTGTCACCTTTTATGCACCACACTGTTTCATATTCACTCTCCACTGCAGTCGGACGTTTTGCTCTTTGCAACAGAAGCCCCGAGTGTTTCTACATGCCACCTCTTTGTTTCTACGGAAACCGTGTGGCGGTTTCAACAATAGGGGTTTTCCGAAGAAAACAAGCCTCTGAAATAAAAAAAAAACTCATATTGTGGTATTGTGCTGCAGAAGTTCTGTCACCAAAAGGTTGGGATTTATTTTCTTCTTTTTTTCCCCCAAACCAACACAAAACATTCTCGTCCCTGACTTTATTCATGTTTGTGAGTGTGCAACAACACGTGTGCTGCTCGGTGAAAAGCAAACATCACAGGAAACACAGGCGCAGCTGCAGCAGCAGTCGCAGACTGTACCCTGCTTGACCCACTTTGGATGTTTCTGGAATAGGACAAGGGCTTTTCCAGTCGGCACAGGTAAAACCCCCAACGTGTTGCGTTCGCCGTCACGGAAAATGCAAATCGAGCAAAGGAGAACGACAGTGCTCGCAGCCCCTTTGTCATTTCACTAACATCAACATCTCTGACATGTCAACAATAAGTCATCGGAGGAAGACAGCTCTGAGAGCTGACTGATGATGCACCGCAATGTCCTGTCAACGGACTCGAATAAATAGCCACCGCGCGGCAAAGCTCCCACCTCAAATCCTGCCACCTCATCTGATGGTCTGATCTATGCAACGTGATCCAATGATCTATGGGTATAACTCAGTGCGGTAATTAGAGCATGAGCAGTGAGAATATGGGCCAGGCCAATTTGGATGTGGCCCGAGCTCACTCACTGGGGTTGAATGTAATTGGATTCACAACTCTCATTTAATCCCATAAAAACATCTGTGTGATCATCTGCTGTCAGAATGAATAAATGGTGAAATTAGGCCTGCACACCTGTGTACAAAGCAGACAGCACTGTGCCGTGTTGTTTATCCAAGTCGTTTTTCTCCACTGTCATAATGCCACTTCAAAAACAAGTGGAAGAATAAAGACGAGGATTGGTCGTATTGATTTTTAATTGTTACAGTTACACTTTCTCTGAATTCGAAATCGAACGCTCAGGCTCAGAAGCACAATTGATGGCGGTGTCAATCAAAGCGGCCCATAAGAATAGCTAATCTAGAGCCTCGCTCAGAGATCAATGCTGAAAGCCAAAAGGGAAGACTGGCGTTAGAGTACGTTTCAGACACCTGCACTCATCACTCTCCTCCTGACGGATCTCAGAGGGCGTCTGAATCTGACTTCAACATATAACCACAGTCTGGATGGCCTCTGAGAGCTCAGCTGACACAGGGGAAGCCCAGTGCCTTCCTCATCTGGGACGTGGAGACAAACATGGACGTCCGTCTGGGCCATCACACGTTTGGTTGCACATTAAGTGTCATTTGCTCGTAATAGAAAAAAAAAAAGGACATACCCCTCTGGGCTCCAATGTTAAATGAAGCAAACCCTAAGCTATTAGCCTGAGAGAGTAGAGAAGCATGTGAGAGAGGTTGAAGAGAGGGGTGAAGAGAGAATGGGTGGTGTGTGTGCAGTATTTCCCCAGCATCCCCACCACCACCTCCCCCCGCCCGACAGCAGTGACTGAGATCACTTGGTAAAGATTTCCCTATGTTCTCATTCGAGGCTGAAATTAATGAAGTATAATCCCATTAGGCCTTTAATCACAAATAACGCCCAAAAAAATGACATCAAGAGAAAAACAGTTCGCTCTGATTTGAGCTTTGAAAATTAGGACAAAATCCCAAATGAAAAACGGCTCGCCCCCTTCTTTCAGTGTCGTCTTTGCGTTTGGGGGGGGGGGGGGGGCCCCCCCCCCCGCTCTGGGGGGGGGGGGCACCGCCATCATGCTCTGTGATGCCACTGTGGCTAAACGTCATTATTCTGGTTCAGAAAAGTCACTTCAGACTTGCCAGTGCATGTTGACATGACAAACAAAAACACAGAATTACCAGCTTTTTAAGTTTTTCCCACTGACGTGGCCAGACTTTAACAGCTACACCGCGTGACAGTGTCATCTGTCTGCATGTCTGATCCGTGGGGGCCTCTGGACGCTGCTGACAGTTTTCATAAAAGTGACACAAGGGGAGACGCAATTAGACACACAAACACTGGACTGCAACACACGCACGTATTTATGTGTGTGTACACACATGCACATGTTTGGCATAAGCTGAAACAGCAGCCTGGAGGACAATCAGTTTTAACAGACGCGTGCCTGTCCAGATGTGTCCTCTATGTGCTATTATACTATATAGATCCTATTGCATCAAGGCTATTTTAATCCATGTAATCGCATAAGAGCTAGTGGAGGGGATGTTTCATAATAATCACAATGTAAATGAATCTAGATGCAAATGAAGTTTGGGGTCTTGATTTGACATGAATGTATGAATTATGAGAGTTTAATCAGATTAAGTTGATCTCATGCAACAGGTTTGATACCTGATGATTCCAAGACAAACAAATTCAATCATTCACTAAAAGGATGTGATCGTTTTGTAAAAAAAAAAAAATTAATTAATCATCCTTGACGTTGGCACTGATTCTGGCAGTGAAATGATTTTTGAATCACCAAGCTGTCACATTAGAGCAAAAAAAAGTCATCTGTCTGCATGTCTGATCCGTGGGGGCCTCTGGACGCTGCTGACAGTTTTCATAAAAGTGACACAAGGGGAGACGCAATTAGACACACAAACACTGGACTGCAACACACGCACGTATTTATGTGTGTGTACACACATGCACATGTTTGGCATAAGCTGAAACAGCAGCCTGGAGGACAATCAGTTTTAACAGACATGTGCCTGTCCAGATGTGTCCTCTATGTGCTATTATACTATATAGATCCTATTGCATCAAGGCTATTTTAATCCATGTAATCGCATAAGAGCTAGTGGAGGGGATGTTTCATAATAATCACAATGTGAATGAATCTAGATGCAAATGAAGTTTGGGGTCTTGATTTGACATGAATGTATGAATTATGAGAGTTTAATCAGATCAAGTTGATCTCATGCAACAGGTTTGATACCTGATGATTCCAAGACAAACAAATTCAATCATTCACTAACAGGATGTGATCGTTTTGTAAAAAAAAAAAAAATTAATTAATCATCCTTGACGTTGGCACTGATTCTGGCAGTGAAATGATTTTTGAATCACCAAGCTGTCACATTAGAGCAAAAAAAAAAACAAAAAAACAAAAGTGTTCATGACATTTCCGTCATTGGTGCAAACAGCATCTGGAGCAGTAAGAGGCCGTTGGCCCCTGAATTCCCAAAAATGATGCTAGGACAGATTATGTTTGAAAGGCATCACCTCCATTCCGTGGGAGACGTTGACCTTTACGCGTGCATATGAATGAGACTCATTTTTGGCCCTGGTGGAGTGCTTATGGAGAAAGCAGCTCAGCCAATCAGGCCCTTTATACTGGAATCACCGAGATGACACCTCTCTAAACCGTTTGGTACAACTGGCCAGGGGCTTGTCTAATAGCTGGAGCAGGTCTGTTATTGACCCCCTCCTGACGAATGCAAAGAAAAAAACAAAAGCATTTTACGCACAATTTCACTGTTTACGCACAGACGTCCAATTTGGCACGTCAGCTTATTAACGTCTGCTTATCATGTATCATTACCTTGTCTGTCTCAGGGACATATATATACATATATATCAATTTTTAAGAGCTTACTCGGGTATCAACCAGTGGCTGATTGGATGCACGCGTTTAAATCTTGAACATGAAAGTTCTCAGACCTTGTCTCCGTAGTCTCCGCTTCCTGAGGCCGAAGATGCGCACTTTGGAGAAGATGTCGACCAGGTTCCCATTGCACAGCCCCTTGTTCTTGTTGGGGCTCTTCCTCCGTCGGTTGGTCGAGGGTCGGTCTAAGTGCTGCTCCCGTGCCTGTCTCTTCTGTCTGATCAGCCCACTCGCGATAGCAGCAGCCATGGCTCAGAATGTCACAACTGCCCAGGGTCCAGTCTGCGCACCGAGCACAGACTACACAAACAGCCGCCTCTCAGTGCTCGCAGCCCGGGTCACAGTCCCATGGTGGCGGCCAGGTGACCCGTTCGTTCCGTGATGTCAAATGTCAAGTCTGTGTCTAGGATCTGGCTTGGAGCTCTGTCCCGACACTACATGATAACCGCGACGACACAGGCGCTGTCATCGTCGCTCGGAGAATTCTTGGACATAGTGGGAAAACCAGAGAGATCAGTTCGTGCGTAATTCCATACATGCACCTATGAGCACGGTCCTGGCGAAGCGCTGTGGCAAAACCTCACGCGGAACCCGGAGGCGCATTCATACCTGCAAAGTGACGGCTGAATGTGACATGTTCAGGAACCTCAAATGTCCAACACCGGCAGCGGCGTCCTCGCGGCGCATTCACCCACTCTGTCCTCTCGCCCCTTCCGCCGTCCGCGTCCTCCTCCAGACGAGTCGCTGTTTGGGGAGCGACGGGGAGCAGACGCGAACGCCTCCTCCAGAGATCACCGCCCGAGTGATGGCACAGCAGCCCGGGCGAAGCCAAGTCCAAGTTTGCGCGACGGGGGACCCCGCGACGCCGGATCTACAGCCACATATTTGCGCATGCAAATTCACGCAGCCGCGTAAAATCGTCGTGGATTTGACGCAACGTGCGGAATTAACGGTAAAGTTAGATGATCTGGTTTGCGCCAAGCGTGTTTTCTGCGCTGTGCGTCCCACAGTCACATCACAGGCAGGTGGGCGCGATGTGAGCCAGAGGAGGAAAGAGGGGGGAAAAAACCCAACAACAACATAGGCAAAGCTGATCTGAATCCTGTGGAGATGACGTCTGCACGGTGTGACAAGCTGCATACAAATACATCAACTTCAACCCCCCCAACCCCACCCCCTCGGCGGTCAGCGTGCGGTTCGACCCGGTGGGTTTCCAGACACAGCCTCCGGCTGCGTTGGGCGATCCGCGCGTAAAGCCTCGTGCTATGAGGGAAAAAGGAGAGGAACGCCACTGATGCACAGCGCGTTCATTTTTTCCCACGCGCGAATAAAGACCGAGAGGAAGTGATGGCCACTCGCTTCAGTCTACACAGCCCAGATCAACATATCCTTCCCATCAACAAGTCCTAACCACTCGTTAGTACACGCCAGAGTGTGGAGGAGGAGGAGGAGGAGGAGGAGGACCCCCCCTCCCAACCCCCAACCCCCACACTCCATCCCTCTCGACCACCAAGCCCCCGCTGGAGGGAGAGTAATCAGCCGCCCTGAGATCTGCCACTATAGGTGGTAAATATGAACCATAAACGCTTCACGTCTGGGCTGCGTGGTGCGTTCACTGCAAGATAACCCACTACAGAGACGATAAACCAGAACCTGAGCCGAGTGGCGTTTGTGTAACTGTTTTCACCTCACTACTACTAATGTCACACTTGTATAACAGTATAAAAAATATCCCAGTGCAGTATTATTATTATTATTAGTAGTAGCAGTAGTAGTAATAGTAGTAGTAGTATAGTAGTAGTATAGTAGTAGTAGTATAATAACTTTATGTTACATCCCGGTCAGCGCGCGGTTCGACCCGGTGGGTTTTCAGACACAGCCTCCGGCTGCGTTGGGCGATCCGCGCGTAAAGCCTCGTGCTATGAGGGGAAAAGGGAGAGGAACGCCACTGATGCACAGCGCGTTCATTTTCCCCACGCGCGAATAAAGACCGAGAGGAAGTGATGGCCACTCGCTTCAGTCTACACAGCCCAGATCAACATATCCTTCCCATCAACAAGTCCTAACCACTGGTTAGTACACGCCAGAGTGTGGAGGAGGAGGAGGAGGAGGACCCCCCCCCCCCCCCCCCCCCCCCCCCCCCCCCCCCCCCNNNNGAGGAGGAGGATGAGGACCCCCCCCCCCAACCCCCAACCCCCACACTCCATCCCTCTCGACCACCAAGCCCCCGCTGGAGGGAGAGTAATCAGCCGCCCTGAGATCTGCCACTATAGGTGGTAAATATGAACCATAAACGCTTCACGTCTGGGCTGCGTGGTGCGTTCACTGCAAGATAACCCACTACAGAGACGATAAACCAGAACCTGAGCCGAGTGGCGTTTGTGTAACTGTTTTCACCTCACTACTAATGTCACACTTGTATAACAGTATAAAAATTACCCCAGTGCAGTATTATTATTATTATTATTATTAGTAGCAGTAGTAGTAATAGTAGTAGTAGTATAGTAGTAGTATAGTAGTAGTAGTATAATAACTTTATGTTACATCCCATAGCAGTTGGAAAATAGCAGTAGCTGTACGAGAAGAAGAACATTCATATTGTTTTAATTGGGAGCGTTTTCAGGACCACGGACAGCGCCAGGGACCAGTTTGTTACAGTTGGATGTTGAACGTCCAATACACACTGTACGGTGTCTCATATAGATCGCACTACAACTGGAGACCCACTTCCGCCCAGTAAACCCCGTAGGCCAGTTCTGATGTTGAATTGGACTCGTCGGTTCTGCATAATAAAGGCCACTCTGAGATATAAATATTTGGCGCCTTCTCTTGCTGTGGGCTGAAAATCATCTGAGTCTCAATCACAGGCATGGAAATTAAAACTCAAGAGAGCCATCTGCTGTTTGTGTGTGTAATTAAACGTTCGGGCTCTTGTGGGGTGGGACTGACTGGAGCTTTGTGTTGCGTTGCTCTTGTGCTACGTTGCTCTTGTGTTGCGTTGCTCTTGTCACGCCTGACGCACAAGTTGATATCCAGCTGCACGAATGTATGAATAGGCCTGTAGGATGAATCCAGCTGGCAGATAAACAGTCATTCATTTCTTTGTGTCTCAGAGGTGGGTGTGTAAGAATTGATTTACGGCGTGACTGCCTGTAGAAATATCTGCCTGTAGAGAGATGTACATATAACGTCATAATAATGGCGTTTCAGATTTGAATCTGGGGTGGGAGGTAATCGCAGTTAATGTGAATTTATAAATCAGGTACAGTATATGCACTGACAGTCCGGAGCCTTTTCCCTCTCACGTCATTCCACTCACTCCAAACATGTGGAGAGATACAGATACATCAGTGTCCTATGGCTGCTGAGAAGGCTCCTGCACCATGGTGCTACCAGACTCACTGCAGTAAACACTCCAACCAGCAGCGGACACTGTCAGCTCAACAATGGTCCCCTTACCCACAACAACACGCAGAGCGGTGCTGTCACAGCCGCTGTTCTGAATCACACAGGGTTTCTGTTCAGCTAAGGCGCACAATCACTCTACATGCAGGTTTGCGGATGTTGCACTATAAAAGAATTAATTATCACACATTATCTTTTTAAACAAACAATTGTATTTAGACGGTTTGTAGATAAGGATAATTATACATCATTCTCAGCATAACACAACAAGCTCAAAATTACAGTTACGAGGAATCGTTATGAGACAACAGCAAAAGAGACATAATGTAAATGTTAAATTTGTTTTGCTATGAAATGAAAAAAGGTTTTTGACATTGTATGTAGCGTTATTATCACATATTATTGTGGAAACTAGCAGAGACTTAGCACTGCCGCTGTCACCCTTTCGTCTACACACAAAATGAGGTTGACTGACAGACAAGCTTTTTGACACCTAACACAGATGCACACATGCAAAAGTCAAAAATAACCCACCAGTCTAATCCACGAGTACACACAAGGTGTCAAAAGGCAAATCAAAACCCGGCAAAGTTATTAAGACGTGGAGCAAAACAAGGACGCACATACCTACATTTTTTCTCCTCCTACACGTGAACGAGTGCGAGTCCATCGCAGCCCCATTGCACAGCGCTACAAGCCGGGACCTTTCCCTCTCACTTCTAAATGCACAATATATACTGCCCTTTCCAGGCTCCTAACATGGTTATGGTGAACTGACAGTTTGCCCCAAGCTGTTCACATTAACCTGTTCACAAAAGGCTTTAAACATTCCATTCATTCTTTACGTTGGGTCAGAAGAAAGGCAGTAAGGTGAACACGTTTGGACGTTTCAAGACTAAATGTTGCCTTAGGATGTCATTTGCAAGAAATGATTGAGTCGTTAATCAGATGCATGAAACGTTGTGCACATCACCTCATAACTAATCTGCACTTTGCACTGGAAACCTGAGACTATGATATCATGCACATTTGACACGTATGAAAAAGCACAATCATGTGGTGAAGGATCTGATGCAGACTCGTGAAGCCACAGCCTCATTAGGTCAGAACATGTTAATCCAATCAGCTCCCAGGAAATCACATTATTGTTAGTTAGATGGCCTGCTGCCGAGGAAAAGCAAATGTCACCGAACGGAACTGGGGAAAAAACAACCCATTTGATTATTGCTGTTACTTTGCCTCAAGGCCATGTTCTTTTATCATCCATCCCTCCATCCATCCATTCATCCATCCATCCAAAACAGACAGTGGGACACAGCAGTTCTTTGGCCAGGTGAAATAAAAGAAGCTTATTTGACAAAAGAATCAAATTACACTGCATTATCAAAGACAGAGAATTCATTTAATTCTTTAATAGGTAACGATTTAGGTTTTCCCTTTATCGTCTTCTTTCTTCCCATCTTACGCAGGTTACCCATTGACGTCGACCGAGGCCTGGAGAGCCTGCTTATGGACTGGGAGTATTCTGTGCGTGCGTGTGCCCGTCATTTGTTTTGATGAATCATAGAGTTCAAGCTAATCAGGAAGCTTTGATAGATGAGTGCACATCAAGAGCTTGTCGAGGGGGCAATGGAAATTGAAAGCTTTTGTCGAGTGGACACAAATAAAGACTGCATGCAGCGGAGCACACAGAGGGAGAGGACCAGGAATATCAGGGGTTTATAATATGGTTGATGACCCACAAATATATATGTACACTGAATTTCATTAACTATACTTAAAGTGAAACAAAGGGGATCAAGATGGGACTCTAAATAAATGGAATAAATGGCAGTAGGTGGTATTGTATCCTATAATCATGGGGAAGAAGCAAGGGGAAGGTTTAATCAGCTGGATTTTAATTGGGAAGGTGGGATGGCAAGACGTGGCTGATCGTTACATTTCAGAGGCATGAAGGTGGAAAAGAAGGATAAAGAACTTGGATACTTTTAGTAAGATGGAGACCACAGTGTCTCAGTGCGCGCCACTGATTTGTGCTTTATTTTTATGGCGGCTTTAAAACACAACAAAAACTCGTGTACAATTGGTCACTAACTCCAAAGATCACCATGCACTAGCCTGAAAGGCTGAAAAGTGAGTATTTGACATAGAATCCATTGTATACAGTCAGTAACTCCCTGCAGCTCTCTGAGAACATGCCGATGGTTGGATGGACGGAGTGATAAAAAGAGGAGCAATCTTTAAGTATTGCTGTATTGACCGCAGAATCCCTCATGCAACTCTGTCAATGAATAATATATCGGGGAAGGTTAGAAAACAACCCTGGAGAGAGCTGAGTTCCAGAAGAGCAATGAAGGAGCTGATACATTAAGTCCCTGCTCACAGACCTTTAAGCAGCCGTTTCATCATCTAATGCAGCCTGTCATAAAATCACATACGCCACGTAATCGCCACTAGCTGCACTAAATATGCCACCGGGGAATATGTATATCCACATTAAAATATTTCTCTGTTGTGAGTATGATGGAGCGGTGCCCCTCCCCAAGGGAGGAGATTAGACTGGGCCTGAGGCCTGGAGCCCTCCGACAGAGACTTTAATGAAACACAGCGGCTTCAAACTGTGAAGCCCACTTAAAAATAGCTTATCGCAAGAGTTACAAAAAACTAAAAAATTGAACACTTAATGTCGTAGAACTTCACATTTAGTCTGAGCCTGTACCACTGCAGGTAAAGACATTAAAGAAGGGCAGTCAGAGGAATAACTGCACCTGTTAAGTCGCTGGTCACATAACAACATCATGACTGAACTGTGAATTTCTGTGGTGATGAATAAAATAAAAAAATAAATAAAATAGCCCTAATTATGTCACAAAAACTCACAACTGTGGCAGGAGATGCAAATTCGCACAAATGTGTAAAGCCCTATGAGGCAAGTTGCAATTTGTGAATATGGGCTATACAAATAAAATTTGATTGATTGATTGATTGATTGATGTGCCCGGTGGTGTCCGGCTTTTGCACAATTAAAGGGAAAACCTCGTTGCAGCGAGCGCCAGTGAGTCTCTTCACCAGCGGTGACTGGTTTACAACCGAATAACAGCCCCGAGTCGCAAACAGCTCAGTCACACAGTGCAAAACACGAATGTGATCATGGAGACAGATGCAGAGAGTGATGCAAACAGAGATGAAAAACACAAGCAGAAGCAATTTACTGAGGAGTCAACATGCTGGTCACACACACACACACACACAGCTCCATCCTTTGATGCTATTTAAAGTCTGCAGCAGAGAGGGAATGTGCCCCGTCAGCAGCACTGCAGAGTGAGGTTCCTCGGAGAAGCCCTGGGCAGTGTGGGAGAATATCAATTTGTCCAACCCCCTCTGGAAAGGCCTGCTTCAGGAGCTGAGGGCTGACATCAAGGCTGAACAGGTGTGTGAGTCTGCACCACTGTATAAGGTGTAACGGGTAATGACTCTATAGGTGGGCACATAAATATTAATAATCTTTTAATGCAGGTGAAAGACCTGGGTGCTGAAAGGTTTAATGGAATAGTAATGAGGGTGATTTCAGGTCAGGCCGAGGCCCGGTTGTGAATTCAGAGATGTAGAATGGGGAAAAATCAGGTCAGTAAACGCAAAATGACTCTGTCTGATTATGTCTGCAACACAACCAAGCACAAAATCCAACACAACTCAAAATCGACCTTGATTTGGATGGATGCATATTTGAAGGATTAGCTCCCAGACGTCATGCTGGACCAAGTTTAATTAAAATGACAACATCCGATGCTTTAAAAACACAATTAAACAAAATGATTTGTTTAATGGAGATTTAACAGTACGTTAAATGCTGACTTGGTAATCATGAGAAAAAACACATCCATTAAATAGCATGTCCGCTAATAAGGTGTGTTCATGTGACGTGTGTCACACATCTCCGATGACAGTGTGAGTGGGACCTCAGTCACCTCTGATCGAGAGCATCAATACAGCCCCCCCCCCCCCCAAGCTTTAAAAAAGAGTTTCTGTTACTAAATAATTTTTTTTTAAAAAATCATCAGCCACAAATGAACAACGTCATTAACTAAAAAGTAAATACAAAAGACAAAGTTACATATTTTTAAAAATCCACAAATTCAAAAGTGTTTAAGTTGAACTTAAATGAGTTCTGTCAGTTATAGTACTAAGAATATTTTTTGTTCGATGAAAAGTGACGTCTTCAATAAAGGTTTTGTTGAAAAAAAAAATCCAACAACAGACATTAGCTGGGTTGACGCAAAATGTAAACATACTGTGCATTTTTTTTAGTTAAATCGAATTTTGTGACACTGTGACAGGCAAGAATAGAGCAGCTGCTATGGTAGCTTCCAGCCACTAGAGAGCAGTGCAGAGCTCAGCAGGACACTGCTGCAGGATTACAGTGCTGATTAAAGAGGAGCACTGCTCAGCACAGAGGAAATGTACTGTTTGTTGTCCCTGTTTGAGAGGGGTTTTTCTGATGGCTTCTGTAAAGACACAAACCAAAAGGAGTTGTCACTGAAGAACCTCCGTCAGCTTCAGTAATGTAGCAACATGTGTGAGAAGATCCAGTGAAGTAAACATTGATCGTTGATCTCATGTTAGTGCTTTTTTTTTTTTTTTTAGTTATTTTTAGTTCTGTATTTTCCACTGCATTTAAACAAGCAGCCGAACTGGAACCCCCCCCCCCAAAAAATAAATCCACATTCTTTTTCTATTCTTTTGACAACAAGATGCCCTCAAGTGGCCAAAACAGGCTAAGTCACAGATTCTTTGACGTAACATGACAGACCCTGCAACCAGCTCTCAATCACGTCATCAAAGTCCGCGATCGATTAGTCAATGAACCCATAAAGGACACGAAAACAAATTGTTATGCGCTACATATCTGTGGCCATTGTGTGTTTGTGGACAGGAGAAAAAGAACGAGTGATGGAAGAAAAAATAAAAGAGGTATATGTCCGTATGTTATGCAACAGAGACACAAAAGGCCTCTATGATGTATAGATCAGAGCCTTAGGACATAGTTTCCAATAGCAGTCAATGGTCCAGCATTGTTTATGTGTTCCTGATTTAATGTAAAAGGCAAACGTTCGCCTGTCGTAATCAATCAGTGACTTCCACTGTGCCACAACATCACTGATTATTAGAACCACAGACAGAAGCTACATGCCTGCAAATAAGTGCAGACTCTGCAAACTTAGTTTTCCTCTCTCACAGGTCAAAGGTCCTGGGTCAAAGGTAACGCAGTAAACTACACTGTGCAAAAACTCACTGCACTAGATGGAACAAAAGTGAAACCAAAGTATTAAACATGATGTATTTTATTCATACCCGTAAGACTTAATTAACATATGTGCAAATCATTAAAGCTGAATAATAATAATAATAGTAATAATAATAATAATAATAATAATAACATAGATTTTAATCAATTGTATGACTTATTTAGTACTTTACTTTTTTGATTTAAAAAAGTGGAGAAATTGATTTTTAAAAACGCTGTTTCATTTGCATGTCTGCTGTTCAGGCCTAATGAGAAATGACACATTAGTAATTACAGTGGACTATAATTAGCTGGTGTGTAAGTGAGATGCCAGAGCCCAGGTCTGTACGACTGGGCTACGCAGGGGATGGGGGGGAGTGTTAATGCATTTGAAATTTACTTAGAAATTAATTATTTGAGTTAACGTTAATGCAAAAACCTCTTTGTAATTTTCTGTCCACTCGAGACAGACTGTTGGGGGTGGGACTTGATTGGAGAATCTGAGCTGGACAAAGCCTGCAGCGTGGACATGAATGTTGGCCTTCACTGTACCGCTGAAGCTCACTCACCTCCTCCCTCACGCCTACATGCAGAGGAGAGGAGGAGGAGGACGATGAAGAGGAGACATGTTTTCATCATAGGCCTCAGGATATTAAAGATCAAGGTTTTGGCAACAGATAGAAGCTGTGCATGATGGTGATACCGTTGCAACTTGACCCATGTGATCTCATGTGACTGCAGCTATACTGAATACGCATCGACAACAGTGGTTTCAGTGATGACAAGTTTTCTTTACAATAAATAACAAAAACAAGAGCGCCATTAGCCACTTAAGCGCTAAAAGAGGGCTCAGTGCACATGTTAATAATTGATTAAATTAATCAATAGATTTTATTAAATAAAGTATTTTTTAATTTAATTTTTATTTATAAGTAAATATAATTTTCTGTAATCTTTTGGGCATAGAGTAGACTTGAGAAAATAAAAGCTGAGTAATGAGGTTTACTCAGCTTTTATTTTCCTTATGCTTAGCGGGTCAAGCCATCAGTCAGAATAACATGACGCGTTGTCATTGCAACAATTCATTGTCTGGTTTGATGATGTAAAGCATGCAGCAAGTCATGCTCACAGAGTGGTGTCTATTTCCCAGAGGACGCATGTGTTCTATTAAACCGTTGTTTCAGTGTTTTTCCAGCCAACAGAGGAGTTGACCTTTCGACATGAGCCTAAAAATAGCAACACTCAAATGAAGGGGAGCTCCGGGATAAGTAAGCGCAGGGGCACACAAATGTCTGCACTCACAAAGGCTCACACGCACGTTCAGGGACATTAGTAAGGGCGCACACATGCATGCACACACGCACACTACACACACACACAAACACGCCACGTTGTCCTCTCTATCGGCCCCCCGACACCTGGTCAATCTCTGCTCAGGGAAATGTGCTCGTGTCCTATCAACAAACTTAAATTAGATCGGGTTCTTGTCTCTTCACGGGCCAACAACAAACACATTGTTGTCGTTATGGAGGAGCATTAAGTATGTGTAGGTGCATCTGGTCACGGGGGAGGAACATATTGTCCCAAACTGCAGCTTTTGATGCAAACGTTTCCACTCTGGTGCTGGTGAGATCCCTCAGTGCTATGCTGAAGGGACTGCGGGCACAGATGCACCAAAGTCCAAATTCCATAACAATGACTTTACCTCTGAAAGAAGCTATGAGCAACGTTTAGATCGTACCACTCATACGTACACTAATGTAACATTTTATTTAAAAATATATGCAATACTTTAATGGACAGAGCTATAGATGTAGTTCGACATACTACTTCTATACTATACTTATGGATGGATGGATAGATGAATAGATGGATGATTGGATGGATGGATAGATGGATCTAAGTTCGCTGATTTGACACATCTGTTTATTCACTGCAGAGAGGTGAGGTGATCCTGCACATTTCTCCCACTGTGACTCTGGTCTGTTTGTATTCACACTGAAATGCATTCACAAAGAGACATGGGGATAGGTTCGTGCTTCTTAAGAAAACTGACTCTGCAGTTCAAGCGCACTGTTGCTAAGTAACACACAGGAAGCTCCCCGAAGTACACTCCAGTAAGTTCGGTGCTTTGTCACAAGCTTGCACATGGTGCACAGGTAAACATGCGGAGTCAAGTCTGCACGCCGCCTTACACGCGTCTGAGCAGGCTGAGCTGTAAACGTCCCCGGGCTTCTTTAACGACGCTGCCACACTTCATTTTCCTGACATTTCGAATTAAACCAAAACAAAAAAACAGAGAAAATGATGCAAATTGTGAAAACAGTGGGAGTGCAAAATGAAGTTGTAGAAGAATGACTGAAGGGGGGTGGGGTGGGGGGGCAGCTCTGTGCTGCAGAGGCAGAGACGCGTGGCCATGTAAATGTATGGGTGCCCATTCTAATAAAACATGAATCTTGTCCACGGAGCTCTGAATCATTGGGCGTGCACACCCACTGGTCCGCCTCCCGCTCCCACTCACACACAGGACACGCATGTGTATATACAAGCAAGTCTGCACCCAGCAGACACACACACACACACACACACGCAAAATCCACCCACACCGAGTCCATCGCCTATCCACACATTCCAGCATGAGCCCACTTTACATGAACAGTATTTACCATCTACCTAAACCTGTACATCATATACTACAATGACATACTATGATATGAACACACTCACACCCCATGTACATGGTCGATGCAAATTCTTGCAATACTCCCACTCCATGCCCACCCAACCACTCCCACCCCCCACTGCACTTAATGTTCTAGCCAGAGCAGTCCCTATAAAACTATTTTATGAGAAGCCTTCTCCCTCCGGGTTGGATGGAGTAAGTGGCTGAGTTCAGCTCTTCAGCACGGCAGACACTCAATACCAGCATTAGCACGCCTTTATCAGGGCAAGTCAACCTGGTGCAGCATTAGCTGATTAAATGAACTCTTCACCCATGTTAAATGAGATGGGGAAACAATGTCCATCATCTGGGAGGACCACACGGTCTCATGTCGAGAAGATACCTGCAAATAGATTATGTGTTGAGGTGACGCGCGCAGCACATCCGACCACTGTGTCTTTGCATTTGGACCTCGCTTTAGCCGTAAATCATCAATTACAGCAGATCAACAACATATTAAGGTCCATTATATTCTATTATTTTCAGAGTTGAAATTAAATGATTGGAGGGATACCAAATTGGAATTAAATGATTTGCTGCACAGTGCCACAGTCAATGTCTGCTGCCAATTAAAGACTGTACAAACTCATAAACACAGTGTTTATTTGGCATGCTGTGGGGGGGGTGTCACTCCAGAGCTGCCCAAATATTTTCTGTTCATCATACTCATTGTGAATATTTTGCACGTTACACGCTACATGTGATCAGCGATTAGAAGGTGTTCACATGCAGAGAGCACATATTGATCCTGGCTGCATATATAAAACAATGGACGCTATTGAATATTCAGGACCCTCCATGCTCCAAGGTGATGGAGGTGGACGGGGGAGGGGGGTACGTTCACTAACCCTATAATATATGCAAAAAATGCACATTTATCTAGTCAGCGTAAAGCTGAGAATATATTATACATAAACGAGGGCATAACACTTTCTCTCATATAAAATAATAAGTTGTAACTGTCTTGTTTTTTTGTTTGTTTGTTTGTTTGTTTGTTTTTTTGGTGCATTCATGTTCTCAGTCCAAACAGAGCAACGTTACTGGATAATTAGCGGATCTCTCCTCTGCCTGTCTCTGACACAGACTCGTATATGTTATGTAAACACCTCTGATCTCTTTAATTCAGCTAGGTGCTGCAATATCGCCGCCCCGCTCTGTCATCACACATTCTCCGGTGCGAGTGAGAAAAACATAGGTATTGTTTTGTTTTGTTTTTTGTGCGTGTGACCACTGTGCAGGCATTGTGACAGCAGCGACTTTGACGTGTGTTATCTCATAACCACCAGGTAATTCATCATGCGTGCAGACCCAGTAGAGGCTCAGCCCTTCGTGTTAAAAGCCTCTCGAAGACCAACACCACACAGTGGTGTAAATCACCAAGACAGAATCAGGGCTGTTACAGTTTGCCTTGCCGTTCAGAAAGCTCCTATCTGTATTAAAATATCCTCTGGCCTTCTATAATAAACCTAACGATTACAAACAGCCTACTTTAAGAGGCACCAAGCTAAACAGTCCAACACGCTTCCTGCTGTGGACAGTACGGACACTTTAAGGGACATCAATGCCGATATCTTTCCAAACTTTGAGAAGCAGAACAAAGGATAGATGCTGGAACTTTGGCCGATCTGTGTATAGCCGACATTTTCCCCGTGTTGCATGATGTAAATGTGTGCATGTGCATTTGTATAGAAGCGTAGTGCTTAATAATAATTGAATAAAATTAAAATCATGAATAAGAGCAGAACAGTCACTGTATCGGATGCAAAAATTTAACTGGTTCTTCTTTGATTATTTCTTTAAATGATCCTTCAAATTTAAAATAGAAAAAAAAACATGAGGATACAAGTGTTTAGGAAGGGTTTCTGCTTCTGTGACCAATGTGCATCTTTAGCACCATACGTCCTCCACATGTGAACGGTAACATTGACAAAATGCCTCATCGACACATGTCGGGGTGTTGATCAAAGAGGAAACATCTTCCCTACAGGACACAGAGCGGTACCACCCCTGCTGTATCCTGAAACGGGATTTAAGAGCATGATGGCGGAGAGCCACGGAGAAATTTATGCACATCCTGAAATCATAAAACTTGTGCGGGCGACAAGTTAATATCTTAATTTTTGCTTTTGCATGTGCAGCATGTACCGAAGTCCACAGCAGCCAGAGATATGGGCTGTTGAAGCCAACTTGGATTCAGTAAGCAGGTCTTTAATCAAAGCCTTCGCGCTAACCTGTAATTAAATAAATAAAGAGGCTCTCCAGCATCTCCAAGAGCCTCACTTAACCTGCAGGCAAGGTCCCAGGAGGCCTGCATACCTCCTACTCATGAGCTGCTATCCCAGGATGCACCCTGTCTCTTTTCATCAGTATCTATATATCCATTCGCCAATATGCATCGAGATTGCCTCCTGGTTACAACTCAAGTAGAGACAAGTATGGTGTAAAACAGCTACACAAATTAGCATGTTTTAGGCTTGGACACATGGACACATCAACTGCCTTCAAAATCTCCCCAACTGGAGCACAGAGGCAATGCGAGTCCCTTTTAACAGTTCTTTGCCAGCAATTACTTCATCAGCCCTCAGAGAATATGAGACATACACATATGACAAGCCACAAGTGAGTACACAAATAAACCCTGACAAACATTGCTGGGTGTCGAAAGGCTCGTTGTCATTCAGGTCACAGGATGATCTCGCAAATCAAAGTGAACCATTTTTTATGCTCTCTGTGAAACTGAAGAGGCCTGATAATACGTTGATAGGTGTGTGGAGGGCGCGAGGCTACAAGCAACAGAAAACGTTTGATACTTCTAGACCCATTATGCGCTGTAAGCCACAACCAGAGACACTTTTTTCTGACTTGCGTGTCTTCGCAGGGAGACGATGATGAAGATGATGTGCTCGCTATTTAAAGCCAAGTCTGACATTCTTAACACATGGCATTAAAAGACTGTGAAGGTTGAAGCCGGGACCAAATAGAATCGAAGAAGTGAGGTTCAGCACCATGGACAGCACAGAGAGTAGTGTTATTAAGTAGTAAAGCAAAGTATACATCAGGTACTGCATTACTGTGCTTACACTTTATATATCACTGGACAAACAATTAAAACAAACAACTGCTACTGCAGCGAGTGTAGCAGACTCAAATTTATAGGCACACTGTTCCAGCTAGATAGGTAGATATCATTTTTAATTTTTAAATTCAACATTTAAATGTATATAGAGTGTATGAGAACATATATAATGTATATGCATATGCATAATGTATAAAGTGTACGAGAACATACATTATATTATATTATATTATATTATATTATATTATATTATATTATATTATATTATATTATATTATATTATATATAGTGTACTATCTTGCTATCAGCAGTTAAAGAGGACAAGTCAGACTGTCAACACAAATACAATAAGATGTATAAAAAATATGCATACATGTAGAGGACTTCTAAATGTCTGTGTACATCCGTATGTGCAGTTGAATTAAAAGCAAAGCACAGTAGCTGGAAGGGTTAAAGTGAAATAGGGAGTTGTAAAGTATCCGGTCTTGACCCATATTCTGACAGTACTATCCAGGACAACCTGCCCAGCCACGTCCTACTGTTCTCTCATACTGTAAGTGGGTCTTGCCTTTGCACACACAGACACTTGCTCAGTGCTCCTCAACATCCCGCAGACACTCAACCTTAATATGCAATAAACCTCATCTCTTAGTCACGCACTCCAAAGGGACCCAGCTATCATTCATACGCTCAGCTTCACCGTACACTGAGCTGAGCGCATGCAAACCATAAACAAAGAGGGAAATGGGAGCAGAGTGCAGAAATTACTGATGCTCCAGCATTGTCAATATAAGTGAGATGAATAATTGTAAACAATAATGATATTGACAGTGAACTTTGAATAGTGAACTTCACATAAACACGTAAATCAGAAATAAGACAACAAGTCCTAAACCCCAAATAAATGTAATGTGTATTATAAACCCGATGACGCCTGACACCTCCTCCCGTCTCCCTGAACGCGCCACCTTGTGTTGACTCTAAACAACAGATGGGCATGAATATGTCAAGTGCTTCTGAAATGCTAAACAAAGTGCTAGTGTGTCTATCACACTGAGACCAAAGGCTTTTATTTAAAGTTAAAACAGAGTTTACGTTACTTGCCCGTTTCCCATACCACTCTCATATATGGACACAAGAGGTGAAGAGACTTGTGGGTCGCAATGAAAAATAAAATTCACAATGATTCACACAACAACTTTGCTACAAAATAACTGCATTGGCCTTGCGTCAGCTGAGGACACTAACACACCTTCAGTGATCCATCAGTTACAACATGGGTATTTTCAATCTGTGTGTGTGTGTGTGTGTGTGTGTGTGTGTGTGTGTGTGTGTGTGTGGTCATAATAAATGACAGTTACATGGACAACATATTACATGAAGCTGCCTATCAGGTGACTGTCTGACAAAATATGGTCAGGCAGTTTTGAGAACGGCTGAGTTGCAGTCAGCCTGGATAGACAGCCATGGTGTGGTGGCGCCATTTCTTCCCATGTCAAAATCTAGGACGGGCCATGAATATCAAAAGCCTATGCTGTCAAAATGAGTGGCGCCCTCTGCATTTCCAGCCTCTGCACTTACAACACATTAAAAATATATCACCGCTACGAGATCCTCTGACACTACCATCTGTTCTCCGCTGACCGCGATGACAGCAAAACAGGTTAATGGTTAATTCACTGCTTTTCATGACAGCCAGAGCCGCGTCAAACCCAGTGAGCCCAGCCACTCGTAATGCAACATCAGTGAATCATCTACTGAGGCATCGCAGTCTGACGGGGACATCCAGGGGCGCCGGTTTCTGTCAGTGAATTAGGTATTTAAGGGAGGAGGGGGTGGGGGGGTGAGGGCAACTGTTGTGTCTATAACCCTGCAACGGCTTCTCACCTCCTGGATCATGATGATAGCTGACTCACATGGTGGGAAAAAAGCACCTGATAGTCATCTGTGAATTCATTACTTGCAAAAAAAAAAAAAGGGGGGGGGGTCTCACTGTTGGACAGCAGATCTACTCAGGTTATAGTTCCACATATAGAGACAGCTTCACATTCGTCCATTAAAGTTGCAATGTAAGAAACCAACTTTTCACCAAACTGGGACATAATTTTTTTGCGTACAGGCCATACTGTAATGTTTGCTTTTTAAAAAATTCCTGTGCGTGTCTACAACTATCAACTACAAGTATCATACAAAACAACAGGTGAGCTTCCAAAGCTCAAGACCTAACTCCGACAATATGACAGTCCCATACAAATAACTCACAAATGAGTATGAAGCATGAAATCTTACTGAATATACCACTGGGCAAACAACTGATCACAAGTAATCAGGATTCATATACTCAGGATAAACAGCACGCCAACAACAACAGAGAGGTAAACATACCTAAATGCAAAGAGCTGGCTCCGATCAAACATGAAGCTAGAAAAGCAGAGGTAAGACTGGAGAACTTAATCCATGCTGAGACAAGGACAAACTGTTTTGGTACGAAAGGTGAGCACACCTGGTGGGAACGACGGCTGGAAGTAGAATAAACTGAAGCGCATTAGGGAAGGCATTTCAAAATAAAACAGGAAATGAAGTGAGACCCGCATCCACAGCAGGACTGAATGAATGCAGGATCAGGGGGCTAATGAGTTAACACTGCCATATCACATTAACACTGTTTACAGATACCAGCTGGAAATGTATATCTTAATCAAATGAGCTGACATAATAGTTATTTTAAAATCATATGTCGTCCATTATTTCTCAGTCAGTTAATTTGGCTCTCTGAGTGCAGTCTGAGGGCTGATTAATGACATTATCTTGCATTCATTCGTTAAACTAAGGCAAAATGAACCGTGAAAAAGAGGCTGACACGCGTTCGGCTTCTTCCCGAAAACGGCGCTCCTTTCCTCTTGTCTGGGCAGAAACATTCCGTTCATCCGCCGATGCAGTTTCCTTGTACAGTCGACATGAATAAGGCATGTGGGGTGTAAGACAAGGCCTGTCCTCTGTGTCCAGTCACTAATCATTAGGGAGAGTGACACACACACGCGCGCACACACACGCACTAACTCCACTGTGTCATAATTAGACAACGGTCACCTCTTCTGGGACCTGGGGGAATAACACATATGACATTCATAACACATATGAGTCATAACACATATGAGTTTCTACCGCAAAGCTAAAACGCAACACAAAATTCAAATGAAATTGAAATAAACAAACATTGCATATTGCACAAGCATTTTTTTTGGAACTTCAAAGCTCACAGGGAGAAAAAGGAGGAGTCCTGGGCCTGACTTAAACCAGGGATGCACGGTGCCCAGTTGGACCAACTTTCATCCACCACCTCCACCACCCCCTCACACACACATACACACTCTCGGCATTGTGTGCTCATCATCACGTGCATCACCCTCACCACTCAAAGCCGTCTTTGCCTTATTATTAAAGCTACACTTTCAATGATACACGAACATGAGATCAAGTTTCTTTCACTGACAAAGCACCTGCAGAGGAATTCATATATCAGTCCAGGTCTGAGTCTTTTCCTTCTGGGAAAACTTAACTATGACTCAGATGGTATTGGAATTTTGGGGGTGTTGGATGATCAGCATAAATGATGCCAACTGTCTTTTTCTCCCTCTGCTTCCCCATCCTCTCATTCCCTCTGTGGTTGGATAGAGCGCAGGCAGAGTACACAGCGTTTTCCACTGCACAAACCACATGTCATCGCAGGAGATGACGAGAGGCACACGGTGGGGGGGAGGAATAAAAAACCCGGAAAGGTTAAGTGTACACAAAGATATTGACGTGTGAGTCAGAGAGAAGAGAGAGGAGTGGAAAACTGTCGGATCGCGAGGCATGACTAAAACAGAGAGAGCGAGACAGGAAGGAGAGGAGAAAAGAGGCAGGTAGGTAGAGAAGGTCGGCGTTTGAGACGAAAGAGGGGTCAAAGCCAGAGGCAGCAAGCAAGCGAGGTAGTGTGTGTGTGTGTACGCTGGTGTGTTCCCTGTCCACCTTGTGTCTGGCTGCAGTAATCAGCAACACAGTGTCCCTCGGAGTGAGTTAAGCTCCTGCTGCGGAACAGGACTCTGTATGTCAACTACCTGATCCCCTGTTTCTCGGTGGGAAACACACACACACACACACACACACACACACACACACACACACACACACACACACTCTCACACAGATGTGCAGGCACCAACTCGCTCATTTTGCAGCACACACTCCCACAGGGCAGTGCAGGGCTGGCATCGATACAGTATTATCAGACCCATCAGGTGACAGGGCTATTCTTAGAGTTTCCATATGCACCAAAGTGGGGGGAGATAGAGATGAGCATGTGAGAGAGAGAGAGAGAGAGAGATAGAGACAAAAAGAGTGACAAAGGAGCAATGGGAATTTAAAATCTATATAACGACTGAAATGCACTAAAACGTGTCCATGCAAAAAAAAAACAACAAAGAAATTCTGTTTATTCTGCATCATGCAGTCCATGTATGCACACACACACACACTCACATTCAGTATATACAGGGAAAACAAAAGCCTGCATACATGGAGAGAGAGGGATGTAATATGCTGCAGAAGACAGTGGCTTGCTGTGGGGAGAATCTACACTGAGACAAATTCATCAGAGCCACAGTGCTCTAGTCTGGATGGATGCCATTTGTATCTGAAGGCAGAACTTCCCCAGCACCATAACTCACAGAGCACACAGCCACATAAATACTGAAATGATGCTCGCTCGCTCGCTCGCTCTCTCTCTCTCTCGCTCTCGCTCTCAGACAAACTGCATGACGACTACACTGTAGGATGTGAGTGAACATGCAGACAAAATGCATGCACCACCATACACACACACATGCATGTATAGATATCTATAGATAGATAAACGAGTGCAAGTGCATTGAATTAGTGTTACCTCCCCGAGAGTGAATGAAGTGCGTGTTCACTGATGATGTGTCAACACAATAAGAGAACAAATCGGTAACCCGTAATCAGATCAATATGCATGATGCTCAGGTTGGCTGAATAATGCGTTTTTTTTGTTGTTGTTGTTGTTTTTCCATTGTCTAGGAAACAGGTTTTGAGACTATTTTTTCTCATTTTTATATCATCGGCATCATTTAACATGTTAATTTTACACAGGTCCTTGGGTTTAAACAACACTGTGGGTAATTATTTACAGCTCAGCTGGTCACCTTCAATCTCTGATGGTTTATAGAGTAAATGCAGTTAGGTGGAACAGAAAACCAGCGTGGACCAGGATTTAAACACCACATGGTGTTGCACAACAATTTGTACTGTGTGGTCTTTCAAGTCCCTTTAAGAACTCATACGCCACATACATATTCTGTCTATATAAATGTGCACAAATATCCATAGTCCTGCTCATCTATGGGATGTCACTCACTGGTATTATGCAGTTCCTTGTCCCTTGGACTGAAATCTGTAAGCGGAACTTATAAGATAGATACTGATGGCTTTGTATGTAAACCCATCACTCAGTTCTATTTATTTACAGTAAGAGCCAGCTCTATCATGCGTCCGGTCCCCACAACAGGAAGCAAAAGTGCTTCCTGCTCCATCTACTAAAGATGGAGGAAGGGTTAAAACCCATTATATATTCAACAGGACGGAGTGCAAGCAACAGCTGCTGCACTGTATTCATCTGTACCAGACCAGGACAGCCAACCACATATACACACACACACACACGCATGCATGTTTGGACACATGCACAGTTAATTACCTGAACAGACCTTACTTTAAAGGTTGTTTTATATTTGAATATATATAAATCATATAAATATTGTTATTGCTGTGCAGGTCCTTAATGGAGATGTAAAGCACTGAGAGAACAGGCAACAACATTAAGCTCGATACAGATGTTAGGACAAACAGTACGATGTGGGAAAGGGATAATTAGATAACATGAAAAATACACATTTCATCGACAGGTCACAAAGCTATAAGTACAAGCGCATACACACGTACACAGAGAGCGAGAGTGTGTGAGAGAGCGCACAAACAATTACTGACAGGGTCATTTGCACCTTCTATTATTTCCCGAGTACAAACAGGTCTAGACATGATTTCAGGTGGGAACTAATGGGGCTCCAGTTCAGTCGAAGTGAAAAGCAGAGCAATGGGTTTGAGCGTGTACCTGTACAAACATGTCTGTGTCAATTGTGGGAGAGTTTGGGTTTTTTTTGTTGTTGTTGTGGGTCACAGTGGTTGAACGAACGCAACAGTGTGTTGCATAAATCCCACAGGTCGGCACCCGAACACATAAACATATATGCAGAATAGTCCACAGGTTTCACTGGTCTAACCAAAACAGTTTGATTTCCTGTTGTCAGCGTTTTATCTGTACTCCAGTCACATATAAACACACATAACAACAGCTCCACCTGTGACGACCATCTGTTGTGAATTCAACCATTGAGATAATTGTACAAGGGATTGCATTAACTATACATATATATATAAAGGGGGTCCTCGAGTTACGACGGTCGCGAATTACGTTGTTTTCGTGGTTACGACACATCTCCCATGAACTTCCTTGTTTCGGCTTAAGCGGTTTGCCCCGTAAATATGTACAGACTTCACACGGGAACTAGTTGGTGAGCGCTCTCTCTGTCTCTCAGCGCGCCTGCCGGCTCTCCAACACCTCCACAGCTGTGTTTACTTATGTGAAATGGCCGGCTGGCGGGGGGAGGGGGGGTGCAGCGGCAGCCGGTAAGGAGATGCACACGGACACAGATGCGTTCGGAATCGTGGCAATACCGTAGGTTTATTCACAACACAGGGTCTACACGGTTGATATCAGAAATCTAAAGGAAATGCTCATTACACTCGCGATATCAACCCCTACAGTGACAAAAGGCAATTCACCATAGTAAACTCTTATTGTAGGGTGGTGTTATAGCGACACCTAGCGGCGCAATGTATGCACAATGGCACAATGAATGTATGTTCCGACTTGCGTCGAAATTCAGTTGTGACACATTCTCAGGAACGGATCTCCGTCGTAACTCGAGGACCCCCTGTATATATATATATATATATATATACACACACACACACACACACACACAAATATATAATTTAATTACTAATATTTTTCAAATAATAAAAATGTTTGTGATGGCAGCTTGAAGATCTGCAACATCACCGATATGCTGTAGACGTATATGAGTAAAACATGCCAACACCAGCTGGTAAACAGGAGCGGTGGCCTGGCTGCTGTCGGGAATAATGTGGGACAGGGGAGAGTGGTGAGAAACAAGGCCAGGGCAGCTCGAACACTCTGTGGGTTTCTGTCAGCATGTTTGTCCACACTGAGCCCCTCCCCAATTTCCATCAGTGGCGTTACATCAATAAATAAGACTTTTTTTCCCCCGAACCATGACAATACCACGATGAATATTTCACTTTTTTTTTCAAGAACATAAACACACTGCTGAATAGTTAATGCTTTTCTAGCCTTCACCTAAGCCTCTTCACAAAAAGCCATTTAACTCCCAGCACCAGCTGGAGCAGAGACTGAAGTGGCAAGTCATCACTTGGTCTTCAACACGAGTTCACATGGTGTATATGGGGTCGGTTTCATAATCTTTATGCAACCGCTGTGCCGCTCTTGATCCTGGGATCCATGGCCTTGTTTTGTACAAGGACTCACAAAAGTTATAAAATAGATATATTAACAACTCGCTCCAACTTATGTCCCTGAAGCCAAAATAGTGATTAAACACAATATTGTTGATTGGCACGAAGCCATCGAGGGGTTTCCTTCTAGTCCTTGAACAACTATTTTTACTGCACAATTTACTTTCATTAACACAAAGGAAAGAGCCAACTGGCACTGGGTTTAAAATATAAATCGTAACAATATTTTTGTGCCTATTTATGGCATTCAAAGTTTATTAAAGTATGTGGTGTTGCAGTGCGGAGTAGCAAGACGCTGCCGTGTGATTTATTTGCCTTGCTGGCAGCTGTGGTATGGCTCCAGGGACTGAACTGTTGGTCTGCCAGTGAGTCCAACAACAAATGTTGACATAAAATAGCATAACATAAACATTATACCGGAGATAATATTATAATTATAACTCATTATGTTGACATTAACCTTTAGCTGAAAGCTAGCTGAATTATTATTATTATTGTTGTTGTTGTTGTTGTTGTTGTTGTTAGTAGTAGTAGTAGTAGTAGTAGTAGTAGTAGTATTAGTACTATTAGTACTATTATTATTATTATTATTATTATTATCGTTGTTGTTGTTGTTAGTAGTAGTAGTACTACTACTACTACTATTATTATTATTATTATTATTATTATTGTTGTTGTTGTTGTTGTTGTTGTTGTTGTCAGTTGTAGTATTATTAGTATTGTTATTAGTAGTTGGTTCAGAATGAAGAGTCTGTCTATTTGAGTCATTTTTCAAACTAATAATTCATCTTGCACGGAGATGAAGAACAGCAACAAAACCACAAATCTCGCCTTAATGTTCCGCCGTCAGAAGAGCTGATAGGAAAATGTATGTTGTAAAGCTTTGAGCAATGGCTGCATGTTGCACATCCTATCTCATAGCTTATATGTGCTATAAATCACGTTGCACCACCAGGCAATAGGAAAGGGCCTGGACATATGGACCTCTATCTTCTGCGTGATATAATGAACTATAAAAAGGCCATGATCCCTATCTCACACTGACATAATGTGGATAAACCAGCGAGCCCGAGACGGTACACACAACATGTCACGTTCATATTTATGGGCTCACAAAATCCTCGTGTCGCTAAATTAAACGGGCGTTAAAAGGAACAGCTTCGGTTCGTCAGCTCACTTGTGAACATGATTTTAACGCAGTCAGCAGATTTACGACCGAGGCTGGAGGCACAATAGACGACTGAAATCACTGAAAATGAAAATTCAATTCCACATCCCCTTATAGAGAATCAGCCTGTTACCAGACAGCATCCACATGTGCGGCCATTTTTTTTTAAATTTTTAGTATTACGACAGTACCATTAACCGTCAGGTGTCCTATCACCCACTTAATCCTTAATAGCCACTATACATAACACTGTCCAGTGATCTGCTCCTCAATCTATTTTTATCCCAGCACCTCTAATTAGATCAGCTCAAAACACATAATAATATATTGAGTCTGAGGAGGCAGTTTTCTGAAGAGCTCAGCAGCAAGCAGTGACACGAGTGTCCTTGTCTGTTGCTCTTACCTTTCCTCACCATCAACATTGCTGCCAACACTGATAAAGCAAAACCACGCCCAGAATATTTGTCGAGTATGTAACTTTTTTCTCCTTCATCAACAGTCTGCCTGTCAAATTTTAATGATGCCAGAGGTTCAACAGTGGCCAGAGCTCCGCTTCCCTGACGCCGCTCACTCTCATCGCTATAAAGTCTCAGATCCGGCATTTTTTAATTCCATGCATCCCTCTGACGTCGCATCCTTCTATGCCAGTGTCAACAGAATCTAGGGTTACGATGTTATTAGGAGACCGTCTCTTGCCGGCGTGCTGAGTTGGAGGGCGGCGGGAGGACATTTTGCCCCCATCGCCGAGACTTTGGCACGCAAAAGCTCAGACTTGCTCGGTCTGTAAAGATCGGATTTTACTGACGGGCCATTTCGGAGCAGGTCGAGGGGAGCCAGCGTTGCCTTTGCAGGGAAAAGTGATACAGCATCGGAGGAGGAGGAGGAGAGGGGAAATAAAGTGCACCACAAACAGATAAGAGGGAGATAAGAACCCCACCGAGGAGCCCGCAGAGGATTAGACTGTTGTTGGCTGAAGTAGGTTAAGGAGACATCTCCAGGTAGCATTCAGATACACTCCACCTGTATCACAGCATACGCACAGGAAACTGATGACTGTTGGTTTAATGTCTGTGTGTGTCTGGCATCTGACCTATAGTGAAAACACACGGTATGTAGCCGTTTAACCAGGTGTGCTACGCTCCTTTAGGTTTGATAGCGATGGAAAGGCAAGTGAACAATGAGCAGGCGGTACGCCCTGGGGAGACGCATCCAGCAGTCAGATCAATCAGTCACAGGAGTTGGTTCGAGAAAATAAGATGCCAATAAAGGGTACCGACGCACAAAACCGCGCAACACGTACATTTCAGACACAAAATACACCCAAACAAGAGTTTCAGGAAACAAAACCACATTATCTGCAACGTGTTTTAGTGTATTCGCGTTAATTATATGCGATCGGGAAAAAAAGCAAACTACACATACTGTAACACACTCAACTGAACATGCAGTGCATCCAAGCTGGGATTGACCCACTCATGAGACTGCCGCCACATGTTACTGCACTACTTCCTGCCTGTCATTGATTAGCGTTTACGACTGCGGATCCATGCTCTGTAATTACCCAGAATGACATTACATTTGTACCAAATTAAGTTTAGTTTCACTTGACTTTCTCGATCATGCTCGTCTGTTTTCTAATGGCCACTGACTCTTGGTCTTGGATCTTATCATTGTAGTAGTTTCGAAGATATGGAAAAATACACCGAGTAAAAACTCTTACACTGGCTGAATAACATCTCAATATCTTGTGTGTGTGTTCCATAAATAAATAAAAATGAAAAACGACAATTTGAAGATGGAGATGCAGTTAAGTGGTCTAATAGTCATTCTGTTTACATGCACTTATGCACTTACTGCGAGTGGGTTAAAGACTGTTTTTTCTTAAATGTCATGTAAACAAGAAACTCATTTTCAGTCAATCAATTATTAAGTATTAGTCGGCGGATCTTTTTTAAGTGTTTGTATGAATGGATTCCACAATTGTGTTGGTCACATAGAGAAATACAGGGGGTCCTCGAGTTACGACGGAGATCCATTCCTGAGAATGTGTCGTAACCGAATTTCGACGTAAGTCGGAACATACATTCATAGGTAAGGTAGTTACAAAGTTGTGCCACTAGATGTCGCTATAACACCACCCTACAATAAGAGTTTACTATGGTGAATTGCCTTTTGTCACTGTAGGGGTTGATATCGCGAGTGTAATGAGCATTTCCTTTAGATTTCTGATATCAACCGTGTAGACCCTGTGTTGTGAATAAACCTACGGTATCGCCACGATCCCGAACCCATCTGTGTCCATGTGCATCTCCTTACCGGCTGCCGCTGCATCGATCGTTATCAATGACTCTTTCTGTCATGTGGTTCTCAGGAGACGCAGGAGAAAGTCACTCTTTGACTGTCCTCTTCCATTTACGTCCAGAAAAAAAAAAGCTCCTCTTGTCTCTGCTGGGGAATTCAAACACCTCTATCACCTCATCCTCATCTTCTCCTTTTCCCCTTTTTTTCCCAAATTGATCCTTCTTAATGGAATGGAGGAGAGAGTTATGTTTTTACTTAAAGCTGTAGTAAACCCACGCTACTGTCATTATTCGTCCGTCTCAATTTTCTGTCTATAGGTTATGGATTCTTCCATGAATGAAATATTCCATGTGGGGTAACCTTATCTCACAAATCAGTACATCTTGTGTAAAATATCACCCACTGTGAGAGCTTTTGTTTCTCTATTGATCTATTGGAAACAATGAGGAGGACATACCACAGATGGCAGAGTAGCCTAGCTGTGCTGTGGAGGTGTTGGAGAGCCGGCATGCGCGCTGAGAGACAGAGAGAGCGCTCACCAACTAGTTCCCATGCGAAGTCTGTATGTATTTACGGGGCAAACCGCTTAAGCCGAAACAAGGAAGTTTACGGGAGATGTGTCGTAACCACGAAAATGACGTAACACGCAACCATAATGGTGAGACTCCATGAAAAGGAAATTATAGGATAATTGTGCACAGGCTCCGGTCGCGTTTCACTGCACACAGGTTCTAATCCCAGTTTTACACCACCACCGGGGCAGTGACCTCAGTGAGCTGCGAAGATGCTCTGACAAAAATAGATTCTTTGCTCCATCGATCGTTATCAATGACTCTTTCTGTCATGTGGTTCTCAGGAGACGCGGGAGAAAGTCACTCTTCGACTGTCCTCTTCCATTTACGTCCAAAAAAAAAAAAGCTCCTGCTCCTCTTGTTAATTCAAACACCTCTATCACCTCATCCTCATCTTCCCCTTTTCCCCTTTTTTCCTAAATTGATCCTTCTTAATGGAATGGTGGAGAGGGTTGTGTTTTCACTTAAAGCTGTAGTAAACCCACGCTACTGTCATTATTCTTCCGTCTCAATTTTCTGTCAATAGGTTATGGATTCTTCCATGAATGAAATATTCCATATCGGGTAACCTTATCTCACAAATCAGTACATCTTGTGTAAAATATCACCCACTGTGAGAGCTTTTGTTTCTCTATTGATCTATTGGAAACAATGAGGAGGACATACCACAGATGATTAGTATGGGGAGGTCAGGCAGGACATCACCCTCCTGTTGTGTTTAAACCCGAAAACTAGCATCAATCTAGTCACTAGGCTCAGGTTTACTTAATGACAGATACACAAACGTCAGTGAAATAGTAAAATGGTAAATATCGATCGCCTTTTGCAATATGGAGGAACTGTTCAGATTCTTTATACAAAGTAAATATGATCATTCACATTGTTATATGAGTTTCAAAGTACCGATCAAATTAATGTACTCTCCTGTATAAAAATGCTGAGTTGGCTTGATTGTCTTTTTTTATTCTGCATGATTATTTATTATTACGTCAGACAAGGAGTCGAGCAGGTTCAGAAAATAAATCCATCAAGATTATGTGGAAATCTGGCAAATTACGTGATTGATTCTTGTCGTGCTATTTCTATAATCACATACCGCTAACCCCATCCTCCCTTTATTTATGGTCCCTGCTGAAAAAATCCATGTTGCCCTTCTTTTCTCCTTTGATGAAGCAGGTAAGCTGAGAAAGCTGAGACTCTTCTTACGCCAAAAAAAAAAGTGATTTCGCTTTCACTTCAGCTTCATGGATTTTGGTTACTGCCTGAGCGATTTTTGTGTGAAACACCTCGGCTCCTCTCTCATTCTCACTCTGCTGTACATACTGTCTTATAACACACTCCCACATTCACGCAGAAAAATCACCCTCACACACACACACATACACACACGCAGGCCGCTAGATGCTCACGAGCATCTTTAAAACATGATGAAGAAAAAAAAACACTTCAAATGCAAAATACAGATAACAAAAACATTTTTCAAGATTGACTTGAAAAATAAAGCAGAAATTAAATTCAGATTTATGAAGACAGAATTATTGCCATCATTCAAGTTTCCTTCAGAGACGAAAGACAGTTCACTCACGACTATTTTGTCAAAGGAATATGTGAATCCAGTCTGTATTTTTAAACCCTCATCTTGGCAAATGGAGAAGTTTCCATGAACTGACCATCAAAAAGTGTTACCGACTTTCACATCACATCTGTTGAGGGGATGTTGTTCAGCTCTGCCTGTGAGCTGTTACAGAACTCCTCAAACACAAACTGAAGAGAGGTGATTCTATTGAGAACCTCACAAAAGACAGCCATGATGTTTGGCCTTGGAAAGAGTGGAGAAGAAATGATGAGTTCCATGTCACCGCTGATTCACAGCCGTGCCATTAGTCTATTCTGTTCCCTGTCTTGGGAACCACGCGGAAGAAATAATAACACAAAATAAAGCAGCATTGCATCCATACTAAATTTACCTCAACACAAAGAGTGACCTTCCAGTCTGATCAACTGCAATGCAGTGATTGGCTTTATTATTGTGGGTGCAGTCGCTGTGATTCCCACGCGCTTCCTTCATGTCACACAATTCATGTCATTCTCCCGCCCATCACACACACTGAGCAAAAAATATGTCCCGTTAAACCTGTGTTAAACTGTTGTGTACTTGTTGTTAGGACTCATATACAATAGTTCACCAAGCTCTCCGCTGAGACTCACCATGCTCTCCCTCTGCCTTTAACACCTTGCGCACCCGCCGCTCCACAATCATAGCAAAAGAGGCTGTTTCCATATCGTGTCTCAATAGTTTTTCCTCAATTCTTAAAAAAAATAAAATAATAAAGATTCAAGTAAAAAATTGTTTATGCTCAAGTTTGTGCGTCCCACAGACTTTGACGCAACCTTTTAACCTGCATCACACAAAGCATGGTCGCCTTCTCGCACACACACACACACACACATGCATACCACGCCTGTCAACCACTTGTAAACCCCCACCCCATTCTCCCCGACCAGAGCCCTCCAACCTGCAGATAGCCATATCCCACAGATAGCGCTGACACCTTCTCAGCTGGCTGGAGGTAACCTACCAGAAATGTCAAGTGCTGTCATGTCATGGCTAAATGGTGTTGGGTTATAAGCTGCCTGTGTGGCATGCAACAGCAAGACCCCAAACAGAATGGCCCCCAAAAAACGATCACCATACCCGCTGACTTCAGCTGTGTGTAGTCAGTATAGAAGTGTTCCAACCCCCCCACTGTACCTGAGTGCTTCACCATCTCTGGCTTAGTGTGTGTAACTGTAAAAAAAAACCACACACACACTCATGTGGCGTGCATGAAACTGGACTTCAAGGCAGGGGTGTGCAAAACGGTGAAAAGAAGAACAAAAAATAAGAACCTCCAAAAGGTCATCGCAATAAAGATGTTGACGGAGGTGTGCGAGTGCAAGAAAGAGAAGGAGGGCAACAAAACGCTGGGTTGGGTCTGTGTGATGAATATGATGGGAGCTGTCTGGAGGTGTTTCGCTGCCTCCAAATAATGTACACAAAAACAAAAGCATATAGAGAAAAACAGAGAGAGAGAGAGGAGAGAGAGAGGAGAGAGGGGAAAGAGAGGCAGCAGCACAATACTGCCTGCTGCACTGCAGCAAAATCTACACAGCATACTGAAGCCACCACACAACCTCCAGCAGAACAGACCCCTGTGTGCAGGAAGGAGGGATGGAGGCTGACTGATGTGTACGGGAGTGAAACTGGGAAACATAAGAATCAGAGAGGAGACAGCAGAACATGTTTGTTGCATCTTTTTTGACGAAGCGAATGAACACGCGTGGTATTTTAATTGGCTCAGTTTTCTCATTTCGCCAGGACTCGTGATGATCACCTGTAAGACAGCGAGTCCCAGCATCGACTGTTGAATCGTTTGTGTTTGTGTTGACGAGAGAATGGAGATGATTCGTCTCAATCACAGGAACCAGTTAATGTCGCATTCACAGTAAAAAGACAATAAAGAGATAAAAATAAAGGCCTTTGGGGGTGGAGGGGGTGTTAATATAGGTTTTTTTTTATTACATGTTATTGTTTTTTTTTATTCTTTGTTTTTGTGACTTTGGGTTATACTGTATCTGGCCCAAGAATATCCTCTGGGATTAATAAAGTTCAATTCCAAATTTTTTCAACCACTGGTCGGACCATCAAATATAACTCATTCCATCCTGTTTCAGTAATTGATCCATCAATCTGTTAGCTTGTTGTTTTATTATTATTATTACACTTGTGACATCAACATTACCGTAACTTACAGGCTGCTGGAAAGGAGACGTTCCCGACCGGTGCAGATCAACAAGTTTTGAATCGCGCATTTTTAATTAAGCACGGAAATAATGAACTTACAGTAAACGGTGTTAACTGTAATTCTGGCGCCGGTGATGCCAAAAGCCCCGATTATTAGCCTGCACTAAAGCAGACTGATGACAAATGACTCAGTATGGCCCGCTTGGCAGAAATCTGCTATCTACTAAATGCACTTTCTAGTCTGTTTGGTCAAATTAGAATTAAACATTACAGGAGCGGGAACAATAGGAGCAGGGTCTGTCTTACATGCATTACTGTTAATGATTGTATGCGTACCAATGGAAGCATTTCGGTATTTAGGCAGGGACCCTGACAATGTCCAAAGTCGTTACTATGACTGTACTATGACTTCAAATATGAATTAGAGAGAGAGAACGAGAGAGTGAAAGAATAGAAAAAGAGAGAGGGCATCATGCTCAGCTTATTCTCACAGTCTGGTGATGGACATCGGTAATAAATGAGCCGCGGGCCAAAAGTGAGCCATGAAATCATATCAGCAATCGATCATAATCAAATCATCGAAACGTACAGCACAGACCCAGCTGACCCGAGTCTCACTAACCCACACACACCCGGGTATGTTCAGCATGGTGGGTGTGATAAAGGTTAAAGACGCGACGTTTCTGTCATCAGAGCAACAGGGCGCCAGACCCAACCTTCTTCCAACTGTATAGCATCAGCAACATGCTAATGTCACTGCATCATTTCCCCGCTTCCAAGATGATGGCCTGGAAACAATATTAGTAATAATAATCCACTGACTCAGTCAGCACACACGCCGTCAGCCGCTCGACACCTCAGCTGCTGGACCCCAGAGGAGAGTATCAGTCTGCTTCAGGAGCAGGTGCGATATCAACACGTTCCAAGATCTTATTTTTACAACAAAGTTCCAGAGAAACACGGCTTTGAAGGAAATCTTATGCTTTCCTTGAGTGTTGCTTTCTTATCATACCACTGCCCTCCTTGGTGTGTTGTTATTTTTATTTTTTTTATTTTTTTTATTTTTTTTGGTTTCCAATATTCCACTTCAATAATAAACAGCGTTTCCTTTTATTCATTTTCTCTTGGTTTTATTTCACCTCATCTGTATCAGGCCCATCTGTTCTTGTAACAGTGCACAAACATAGCATATTGGGAAATGTGTATTTTAGCTGTTAAAATTATGCATATTTTTTGGGGGGGATTTTGTGAGCTACTGGACATTGTTTTGTTCTTTTGTTCTCCACACACGCATAAATCATTGCGGTTTTGTTACAGCATCTCTTTTCGTTATGAAACCACAACATTTCATTGGGCTGGGTCCAGATCTGTGATGACAATTTTGAGTGAAGAAGAGGGAGAGCGAAGGAGAGGACTATAAAACGCCGCACATATATTGGAACCAAAGCAAAAGAACACAAAACAAATGCACGAGAGAGTATTTAAGAGGAAATCGAGAGAGAAACAGAGAGGGGTGGTGGGTTGAGGGATCACAAATCAGAAAACTCAATAAACGGCAATCGTGCAACTACAACCTGCTCTTAACAGAAAATGCGGATATTTTTTAAATGAGACTTTTCACTATAGAAAAACTTCTGACCTCCGGAGACCAGTGACGGCCCCTCATATAAACAACCGCACCTTTAGAGCTATCAGATTGTTCTGTTGACAGGTAAAGCTGAAATTACACCTCCGCAGTAAATACTCCACATAAAAACCTATGCACTATAATCATGTCGGCTTTCACTCTAATGAAAAAAATGCCAGTGAGGGAGAGGACTGATTTTAAGGCTTAATAACAACATGAACTTTGCATTTATCAGTAAAATACAAAATTGCCTGTTTGGTTTTGGTTGCAGTGAAAATAAATAGCCAAAATTGCTGGTTCCACTGAAATAACAGCCTTCAAAATAAGCACATTCGTCAGGAACTGGTACCAAATGCAAAGACCCATGTTGAAATGAAATTCATTTTTATTGGTCATTGTTACAGTACGCATACACAACAAAACTTGATCTCTGCTTTTTAACCCATCACACATGTGTGAGTGGTGGGCTGCTCAAGAACCTGGGGAGCAATTGGGGTTACGGGTCTTACTTAAGAGCCCGGAGAGATGCAAAGAGCTGGATTCGAACCCAAGCCCTCTTGGTTTAACCATGCTCGATCCATTAGGCTACTACTCCCACTGTTCATCAAGCTGCAACACATAAGTAACATTCCCCACTGTCACTACCACTCATAGAAACTACTTATTTTGCCTTTTGAAAAATGGTGGCTTAAATTTCAACAAGCTTCAACGATTCAACAAAACTGGTTACAGGTGGATCTGTGTAACACCTGGCAGTCAGCACTGACTTTTAGACTTTTACACATGATTTAATTGCGTTCGACAACACTGACCACTTTGCACTGGACTGTCACAGTAATGGTCTCATACGCGGAACTCTGCAGACAAAAGCCCTTCACACGCCCATTGAAAATGTCCTCATTCACTTGTGAAGGATTAACATTGGGCGAACAAAGAGGCATTTCTGACACCTCACTGTGCGTTTTCAGGTAATGATGATGAACTTCAGAAAAAGGGACACTGTCAAATTTGCTGTAGAACTATTCCACCTCCTAAACTGACAAAAAATCTCATCTCGTTTTATTCGGCACATGCCCTCTCTTCATCCGGCCAGTGTCATTAGGAAGTTCTTTACATGGCTCTTCAGTTGATTCTTAAAATTTGACCCATTTGTCCATACGAATCCAAAATTGAACTAACGGCTCAAAACAAAATGCAGCAACGAAGCGACTGGTGAGAAAAACATTTAGCACTCGTTACCAGAGGTTGGCAAAGGTGAATGATTTGATTATATGCGATTATCCTAATAAAAATACACATAAAACACATCCTCACAAAGCTGTGTAATCGTTCGCATCAGTCACTCAGTAATTCTCACTCAGCCAACACGACGCTCCTTACAGCAGCCTCTTACGCCACAGGTAGTAAACTGTATCTATGACTCAAATCACAGAGCAATCAACTAATCCGCGCTCCTCGCTCCCTCCTCCACCTGCAGCTCATATTTGTTTGGCCTGTATCAAGGTTGCAAAGAAATAAAGCGTATCGCTTTATTTGCCTGCGCCACTGAATGAACGAAATGCAATTTACACAACGCCGATGGTAACTGGTTTGCAGATCACCTGATCAGTTTAAATCCATCTCTTCTCATACCCTGCTGCTGCAGCGACATGGACCTTCATCCATGTTGAGTGAGGGCACATTTCAAAAACACTGACAGCTATTATTAGATCAGACAGACGAGGTTCCTCAATGAGACACGAGGCAAAAACAATTACCACATTGGAATGATCCTTTAAAAAAAAAAAAAGCTCCTGCTCAACTTTTTAGCCTGGTAATATTTATGATCAGAAAAGCCAGCGTTCTTTTTCCATTTACAAACTTGCTGCAATGTTTCTGTATGAAACCTAGCAACGTGCCATGAAGGTTGGAGGAGGATATTTTTAGCCCACCCTGCTGTTATTCAAATCGTGGGAGTTCTTGTTTGAATCGTACCCGTCCCCTTTAATTACACTGCTGTTTCTTTGTTTCCACAAATTAAACTGTCGCGAGCGTGCTACACAAATTAATCAGGAATCTTTTAACCGGTTTTTGAAAATGGCTGACTTCTTTCCAGGTTTCCCAGCTGAGTGTGATTTTGACATCAAACAGAATAATCATTGGAATGTTGCATAAATGTTATTTAGGATTTCACTCTCTGCTAAGCAGAAAACGAGTCTTAAACATGATACCACAGCAAAAAGCATCGAAACACACGAACATGCACCTTATCACATGGCCATGCTACATGCTGACACAAAGACAGTCACTGTTCTATACAAAGTGTTTTCTCATGAACAGTTTAGAGCCACATACTTCTATACCATGTAAACACAACTCTTCATGAAATTACTTGTTGTTTATGTCTCATTTTATTCAAGCAAATTTTCGTCCACGATTTTATGTACAGCAAATCAAAACATTCCAATCAAGTGTATTTGCAGCATTAGCACAGGGATATATCACACAATTGTGTTGATTTTATCTATGCAACATTGTGTTGCTATGAGCCATCATCACGTGGAGGCACTGGGTTTCTGTGACCTGTGTTGTCACTTTGCTGCCGACGAGCCGCCGCTGGGTTTCTCTGGAGGAAGCCATCAACTATCTTCACACACGCAGTGAAAATCTGCTCCTCCAGCAACCTGGATCTTTCGTTTCCACATTTGCAGCATTCAAACGTTTGCAAAAGCTTCATGGTAGAAATCAAAAAGTCTCAAACTGTTTCCGTAACGTCTTCGTGGCCACCTTCATCACTGCGTCACACTCCTGCTGACTAACCGTATCTCCATCCATTCCAAGTTAGTTCATTAGCTAATTGACTTAATGAAGCACATTCAATCAAAGATATGTACCTATGCCGAACACTGTATGTCATCAATTCCAGTTGTGACCCTATAGATCACTCGCATCAGACGGAGCATTACATCACGGCGCAGTGTGTCAGGTGTGGATGACTCCACCAAAGACAGGAAATCCTTTGATCTGGCTAATCTCAGCACAAAAAGCACTGGATCCACTGCCTCCAACGTCCACATGAAAGCATATGATTCAGTAAAAAGTATCCCCCATATTTGTACGTTAACGTTTGCAGCTTTCGGTGAAAAGGCACAGCACAGCCCCCCCGCTGACACACTGTGCGTCTTGGCCTACTTTATTTCACAGTGAGCTGTTTCAACACAAACCCTGACCAACATGCCCAGTCCATCCGCTCATGATAACACTGAGCCTCCAAAGCTTACTTCACTACTATTATTTTGAATTTTATTATGTTCCAGGAGATGCTGACCTCTCTTCCTACACAAGAACAGCATGAAAGCAACTGACATAATAAAAAATCAAATAAAAATACGAATAATTATTCTCTTTTGATGCTGTTGCTAGTTCTTTTTTTGTCAGAAGTTTCATTTCACACCTCTTTGAAAAGCAGCAACTTCCTAGATGCAGATCACGGCAGTTGCTGCATGAAGCGCATAGACTATGATGTTAATGTCATCGTCGGTGGACTGGAACTTGTTGGGGAAATGCAGCGTTAGTGATTTCATACAACAGTGGGGAGCGTTTGTTGTCGTTGCTCCTGCGGTATCGCCATGGCGAGACTGTCCTGCTACAGTATGATGATGATGATGATGATGATGATGATGATGTACTACACTGCAGTTGCAGTGTGGGAGAACAGTACTGCTGCTGAGCACATCATCTTCAAACCCACAACCTGAGCTCAGACAGTCATCACCACCTGGGCCTTTTCCCTCCACACCTGCAACAGCCTGTTGAAATACACATCCCTTGTTCACTCATCCTCTTCCATCTTCCATTTACCCCCCCCCCCCCCCCCCCCCCCCCCCCCCCCCCCCCCCAAACACCCCCCCCCCGCCCCCCCCCCCCCCGACCCCAATAACTGTTGGTGTGACACACACAGACACATACACATACACACAACTGTGCATCATAAAGATGTCTACTGCACAAACAAACGCAGGATGTGCATCAGTGCAGTGGTGACTGGTCTCTCTCCTCTCTGACGGTCTTGCCTGGCTCCTCCGACACACACACACACACACACACACACACACACAACTCCTCCGGTGCTCACGTTCAATCACGTTTCCTCAGGCCAGCATCATGCACACCGGTGTCACACACACACACACACACACACAACTCCTCCGGTGCTCACGTTCAATCACGTTTCCTCAGGCCAGCATCATGCACACCGGCATCACACACACACACACACAGAGTGAGAGAGAGAGAGAGAGAGAGAGAGAGAGAGAGTGGGT
>JAFBJQ010000921.1:157970-273405 GCA_016785345.1 Trinectes maculatus
GGGGTGGGGGTGGGGGGGGTGCATCGTCCTATGCACACACTGCTGCAATGAGAGCCCCGACCGAACACCACATTGCCGGATCAGGTCCGAGTCGTCTCTCCTGGAAAAGCCCAGCTGTTGTGACGCGGGTCAGACGAGACCAGCCTCGGTTTTCACACCAACCCCCCCCCCCCCCCCCCCCCCCCCCCCCCCCCCCCCCACACCAACCCCCCCCCCTCCCCACTTCCTCCCCCTCCTCAAGGCTTTTTCAGCACCACGCCACTGGCGTCTCCAAAAGTGGCGCGCGCCCGTGCGGGGACATTTGCGTGAATCTCCCCTTTGCGTCGGACCTCCGGTAGATCTCGACGCGGGGGAGGGGTTAAATTGAGAGATTGGCTTTTCCATTACGTAAACACGTGGTTTCTGCGCCGTCATATCGGCGATGCGCACCGGAAAGGGGGAAAAATAAATAAATAAAATATGATGATCTGACCGATATCGCTGTCCCGAATCCCCCAATGCCTCACTTCAAACGTGAAGGAAGACGCACGTCGACGAGTCATCATCCACCAAACCACGTGTGTTTGTGTGTGTGTCATTTGTTTGCTCTTACTTCTTCTAAGTTGATCCAGAGCTGTGGTGCATCCAGGTGATGGTTGGTCCAGAAGTCACATGTGTGGGCACTCACCTGACAGTGTGTTGGTGGTGGTGGTGGTGGCCATGCTGGTGTTTATCACTGTCAAATCATCTAAGCTCACACATGTGCAGGGGAGCTCACACAGTCCACTGCAACACATCACTTCCACACCAGCCAGCTCAGGGAATGGGTTTTATAAGCATAATAAAATCAAATCAAAGTTCATACAGAGGTTCGTTGGAGAGCAACATATCAGTATCCAATAAAACTATTTGGGCCCACTGTTATATATGATCATGTGTTTGTAAAGCAAAAGTGACACTGAAATGTAAGATTCTATGATGGTGATCCCCGGGCTCTGTTTACTTCCTGTTTCCCCCAGGATACGAGGGCAGTCAGCGTTGTTCGTGGCGACTGTTTCCACTGTATGACGACCTTTCTCCAAGGATTAAAACATTTTCCATCACAAAGTAAGGAAGAAGAAGGTATTGTTTTCCCCTGATTAGGTCTGCCCTCACTAGGCAGGCGTTATGGAAAGTGTGTGTGTGTGTGTGTGTGTGTGGGTGTGTGTGCGTGTGCGTGTGTGTGTGTGTGTGAATTTGATTCTGTGGTCCTCTGCCGTTTGATGTTTCTCTGCTGAATGTGGTTTTCATACTTCAGAGCTTGGAGTTAATCACTGGTAGATCTGTCAGCGTGAATCCCGCCCAGCACAAAGGGCAGAGGTCACTGTGTCTGCCAGTTTGCTTAGTATAGTTCCAGCACTCACAGGTGTTAGATGCTGTTTGCCAATCTTCCTTAAACCCAAATACAAGAAACTGCAAAACCCACTACAGCCTCAGCAAGAACAAATGGCCCACTTACAAACTGCAGTTTTTTTTATAATTCTGTTATTTTAAATGTATATGTTTTTACTTTCATTTAATATTAAGTGCAAGTTAACTGCATGGAAAAGTTATCATCAAAAGCTTCTTTTACCCAGTGTAACCTCTGGTGAGCAGAAACAGGGGGGTGGTGGAAAAGCCGAGTTTTGCATAAACAGTATTAACTGCGGCACAAGAAGCTTGATGAGCCTGGATTTCATTAGTGCGGTTGTGTTGTGTGTTCATCTCTGAATTACAGCATTAATCCATTTTAATGACCTAGTTTTGTGTGCGCCCAGGTCTTGTCAGTAGCCTGTGATAGCTGGTTCCTGAGGGACGTGGGCCACTTCGAAACAGAATGTTTCCTGATTGACTTTCTCAACACGTCTTTCTAGTTTTGCTGCGTCACTGATTATTAAAGGCTGGGAATTTCTTATGGATTTTCATCAAAACTACCCAGAGACTTTGCACACATTGTGTACCTGCTAAAACACACGTACACATTTATCAGGTGCGAACAGACAAAGCCACAGCACACCCACACACATATATCCATTACAAGGGCCCACATTCAGGGCGATTGTATTTATCTGAGCAATTTGCATGTGCGGGGTCAGATTGACTCACTGTGCAATCAGCAGGCTCTCCAGTTTTCTCCCCCTGCAGAGGCCTCTCATGTCATCCTCCCTATCGATCCATCTACTATAATGTAAAGTATCATCGCCCCCCGGGGGATATCATCTGACAATTTTGTCAGGGATCATTAGAATACATCCTTTTGATTGCCCAGACAGGAAGTGGCTCCCACGTGAGCTTTTAGCAGCCTCTTTTCTTCCAACGGGGGAAAAATAGCTTGACTTGAAGATGCAGAGAGAGACGAATGGACGGGCTCCAGTTTTAGTTATGGTCTCTGTGGTTTTACTGTACACATGCAAAAGGCTCACACATGTGGGAGTGTGAAGGCAGAAATGACTGTTGTCATTTGGACAATTGTGCATATATATATATATATATATATATATATATATAAATTATTATATTTCCAATGTGGAAAATAGGAATATTTAGAGAAGTAGTTAATAACAGGCTATTTTATTAGCTACTTGTGAAACCCTCAGCAGCAATCTACACACACACACACACACACACACATATATATATGTGTATTTATAATTTGGAAATGACCCATCGATTTAGTAAATGCAGGCGAAATTAGCCAATGAACGAGCCAATAATCTATCCCAACATGTATTTTATAACTTTGAAATGTTAGCTTTTGAGGGTAATGCCGCCGCACATTAATAGTAGCCTGACACGTTCTCTTGAAAGGGAGAGAATGCTTTCCAGTCAGTGTGCCATTTATTTTTGTGGGCGACTTTTTCGTCCAAATTAAATCAGTGACTAAAGCTAGCGTAAATAAATCAGCCTGATAAATGGTGGCGTCTCCATCACAGGCATATTTTTTATCATGTTATCTTTGAGTGAGAATGGACATTCATTGTATTACTTATTGGAACAGACTGGATGTAAGAGCTAATAAATATTATAATGAAGTGAATTAAGGATGACTATGACAATGGCCCCACGCTTGATTTGTACGAGTGCTGTTAATAAGGTACTGAGACAAATCGTGCCTGGATAACAAGCGAGGCAGTGACCTGTTGTATAAATAAAAGTTTGGTACTATAATGAACATTTCTGAACAGTTTAATCACAAAAAACTCTAAACTGCTAATAAAAATATAGAATTAAACTTGTACATGTTTACCAAATGCAGGATCTGTGCTGTCTGTGTATTTACAGTGATACTTACAATGCATGGAAATGTCTCGACTCATCAGATCCTACTCACTGCAACGCCATGGGTGATGTTTAGACATCAGCTGAAAACCTCTCCAGTGCCCCCACATCGTGACTAACAGGGCAAAGGCCAATGGAGACAATTGAGGAATCCCACACATATAATAACCAACTCCTCTTTAAAATCCCCTGTGACCAGCGATATTCATTATTGCAGAGAGATACGGTCGATGACACTGACCCAGTGTAGATTTAGACACCCTCCACTGTATAAGCAAACAAGCCCATATTCACAGAATAGAGGGGTAGTAATACAGTTTAATTCTGTCCCCCCAGAAAATACAGCACACTACCATAGCTGATTACAATAAGGGGAAAATATATTGTATGCAATATAATTTTCTCTTTTATCCTTATTATGTGTTTTTTATGCTGAACAGACTATGGTTCAAAAATAATAATCTATTAAAATAGTAAGTACAACTGTGTAGAAGAACATTTTAAAACTTAAATTTAACATCTGTCTGTTTCCAGTTAGGCTGTGGCCCAGTCATTGTTAATGGACTGTCACCCCATTATGAGCCTTTTTCTTAGCTCCCTAAATATATCATAATAACATTTGGCCACAGCCACTCCTCCATCAAAACCTCAGAGCTCGTCACACATTTCAGAAATATAAGGAGCAGCTGGAGATGTAATCAACGTTTCACTGATTTCAAGTGGGTCTGAGTGTGGAGGACCGTTGTTCTCTTGTCCTATGGAAAGTAAATGTCTCCCCTTAGATGAGCCATATGCCTAGCTAAGGTTTCAATGGAGTCCTACAGTGTAGTCTGAGGCATCAGCCGCAAAGGCATGTGGTCAAAATATCGATGACGATAGATGTTCTTAGGTCAGGGGGCAAGGCGCTGAGGACTCACCCAAAGCATGACCAGGAGCCCAGAGTCAAATGGAGCCGTGAATAAGAGAGTAGATATTCATAATGAATGCCACAGTGGTCGCTCCCATGCCAGACATGGCTGAACGCTGGCACTGCTTAATAAGCTTAATGATGCACAAGGCCAAAAATAAAGCCCACGCCCAATGCAATCATCTCTCACTGAATTTCCTGTCAACCGTTTTCAACATAGAAATTTGGTTACGTTTCTGCTGATTGGTGATTCACTAGTTTCCTGTTGTCATTGCCTGTGTTTTCCTTTTAACGTGTCTCTATGAATCATCTGCATTGCGCCCCTCTAAATGGTTGCGAGGATGTAGTTACATGTCCATGTAGCCGGGGTCTACCATAACATACAGCTATGTGCGGTCATGCGATTGATTAGTTCCTGCAGTGCCAACAAGATAATCAATATTTCAGCTATTTCACCCTCTCTTTAACCACCCATCTGACATGTCTGTTCTGCTCTAATACACTATATTTATCCCCCCCCTACGCCCCCTCCACACACATGTACAGATTGTAGATGTCACTCGAACACGCAAAAATAAAATAGGGTCTCATAATCACAACTTGTACAAGAACGAAACGCAACAAGTGGAGGGACAATAAATATTGTCATGTCATCATTGGCATCAGAAAAAAAAAATAATTGTGTAATCATAATGATTTGAACATGCAGGATATTGTATTCAATATGGAAGTATAGCTAATTTCCAGTTTCTAATTTGCTGGAAACCAGCTGAGGTGATCATAAAATGTGAGTTGCCAGGGGAAACAGGAGTGAGCCGTTGTGGTTGTTGATCAAAAGAGAGGATAGATGTAAAAGGACAATTCTGAACATATAGACATTTAGTTTAACATGTTACCCTACTTAGACATTCGCCGGTTAACTTCTTATTCTCATAACTCATTCCGCCGTTATGTAACGGCACTGTGGTTCTTTTTTAACTTGTAAAGACGCCATCCTCCATAATTTATACCCTTTCATAGCACAGATCTATCCATGATATAAGCCTGTGCGGGTTTCGGTAAAGGAAAAAAAAATGGGGCAAACTTCCTGCATCTAAGTGCAGCATGTATGCACCAAACTGTCATCAAAAGGGCCATTTTTAGAGGGATGACGTCTATTTCCCAGTCAAAGCATCCATTCCTGTATAGCTCAGCAGCATTAATGTAGCAGCGGGGCCGTGAGTACAGGGCCTTGGAGTCGTTACCTATTCTACCATCCATTAGCTGAAAATTGTGCTGGCTTCAAAGCTTGGGATATATTGTATGAGACATATTTTCTTATCTTGTTTTGTCACTGTTTACCGGGGAGACTATTAGTTTGGGTCAGTTTGTAATTTTGTACAAAGGAAAAGTACAGTTGATAGGGTTGATACGAAAAACATTTTCTGGACCCTCTGATAAAAAGAGAGACTTTATACAGCCACTTGGTGACTATACAGTAGCAGAACAGGATCAAGTCTAAAAAAGAAGACGTGTGCCCACTGATGTCTCTAATGTCTGTTTCTATTTTTAGCCAGGTCAAAATGGCATTTATAATGCTTCATGGAGCACAGTCTGATAGATGATGACTGGGAGTGGAGAAGAGAGATTTAGTTCTAGAGATCTTCTATTGGGAGAAGCTTCCTGGTCCATACACAGTGCATGCTATTTGAAGGCAACCTGATACATTTGAGGAAATTAATTTCATAAATATACAGAGAAATTCAGCTTTATCTGTTCCGAAGCCAGTAAAACCTCATTAAAAACCTTGATCCTAACAAGAAGACTGGGAACCAGCATCTAAACAGGATCTCCTCATGGGACCTGTTTCCATAGTCACTTTCCATCACACAGAAAAAAAAAACTTGATCCTGACCTTGGGGAAATGCTCAGGCTCCTCCCGCATGGTCTCACTGTGGTTCAGGCCACAGGCACAGACAAGAAAAATATGAGCTCGAAGTTAAATCCTGGTATTTTTCTCAATCATGGGTGACGTTTACAAAAATCAAATCTGATATTTTAGTCAGTACACTCAAATGCGTATGCTCAGTGTTAAAGTGCATTAACACTGTTGTCCCAAATCAAAAGTGGCCACTGTACACTATCCCTTTAAATGAATCACATTTGACCATTAGAAATGATATGTTAGAAAGTAACCTTATACAGTACAATAGAATAGATATTTTTCATTATGTATGTGGCTTTATAATTAAACCTGGCCTCATCTGAAAATTGTTTTATCCGTGTACACACGTGCATACACAAAGGCACACTCTGTTATGATGATGTGCGTACTGTATATGGACTTGCTGTAATTCCCAAATCCCAAAGAGACTATTCTTCTTAGAACGTATTCCCACAGCAGTACAATGAAAATCACCACTGAGACTTATGTGGAACTGGTAGCATCCCTTGCCATCTCAAACAGGACACAAAAACAAGCTTCATTACTTTAAATGCATCATTATGATGTATCATTATACTGTCTCTACTTAATTAAAGATACCTTTATCTTTAATTAAGTAGAGAAATACGCTTTTTTTTGTTATTGTAGTACTACATTCAAAGATGTATGAAGAAATGAACAATTGTCCTTTACCACCACACCATCACCTCCTATACCAACTGTTTTGTGTATGTAATATAAAAGCTATTGTTGTGTAACTTCTTGGCTATATGTCTGAGCAAGGGTTACGGTTAAGATCTGGATTTGGTATTTGTTGGTTTGTTAGTGCTGAGATTGTTGATTCTCTCTTGAGTACACTAAACTACTTTTTAACCAAACGCTAATTTCAGTGTTTAATTGATTGAAAATTATCATTTTAATTATTGCAGTGTGATCTTTCAATTTCACAAATGGGTCGATAACCAGATCTGAATTTATTAGCAGTAATTGTCTCAATTGCACCAGAAATTTGTCATAGCCCGTTCCAGTCAGTAGGGGGTAGTGTTGTAATTTAGATGTTCATTCATGAAGTCACATTAATGGGATTCATTCAACAAATCATTTAGACAGAACCCCTTTGTGTTTTACTATCCAGAAGATATACAGAGTACTGGACATGACATCATCATCATCAAGAGTGCAGAATGCTGAACGGTTTTTGTATTGAATTTAATTGAAAGTTTAAAAAATGTAAATAAACCAAAGTCTGTATTTGAAGATGTTTTAGATGCAAGTCTCCAAATAACTCTCTCTACAGGACTACATACATTTTAGCTGTTTATTTATAACGAGCCTCTTAAGTTGATCTTTTATGTAATTTTGTCAAGGTTTCGACATTTTCCATCAGTTTAAAATAGCACAAACACATTTACAATATACTGCTTTGAACCCACTTCCTTTTCAGCTGTTTACTGTCACTGTGTTCACAGAGCGGCTCACTTTACAGTCACCCTCTCCATAGGCTCCTTAATAATGAGCCTGTCTCTATGCCTGTATGTGTTTCTGTGTGTGCCACTCGCTCAACCAGCACGTCGTTTGAATCCATTCATTCATCTCCGTGCTCTCCCTCTGCTGTCATGGCAACCGTGTATGACTGGCAGAAAACAGACCGCTGTTGCTGAGATCAGTCAACCTGGACGACTTGGAGCAGGGAAACACACTTGAGCAGATGAAGAGTTGTGATATTGAGACACCAGGCCTGGCACAGAGTGTGAGGTGAGTCAGACACACACCAGGTACTGGGTAAGCAAGCACCCTTTTTGTGGTATTCGCATTTTTGTTGCTGTTGTTGTCGTTGAAGTTGGAGTCTTGTAATATCGCAACACTGTTGAATGTTTTTTTTTTCTCTTTACAGAACAAAAATGGAGCGTCTGGTGTATCAACCCCTTTTTCCCACTGTAAACAAATATGTACAACAGAAATCAGACATGGCTTCCTATGAGTTACACAGGAGGAAGGTCAGGAACGACGTGTAATGTTTATTTGCTCTGTAATACAAGATTTAAAATATTTTGATCACACACACTGATCCAGTAATGTGTGTGTGTGTGTGTGTGTGTGTGTGTGTGTGTGTGTGCGTGGGTGTGTGTGTGTGTGTGTTTCTATAAAGGTAAAGTTTGTTAAACCAACTATAGACACAACTCCACCAAGGACCTATGGACACATGGCTTTGAACTTAAAGAAAAAAAAGGTTGTTCCTTATTGCTTTTTTGTCTTTTCGTGATAAACCACTTTATGTCCATAGGGTGGCAGCAGATGTTTCAATGTTAAATCCACCCAGTAAGGTTTCAAACTAGAAATATTTAAAAATTAAAACTGAATCAAATTAGAAGTTATTACCAAGGTAAATATCCAATTGTGTTTATTTGAATACACAACAGACCTGCAGTGATAAAATCGAGTGACAATTTTTTTAATTTCTGTTGTATAATGAGATTTTATCTTGTTCAGCTGGAGGAGGAGAGGGCACTGAAGATACAGAGGGAAGACAACATTCTCATGGAAAAGATATCACTCATCATGAGGACAACGGGCGGAGTTGACAACAGGAATCACTATGAAAGGAGAAGGTCATTTAAGATTTGGGCTTCGAATACATGGCGAAACTATCTATCTTATGAAAACAAAGTTTCATTGTTGGTGTTCTTCATTACAGCCTTGGCAAGGAGAAGCGACAGTTGGAGTTGCTTCGTATTACCAAGGAGAATGAAATGATCTTAATCCGCCTGAGCCAGTGCAGGCCTCACTATAGTGTGAAGAGCTGGCATGATGACTGGACCAAAACCCTCACAGTGATGGACCAGATTGCACATTACCCAAGAAGAAGAGCAAAATCGCAAAAGGTTATTTTTATTTATTGATCACGCTACATAAAGCATACACTCAATGTAATTTAACAGAAACATCCAAAATATTGCATTTTGTTCTTTGTCTTATGACCTAACAAAGGTTTAAATATATATGTTGATACCAGGTACAACTGAAATGCAGGAAACAGCACAGCGACTGTGATACAGAACGACAGATAAAGACAGCCGCAACCACACACCATGACCAAGCACAATCTGACGGAAACCAGGAAAAGAAAGAAACCACTGAGAAATAAGATACAGGGCCCGAGACACAACAGGACACAGATGTAGGTGTATATGCTGACACAATTCAGATCACAACACAAGATAAAGACACACGTTTTATAAAAGTACTGGACTCCTAAAAGATAGGAGATGTATGAAAGCTAAAAGACACAAACAAGAACAACAAGCACCAAAAAAAATATTAAAAAAAAAACACAGTTTAAGTTAAGAGAATCTACTGTAAACAAACACAATCTAAACTACAGAATTGAACTGGACCCCAGTATTGTATCTGCAGTTACTTGTTAAATCGGAAAAAAAAAAGATCAATAGTAGTATTTTGCAAAAACTGTGTACTGAGATCACAGTATTATGTGGATGACTTGTACAGTAGTCTCAATCAGAAACTCGAATGACCTCCTGTCTTTAAGAATGACTTAAATAATGACTGTATTAGATTAAATAAATCAATAAAACCCCGTGTGTGTGTGTGTGAATGTATTTATTTTACAGCATGACATACACTGTACGTGCGGCGAAAGATAGAAATGATGAATTTAATCTGGAACCTTTCGTCCGGTTGTAGTTTCTCTCCGACGCCAATTGAGGGAACACTCGTAGCAGTGGGGGAAAAAGAAGCCGCGGGTTTGATTTAACACGGCTAGCGAGCTAGCACGTCGTACTGTTCGACTGGACCGTAAGAATGACAATATTCTGCTAGTTGGGGCTTCAGCTTTTAAGAAAACAAAAATGAACCTCGACAGACTTCGAAAGCGAGTGCGGCAGTATATCGACCAGGTATGAATCATTATTTCTTTATGAGTTTATGTGTCGCTAGCTAATGCTAGCTGGCGAGCAAATCTATTTAACAAGTCTACACAGTTTGCCTTCTTGACTATATTGAAGATATTGTTTAGCTAGCCAAATCAGAAGAAAAGAAAACAACAACTGTTCACGGCTGGCCATTGTCCCTTTTGTCTGTGTGTTGACAGCAACAGTATCAGAGTGCTCTGTTTTGGGCGGACAAAATAGCATCCCTTTCACACGGTGAGTGACTTATAACTAGTAGCTAGTATCATAGCTACTGTATATGTCAACCTCTCATTTAAGCCATAAAGCTAATTTTAGTAAGACTGGTGTTTTAATGGAGGTCTTTACACCGGTGGATGATAGCTTCAGTCGTGTGTAGTCTCCTGTGACACTTTAACAGGGATTGATGGTTTTACCGCTTTGTTTTGTCATACAGAGGATCCACAGGATATCTACTGGCTAGCTCAGTGCCTTTACCTGACCTCACAGTATCACAGAGCCTCTCATGCTCTACGCTCACGAAAACTTGACAAGGTAATTACAGATTACACAAGAGTTGTTTTTGTGCAAATCTGTGTGCTGGGAAATGAAGAATAATGTGATTTGCACAATAAATGGAGCACGTATATAATGCTTAGCCATAGTTGAACTAAACATGTTGGTACTCATTCTTTCCCCACAGTTGTATGGAGCTTGTCAGTACCTTGCTGCCAGGTGCCATGTGAGTAAATGAGAGACCCAACAACTGTATCATGTATATAAAACCCACTTGTACATGTGTAAGAATATCAAAACATCTTGTCAGATATATGTCATTCCTTATTTAAAGTCATTTGTTTCCCATGTTTTTTTTAGTATGCTGCCAAAGAGTTTCAACAGGCCTTGGATATTCTGGACGCGGAGGAGTCGGCTAGTAAGAAACTGTTGGAAAGGGGTGGAAAGGATGACAGCGGGACAACAGAGTTGGTTAAGGACTGGGACATGTCCCCTGCCTCTGTAAGTCTGTTCTGCCTCTAAAATATTACAGTTTACCACAAAAAAATGGTTTGATCTGAAGTTACGTTTAATATCATGAACATTTACTAGAGACCTCTGTTCTCTTTATTTTGTGCTTCCCTACTGGAATATTTCAGATCAGCAGCTCCATCTGCCTCCTGAGGGGAAAGATCTATGATGCCATGGACAACAGACCACTGGCCACCTCCAGCTACAAAGAGGCCTTAAAACTGGATGTGTACTGCTTTGAAGCCTTTGACCTTTTAACATCCCACCACATGCTGACTGCTCAGGAAGGTGAGGCTGATCTGTGGTGGTGATTACCACTTTTAAGCTTTTAGTTTTCTGCAGTATGTGCTCTTTACTTAGAACCAGCTTTGATAATGACAGTCGATGTGAAACTTGCTTATTTTAAAACAGAGAAAGACTTTCTTGACTCACTTCCTCTGGGTCAACAATGCACTGAGGAAGAGGAGGAGCTGCTACATTTCCTTTTTGAAAATAAGTTAAAAAAGGTAGGGTAGCTCTGCATGGCCTTTTTAAAATATTATATTTTTCTTTCCATCTTTTAAATATAGGGTAAGGTTATTAACACGTCTTTTTATCTTCTACTGTCTTTAAATCTGTCATGTATGTGTTTCATTTTATGACCTTGCTTTATCTAATTTCCTACCTACTTGAATTTTAATTCCTGCTTCACCTTCCACACATCTGCATAGTACATACAAATACTTTCCTTATTCTTTATCCTGCAGTATAACAAACCCAGTGACTTGGTGGTGCCTGAGATGGTCAATGGTCTACAAGACAACTTGGATGTAGTGGTGTCTCTTGCTGAGAGGCATTATTATAACTGTGATTTCAAGATGTGCTACAAACTTACATCAATGTAGGTGTCTGCAGTTTTTCTCATTCTGTGGATTTTTTTTTCTCTTTTATTATAAGATTCTCTAGACACGCATGACCAATGTCCCTTATATAAATGTAATTTACTGGAACAGCAAAAGATAATTTTCAGCTATGTACACAATGTGTATTTGCTTTGTCATACAGTAACAAAGGGTCGTTACAAACAGGATATTTTAAGCATTAAAGTTATAAAGGAAATCTTCCTTGTTTTATCGGATTTTGCACTTTTGTTTGTTTCTATTTCAGGGTTATGGTTAAAGACCCTTTCCATGCCAACTGTTTACCCGTCCATATAGGAACTCTGGTTGAGCTCGGAAAAGCAAATGGTATGATCCACTACTGGCCCATACATACAAAAATATTACATTGGTCCCTCGGACCCGTTGTTAGATGATTAGCTTTGTTCTGCTAAAGCTTGTGTCTTTTTCCTCCACTGCAGAGTTGTTTTATCTTTCACACAAACTTGTAGACTTGTATCCCAACAACCCAGTAAGTGCTGCAATCATATTCATTTCATTTTTATATGCATATAATCTCCAGAATTTGATAACCAAAGTAAAAACCATTATCAGGTATCCTGGTTTGCGGTTGGGTGCTACTATCTCATGGTTGGCCATAAAAACGAACATGCTCGTCGATACCTTAGGTGTGTATTGTTGTCCCTTTAAGGCATATTATAAGAATACAATACAGTTCTCTTGATGTATTGAATATTGATTATATCCTGCAGCAAAGCCACAACACTGGAAAGGACTTATGGTCCTGCATGGATTGCCTATGGTCATTCATTTGCTGTGGAGAGTGAGCATGACCAAGCCATGGCTGCCTACTTCACTGCGGCCCAGCTGATGAAAGGGTAGGTATATCACTGCTTAACAAAAATAATCATTGGAACAAAGATTACTTTCCCTTTCACAGGAAGAGAAAAGACCAATCTTCTCTTACTTTATGATTTTAGGATATTTGACGGAGCTAAAGAGTCAGTGGAACTTAAATTTTTAGATGTTATTAAACAAGCATTGCTTGGACCCTGATGTCTCCTGCTTTTGCTGATACAGGTGTCACTTACCCATGCTCTACATCGGCCTAGAGTACGGTCTGACCAACAACTCCAAGCTGGCAGAACGTTTTTTCAGCCAAGCTCTTAGTATCGCACCAGAGGACCCGTTTGTCATACACGAGGTGGCAGTGGTTGCATTTCAAAATGGAGAGTGAGTAATGCAGCCACAAACGCATAAAAACACACACACCCCTTGTTTGACTGGGCTAAACTAAATGATATTGGCAGTGTAAACTGATTGAAAATGTATATTTTGAAATATGACTGTACTTTGGGTGTTTGAAATATAATCACTAAATGAACAATACAATTTCTCTTTTGGATAAGTGTTTGTAAAACCGCTTGGTTTTACATTTAGCAACAACAGTTTTATGTATAATTAGAATATAAAACATTTAATCAATGTACTATACTTTTATTTCAGCTGGAAGACTGCAGAGAGGCTGTTTCTTGATGCAATGGAGAAGATCAAAGCCATAGGAAATGAGGTAACTTCAGAGTTATTTAACTGAAAGATGCAGTATAGTTGTGGCTAGTAAACAGGACAGTGTCTCTGTAAAAGTTTGTCTTTATTTCCTACTTTCTTTAATTTTCCAAGGTCACTGTGGACAAATGGGAGCCATTGCTTAACAATTTAGGACACGTGTGTCGGAAACTAAAGTAAGTATTCATCCTGTGCAGTTTTCTGTTTGAACTAATTATCTTCACAAGCCTCATTAGGAGAATAGCTAGGGCTTTAAGATTTTTTTTTCCTGAATCACATCAGTAAAACAGAACATACTGAGTTGTTGTTCAGTGGATAAATATAGATGATTAAGTGCAATTTTCACTTAATTTGTTGTCCTTCCTGTAAACTATTTTAAGAGGTGTGTTTAAATGTTTGTTTGCTGCATTCTGCATAGGTTGGACCCTCATTGAGAATTCATGCAAAGGCCCTTTAATGAATTATTCATGGATACCACTCAATAGATATAAGGGGCTTGCAGAATGTGTACTGCACAAGTGGTTGTTATGAAAGCTAAATATATTATAATATAAAAGGAGGGTTTCATCCGTGCAACATGAAGACTTTGTGAAGCTTGTTGGTGTGTCATTGAGTCATCACTGAAAAACAGATTGTGGCGGTTTTCTGTCTGTTACCAAATGATTAGAAACATACTTTGGACATATGTTTGTGAATATCAGTTTCTGACAACGGTTTCTCCACCATCTGCTATCAGAAATTTCAGCTCAGGCCTGGAACTGCCAGTAGTGTAGATCTGCAGATGAATTATTTGGTTTATTTACATGTATTAAATCCTTTTGTTGTTGACACACAACACTTAACGCAGCCTTTGAAAAGTTATTAAAGTCATCTGACTCCATTCTGTGAAAGGCATTGAAATACATTTGCTTATGAAATGTTATTTCGTTATTTTCTATAGAAAGTACAACCAGGCTCTTGAGTACCACCGTCAAGCGCTAGTGTTAATCCCACAGCACGCCTCCACCTATGCAGCAATAGGATATGTTCACAGCCTCATGGGCGATTTTGAGAGTGCTATTGACTACTTTCATACGGTAAGGTCCTTTTCAGTCACTTTTGTTTTTCCTGTTTGACATAAGTAGTTTCACAGTTGTTGGCTTCCTCTGATAGTAAAAACAAAACTCAATAAATTCTACCACCGTAAAATTAGTGAATGGATTAAAAGCAATGTCATAAATCGTATTTTGCTACATCAGAATACATTATAATACAAAATATGTTGTTGTCTGTTTTTCTTTTTATAAGAAAATCTAATCTTTGTATCTTTGTAATCTTTGTGTCTTTTCCTCTCTGTGGCAGGCACTTGGACTGAAAAGGGACGACACGTTCTCTGTGACAATGCTTGGTCACTGTATAGAGATGTACATTGGTGACACCGATGCCTATATAGGTGAGATACAGCTGTACCAAACTAGTCCTTAAAATGTTTGTTGCAAATATTTAATTTTTCTTCTGATTCATCAGGCACAGACATCAATGACAAAGTGCGAGGCAGCTTGAACACTCCTGCACTGATGAAGATGCTGAACACATCTGAGCCTGGTGACATGCTGGCCACACCGAGACCGGAAGACACCAGCATAACATCTTTGGAAACGCCACTGTCGAATCAGGACAAGATGATGCTGGAGACGCCTCTTCGACTCTCTTTAACCCTCGAGTGTGACATGTATGAGAGTGATGTAATGTTAGACACCTTATCAGACACCAGCACGTGATGTCATCAGGGGGCCCGAGGACAGTTGGACATGTGATCCTCTGATGCTTGGTTGAACAGAGCAAAAACAGCCGCTCATCAAACATCACAACTAAAAGACTGTAATCACTTATTACTGCCTATGGCAGGACCCAACACGTTCATTAACCTGTGGATTTCAGTTAAATGCAAACAAAAAGATTTTTGGTAATTCCTATAATAAACCATGCATTCATCTTTAAAAAAACAATTTTAACATGTCTGTGTTTTGTGTTAATTGGAACAAAGTGTTTTTTTTATTAAGACCTGCAGAGCAAGTAAAGAGTAAAAACCCTGAAACGCTTTATTGTCCGAAATATCACTTTTTCACCAATTGTCATATTTATATACAATTTCAAAGCTGTTCGAGCATGAGCTCTTACACACTTGTAATGTTTCAGTGATTATTACATTGATTTAAAGAGGAAAAAAATGCGATCAACGTCCTGAGATTGTTGCTTCCTTTTCCTGATATTTTTATAAAAACGGTAATTGTTTTTTCCAGTACAGATTTAAACACAGAACTGGACAAGCATGTGCGTTTTTTAGTGTGGAATACACTAGTTGCTCATTGCTCCAGAGGAAACACACTGAGTAGTGTACATACAGTGTGGGGGGACGGGAGGAGTGAGGTCTCCTGACTACAAATCACCTCCTGCTCCATCACCTCTCTCTGATGCCATTTACAGTGTCTCTTTACCTGCCTGACATTTGTCCCAGTCCTGCAGGGACCCCAGGACAGATGGGCTGCACTCCGTCCAAGTCGACCGTCATTTACACTCAGGACAGGGTCTGCCAGGACCTGGACACCTGCTCCACGTTTGTCCCCGGTCTCAAGAGCGCCGCGTCCACGCCGGAGAGACCCCGGATTTGTGTGGAGAGCAGCAGCGGCAGGCAAACTTTCCTCAGGGGTGAGTTCCCCGCACTGGATCTAATCCACAGTGGGGTAAAAAAAAAAAAAAAAAAGCAGAATTGTGGATCGTATTATGATTAATGTTCATCTGCTCCTCAGTCCCCCACAGGGATGTCCACGGGCGCTCAGTGAGCCAGTCCTCCTGCCCTGAGGCGTGGAGCTCTGCAGGCACAGGGAGCTGTGGATCCGAACAGCGTGAGGCTCCTCAGCCCGACTGACACCGAGGGCTGCGGGACACTTTAACCGACTCCAGTGCGCCCTGACGGGGGCACTGAGACTCACATGCGCCGGAAGTCGGTTTATTATTCAGTCTCTTATTCCGATCCGTTCCTGCGGTGATATATACACATACATAAATATATATATATATATTTAAATGTAACATCTATAGTATGTGGTGAGAAATCAGCTGCGCCATTCGTGCGATATTTAATGAAATAGGTGCGTTTCTGAACGCATCCATAGTTGGATAATTTTTCAAGCGTAATGATAAGAAATTATTTAAAAAAAAAACAGATGGAGTGAAGTTTTCTAATAACTATATATCTATACAGTATATGAAAACAATATTTCAAATTAAATTAAATTAAATTGACACACCAATTTAATACAATGAGGCTGATGTTGCCGGAAACATCGTCTTCCACACAAGGAGCATCACTACCGCATGTCCATTTTCCTTTTATTGATTTATACTTAGCGTGGGTGTGAGAGGACGTACAGTCTTTGTCCACACACACACACACACACACACACACACACACACACACACACGCACACACACACACACACACACGCAGCTTCCCTCTCCACTTGCGAGATCACTCTAATCTCGCGAGCGCACGGTGACGACACGGGCTTGGAGAAGGCGGTGGGGGAGAGATGAGGTCTGAAAAGGACCAAATGACCGTGGGCAAGGATAAAGGCGTCGTGGAGCTACAGTTCAGGGACATCCCGAGGGAGCAGGACAACACCCTCGGAAACCTCAAGCAGAAGGAGGAGAAGAGGGAGGTCTTCACAAAGGTAGGGAGCAGCCGGGTGTGTGTAGTGCCAAGTGTCGCATTGCTTAGCCTATGTGGAAAACAGACATGGAGGGAGGTGGGATCACTTCAGCACCGCGGACAGCGACAGCAGTGGATTTATAAACACATTTCTGCCTGCCTGTTTTTGTATTATTATATTATAACTATAAAGGAACATAGCGACTACAAACAATTATCACCATACTGCCTCCAATCCTGTTCACAGTCGTCGCATAGAAATTCATTTGTGATCACATGCACCACTTACTGAACACAAGAAAAACATGTGTTTATTTATTTATTTATTTTGCAGGTGGTGATTCGAAGGCTTCCACCTAACCTGTCAAAAGACCAACTGGAAGAACAGCTCAGCCCTCTGCCCTCCTACGACTATTTTGAGTTCTTCCCCGCAGATCAAAGGTAACCGTGTCAACTTTATTGCACCTTGTCCTTTTTACAACCATGAGGCTAAATTAACCCCTCTCTCTTTCTCTCTCTCTCTCTCTCTCTCTGCACAGTCTCTATCCTCACCTGTTTTGCAGAGCATATATCAATTTTAAAAACCCAGAGGACATCCTACTGTTTCGAGACCGATTCGATGGCTATGTCTTCATCGACAACAAAGGTGATCCTTTTTTACATTGTTGCCATTCGGGTGCTGCGAAGGTCGACAAACAGTGTGTCATATTCTGCTGTATTAAATGCAAACAACAGTGTGTTTGTTTTATGACAAAGGAGTTGGATTCTATTCAAATGCAGGTGGTTTTAAAGTAGTTACTGCCATGGTCGCTAATATTCAGTGGATCGGGTGACTGATGATGAGTTGCCTTTTATTTCAATATTTGCTCAGGTCTGGAGTATCCTGCAGTGGTAGAGTTTGCCCCCTTTCAGAAAATTTCCAAGAAGAAGCTTAAAAAGAAAGATGGCAAAGCTGGGAGCATTGAAGATGGTACTGAAATACAGATCTTTGTCCGTCATTGAGAGCTCATCAGATGTACAGGAGACATGATATTTAGCATGTAAACATCTTGTCCCTTGGTCCTAAAACCCTCACAGATCCGGAATACAAGCGGTTCTTGGAGAACTACTCCTGTGATGAGGAGAAGTCTATGGCCAATCCCGAGACTCTGCTGGGAGAGATAGAGGCCAAGACCAAAGAGCTCATAGGTACAGTGTCAGAACACAGATGATTAATGCCTCTTGAATCATTTCATTCAGTGTTTTACTCTCCTTTTCATGGTTTCAGCCAAGAGGACAACACCCCTGTTGGAGTACATCAAAAATAAGAAAATTGAGAAACAGGTAAAAAAAAGAAAAATTAGAAAAGGCAGATAAAAAGAATTAGCCACAACTTGCTTTGAAAATATGATTCTTTTTCTGACTGCCATATTTTTCCTTTTAGCGAATAAGAGAGGAGAAGAGGGAGGAGCGGCGGAGAAGAGAGCTTGAGAAGAAACGACAAAGGGAGGAGGAGAAGAGAAAGCGACGAGAGGAGGAGAGACGCAAACGGAAAGAGGCTGAGAAGCAGAAGAAACTGTCTGATAAAGACATAAAAATCAAGGTCACTCATCTTTTTCTTTCTGCTTGTTTACTAACTGAGTGAACAGTGCAGCAGCAAATGCTTATGGAGTTTTCTTGTACTTCTGCTTATTCAGCTCCTGAAGAAGAGCGACAGAGACGAAGACGTGGATTCAGACAGAATGAAAGACAAAACTGAGCCTGGGGACACAGACAGGGGGAAATGGGAGAAAGCAGGTGGCCAAATGAAGTCAAAGGAACCCAAAGAAAAGTAAGTTCACTGTAGAAATAAGTTCATAGTAAGGCTGATGGTAACTCTAGAATTCAAAATACAGTGGGAACATGATATGCTAACAATAGAAACCTTACTTTGTAAACAAATGATGAAAACTGTTTTCAATTCTGAACTGTCAGGAAACATACATGACTGTATGTTATGGTAAAAAAAAACAACTCTTACAATTAAAAAGTACACAGAATTCTTTACTAAGTAATAATCATGTAACCTGTGTCTATGAAATCCCCCCTTGTGGCCACTAGAGGTCAGCCTGAGAGTGACAAGGAGCAGAGAGAACAGCATGGGCGCAGACAGAGAGATAAGGATCATCGTGGGAAAGACGAAGAGAGGAAACGACAGCGACACCACTATGAGTTTGACAAATTTATGCGGCGCAAAGATGAGACCAAGTGGGGGAAGGGCTACTGCCAAGACCGGGCCAAGAAAGAGGGGCACCATCATGGCTTTTCTTACTGCCCCGATGGCGGAGACAAGCTGGGAAAGGACGACAGGGAGGATCTTGGTAACAGGAAGGAACGCCTCCGAAACAAGGTGAGCGAGAAGGTGAGCATGAAATGTGGGTGGGGGCAGAGTGATAAGTAATTGCGTCGTTTCTCACAATGCAGACGTGTATCCATGTTACAGATGATTATTGATTAATATGTGGCTGACAGTCATCAGCTGTGACATAGAAATGGTCTTTTGGTTTGTGAATTGAGAAAAGGAATGAGTACTATGATGAAAAAAAGAGAATGCATTTTCAGGTTGTGTTGTGTTTCTCCCTTGACCCTGCTCTCTCTTCTCCCTACAGGACCGCCCAGCCATGCAGCTCTATCAACCAGGAGCACGCAACCGCAAACGCATGAGTACAGCATGCAAGGTCTATGACTGCATCCCCGTTGGCCCCTCACCTGAACCTGGGACAGATCATTGTTATGAGGTTGTCGCTATGGCAACTGGGCTGGAGAAGGGGTTTGAGAAAAGCAGAGATGAGCTGTGAGCAGTCTGGATTTTCAGAGGAAATGCAAATCTATTAGTGACAGTTTTTACTGGTTATGATTGAGGTCTAAGACTAATATTTCCCAAGTTTAGTGAAAAAGCACGTCAGAAGCATTTTTTTAAAATACATTTAAAAACAGTATTAAGTGTAGCAGTGAATGTTTCTCGAGATTTTTCGCTTTCTCTGGTCCATGAACATTTTTAGCAAATGATCTAACTAACTGATATTCAAAGAATTATCAGACTGGGTTTAATCTTTAGAATAAACCATATGAAAATGCAGGTGCAAACAAAAGCAGGAATAGCAGTTACATTTTTGATAGCACAACACTCAAGTTGATTCTGTCTTTTTCTTGCACTTAATTGGTGCAAATGCACATTTTGAAAAAGCTGAATTTTCTGTTTGACCACAGCTTTGTGAAATGAGAGCATGGGTCATCATGTTTTTGAAATGTGTCCCTATAATAGGCTGCTCACTTGTGAACTATCTCAGTCCCATCCTGTGCGACAGAAGTTTTTAGTATTTGTAGAATCTGCTTAAACCGGATGTTTTTAACTATCAATAATTTAGATTTTATTAAAATGAAATATAATGTAATGTATAATGTAATGAAAACGGATGTAAAAAAAAAATCTACCATTAAATACTGTGTGTATTTTTGTGTGTAAAGGTGAGAGAGTTGTGAGGAAGAGCTATTATTTATTTAGGGGACAATGTAAAAACATGCCTGTCTTATTACAGTTGCTCCATTTTGGTCTAAGTTGTCATGTAATAGGGACAAGAATTTATTTCATGAGCTTTGTACATGATCATCACCTGTGAGCCAGGAAGAACAGTCTTTACATTTATACAAGGAATAAAACATAAGAATATCACTGACAAGTGAAAGCAATGTATTTTTAATGCCATTTGCTTGGGTTTCCATTAATTATGTCAGCTGCAAAGAAAAAAAACAAATATTGATGAAGTTATGTCTTAGTTGTAAGCCTTATTTTCATTTGCATTTGCCCGGACATTTAGCTTTAATTGCGCTTGTACCTTTTGAATCCTTATGTTGTGAGAAAATAAAACGGTTCTGCTGTTATTGGATTAGACTGGTAGTGTTCTGACAGTTTGGGTGAGGCAGTGTGCAACACGCAGCACTGCCTGTACAATTATGACTCAGTTATAGTGCTGAGTAGTGTATTAGTTACCGCTCACACAGTGTGTCCCTATACTGTTTGTGAAGATCTGGTGTGAAGGCGTGTAGAGATTTGTTCTTATTTTTCTATGTTAGATCAGTATAATCTCATTGGGGTCACTTTCACCCAGATAAAGCAGAAGTGTCATAATCAACAGGAAGCTCACATCCCGTGAAAAAAAAAGTGTCAAAATTGTCATGCTTCACTTGAAAACATTGCTGTTTTATAGTATGCGTGTTTGTGTCTTTGTATTGTACATGCACGCTATAGAGAATCATTTTACCGTTTGGATTTTTTTTTTTTCATTTTGTATTTGAGCGCCTGCCGATTGCAGCATTGCCATAACCAATAATGAGTCACAGTAACGGCCTTTTTGCATTTCGGTTGTCTATGAGGTTTCCCTTGCACAGACCGTTTATTTTAGAGAAACAGATCTGTTTCCTGTTTGTCACTACATTTACACATACAGTGGAGTAGTGAGTGTCATTTGTGGTGATTCATGTGGTGAGGACTTTGACATGCTGGTAATATTCGTTATTCGACTAGACAATCTTAGATACATGCATCTCGTAATGTTTCAAAATTAAATCCCATGTATGACTGTTACTACAGTTGGAGGGTGAAGTACGTCACATGTTTGACACACCCCCCCTCACTATGAGAAGTTCATTCTGTTTTTCAACAGCCAGAGTATCTGTAACCTTACTGGAACTGTTACTGTCACTCGCGTCCTGTCTTCTGCATCTTGTTCAAATATAGGTGAGTTCTCAGTTTTTTTACTTTTTCTGCTGTTTATCTGGAGAGTTGTTCACCGTATGTATTTGAAATGTTAAAATCTTGCTTAAGCTGTGACACGTGTTGGCTTATTAACTTTCTATTTTGGAATTTTTTGTGAATCCATTTTTACTTTTACATGCTCGTGGAAAAATTTTGGTTAGAGAGAACAATAACTAGAGAAAGACAAAAGAATTAAAAAATAAATAAATAAAAGATCTAAATTTTGTGTTTGGGAAACTGAGGGATATAAACCAAACGAGACAAAATTGCTGATTTTCAGTGTAGAAATCCATTTTTTCCTGATATGTAAATAGTGTTTTTTATTGTACTGATCGTAGTTTGCAGTAACGGTGTACTTTCCCTTGCAAAACTCCCAGTGAAAATTATGATGGCTCAATGATGTACATTCAGCCCCTGTCTGGTTTGTGGTGATATCCTTCCTCCACCAACCTGCACTCCATTGTGTGAGAGAAACTGTCAACTGTGCTGAACACAAATTCAGCAGTACTTCTTGGTTCAAACCACTTGTACTAACTCATAAGTCAGCAACTGTAAGTCAGGTCCCCAGACAGTCTGTATGTGTGAGCTCCTGTGACGAACTGTGTTCTAACCACAATCAAGTACCTTCTTTTCCTGTGTGAACACTCCACCCAAACGTAGGCAACGTGCGAAAACAAAAAACATATCACATCTGTGTCCTGAGATTAACTCTGTGCTACCTGTTTCACACCTTCATTTGCACACTTGCAAAAGGTTTCATTCGGTGATATGCAATCCTTTTTAGTAAGGTCTCGCTAATCCTCTTGTGTTGGACTTTATGCCATGTGTTATTTGGCAAAGTGTTGATCAAGGTGTTGTTTTTTTTTTAACCTTGGCATCCAGGTGATGAGAAGCCATTCCCATCCAGTCATGACGGGAAATTCCAACAGCAGCAAGCTAGACAACGCAACCCTGTCCTTGTTTCTGAGTGTGGACACCAGCATCGCCATTTCCGTCATCTACATGATCGTCACTGCCCTTAACCTAGTGGGAAATGGTCTGTCCATGTGGCTCCTCATCTTCCGTACCTGGCCCAAGTCTCCCTCCATCATCTTCATGATTAATCTCACCCTCACCGACTTGGCCCTGGGTGCCGCCCTGCCCTTTCAGATTGCCTACCAGCTCCAAGGTTATCACTGGAAACTGGGACCCAATATGTGCAGGTATTTTTTTGTTAAGATTAGACCAGACCAGACTACAGTCACACACATGCATCAGAGATTAGCAAGGTGTCAATCTATTCATCAAATATTTTTCGTCCTGTCAAACTATTCAAAAGCAAAGGAACACCAGCAACGAAATATGATCTCCTTCTCTGTGTGTCCACCTACAGTGTTTTGACCCTCGTCTTCTTCACCAATATGTACTGTTCTATCCTGACCATGATGGCCATCAGTATTGACCGCTACCTGGGCATAGTCAGACCCATGCTGTTCCGAGAGACCAGGAAGAGGAAGTCTATCGCCTTTGCCGCCTGTATCCTCATGTGGGGTTTGGTCCTGAGCGTCCTTTGCCCGCTGATGACCACAGACCTGACCTTTGACGTTCCCGATCTCGGAATTACCACATGTTTTGATGTGCTGAAAAAAGACATGCTTCCGTCCACACTGGCATGGGCCACCTTCCTCTTTGGCCTGGAGTTCGTCCTCTTCATCTTCCCTTTCTGTGTAACCACATTCTGCTACGTCAAAGTCATCCGCAAACTGTCCAGAGATTCCAAGACAGCCCAGAAAAAGAGAGCGATACGCCTGGCCATCATCGTCTTACTGGTCTTCACCATTTGTTTTGCGCCCAACAACATCCTCCTTTTTATTCACAGTGTGTTGCGACTGTTTTATGACAAGTCGGTGTACATATATTACAAACTGACTCTATGTTTTAGCTGCCTCAACAGCTGCCTCGATCCATTCATTTACTACTTTGCCTCCAAGGAATTCAGACAAAAGCTGAGGCAGATAATGAAGATCCAGAACCTGAGCAGTATGGACTCAACGAAGATGGAGCGTAAAGAGAGTTTTCACTCTGCACAGAGTAATTATGGTCAGGAGAAAGAGCACAGCATAGCCTCTTTGGTGAAAAAGCATGCCATGACGTAGTGAGAGGGGAAAAGAAAAAGGAGAATCAGATTTATAATAGAGGAAGTGAAAGAAAAATGTTTAGTGCTTTCCCCAACCATGACAAACCAACCAACTTACCACACACCATCTTTTGTGTGTGTGTGTGTGTGTGGTAATTTTTTTTACTTCTGTTCCAACAAATGGACAGACAGCTGCTGTGAATCTGTCCCAAGATCTGTCTTTTTTCTTTTTTTTGTGTGGTCATTACCATGTTTTCTTTATTACCAAGAAGGAGCAACCATTTGATTGTATCTGTATTTGTATGTATGTCTGTACATTTTAATAGATGTGTGCCAAAATCAAACATTCCGACCAGATATGTAACATGTACACATGTAAATAAAATCTGTATGAAGTTTTGCCTTCACTGCCCCAACATAGTTTGTCATTGCAAGAAGTCCACGTGTCTGTAAATGTGTCTCCACTGTGATCAGTGAATGTCCATGTTCCTGTTCCTTTGTATATTTATACTATGTGTGCCTCCGCTACAAAATAAAATTATTATTCTTGTCGTCTTTTGCTTTCTGTTAGTTCGTTTAGGAGGAAATACCATAGATATGGGAAATACGCTTCCACAACAACACGCTATTCTCGTTTCTCTTTCTTTCGCGTGTGTGATTGGTGGCGCCTGTTAGTGACGTCATCGCGTATGCGCCGTGACGTTGGACGTGGTAGCAAACAGCAAGTCGCTGCCACTGACTGTTTCCCAACTTGCACAGGTGGGTAATACACATAAAATCTTCTGTAATAGTTTGATGACAGCGTGAAACTGGTGGGTTTTTTTTAAATACTGGTGTTTATTTAATCATGTTAAACTCAGTAACCGAGCACGTCAATGAACTTTATACAGGAAGGGGAAAACTAGCAGTTCTAGTGCAGCTAACATTAAGCTAACATTGACTGGGCAGCAGAGACTGGTGTCCAGTGCGGTATCGCTGTATTCTATGCTCAAAGCACATTGGTGACTTAATGCTACATGATGTTTGATTATGTAGGCACAGCACACAGTTAACATTTGTATCAGTCTTATCAAGGCTACCTGTACTCATTGAATTTAACATTGTGTAAATTACAGTAGTGGAAAACTCTGTTTTTAATGTACTTTAAGTAACCTTTAACCAGTAGATGTTTGTTGTTCTATTAAAAAATGAGTCCTTTATCTAAATTGATGACACCGAGTGATGTTAGCTCTGTATAGGGTAATCCTCAGTGACGGTGAACAGCTGCAGTGACCTGAATACTGTTTTGCTGAGTCTTCTACTGGTGTTGTTTAATGGGGATTTTGGCAGGCAGCTTAATTTGCTGAGTCTATGACCACAAACAGGCCACATCTTTAACGTTTGACTGTTGTTTATCACCGGAGCACAGGTAGACGAGAGGTCCATCATGGTGCTGAACCCTGTTATTTCCAAGCTCTCCAATAAACTGGTGGTGCTGGCAAGTGCCTCTCCGAGGAGACTGGAGATTCTCCGCAACGTGGCATGTTTCCCCTATCTTTCTCTGTTAGAACATTAAATCGTACATATCAAATCCTATAAAGACGACAGTGCTATTGCTCAGATTAGACTTTCAGTGTAAAAACAGGTGGATTTTTTTTACACCTTTTCTGATAAGAGCAATGTAGGGCTTAATAAAAAAATAATGCTACTGGGTGTTTTAATATTACATTGTGCCTTCCTACATGTCAGGGCTTACGGTTTGAGGTGGTACCATCCTGGTTTAAAGAAACTCTTGACAAGGGACTTTTCAAAGCACCTCATGAGTATGCAGTGGAGACAGCCAAACAGAAAGCCCTGGAGGTGGCCAGGAGGATGCCGTTTGTAAGTCTAACTGCTTTTTCTTGTGCAGGACAATATTCATCGTAATACTGTGGTAGAAACACATATTCATTGTATATTGTCTCATTTTGCTTTAGAAGCACTTGAAAACTCCGGACATAGTAATTGGAGCAGACACTATCGTGGTAAGGGAAAGAATGAATCATCGCAATTTGAATTGATTGTGTGTTTTTTTAATTCTTTGTGGGCTTGATTTTTCATTTCCAAAGAGTGTAGATGGCATAATTTTGGAGAAGCCAGTGGACAAAAATGACGCTTACAGAATGCTGTCAAGGTTTGTAACTTATGTGTTGTCTGTCCAAACTGACATTAAAAACAGAAAATTATCCTTCACAATTTCACTCCTCTATCTTTTTTTTATTCATGCAGCTTGAGCGGTAAAGAGCACAGTGTCTTTACAGGTGTAGCCATTGTCCTCTGTCATGAAAAAGAAAGTGAGTCACAACTGATCAAAATTCATTTTTTGTTAACTTTTGCAACAGTAAAATTCGTAGCGCAACCCAAATGGATGATTTCATATGATTGTCACTAATAAACCGTAACATGGAATACTTTAATGTGCAAAATAAAGTGTATATCATACAACGCATTTCATTTATATACTCCTCTGACCCACAGATGAAGTGGATTACCAGTTGATTGATTTTTACGAAGAGACAAAGGTGAAGTTTGCTGATCTCTCCGAAGATATGCTGTGGGAGTACATAAACAGTGGCGAACCCATGTGAGTACCAACATGAACTTTCACGTACATAATAGCTATTGATTTCTCTTGGTGTATTAACCTCACCCAGCATATGATCAATCGAGGTCATGTCCATTAGATGTGAGCCTTATGAACCCATTGCTTTTTGGACTTTGATGCCGGTATTTGTTCCAGCTGTGTTTGCCCTGTCCTATATGATAGTGATTGTGTCAGCAAGAAATAAAATCATTACTCAGGTCAGCAAGTCTTTAGTTTGTTCCACGTTTGACAAAAAGGTAGCATGCACTATATCTTACAGTGTAAATGAAAAGGGTCTGGGATCCTGTTCAGTCCTGGAATTAACATCTGCCCTCATACAGACATGAAGAATTAATGTGTTTATATAAACGGCAGGGGCATGAGAACCAGTCACAACATTTTAATGCTGATGAACTTGTCCAGTTTTGATTGAATCTTCAATATGGATGTTAATACCTGGTCTGAACGGGGCCTGTGTGTGTACTTTAGGGACAAGGCTGGCGGTTATGGTATCCAGGCTCTCGGAGGCATGCTGGTGGAGTATGTCCATGGAGACTTTCTCAACGTTGTTGGTTTCCCCCTCAACCACTTCTGCAAACAGCTGGACCTTATTTACAAGTACTGTACCTCCTCTTCGGACCAGGAAAGTGCGTCTGACTGTTCGAGCAGTGGCAGCACTCAACCCACCTCAATACTCATTCAGCCTCCACCAGACCCGTCAGCTCAGTCCAGCGGAAGTCCCTGCTCTTCAGCCAAACAAAACTCCTCTCCCAGCCAGGCCCATAGTCCTGCCATCAGTCCTGTCCATAAGGTGAGTGTCTCTCACCTTACGAGCACTATCGTTATGTTTTTTCTCCTTAGTCACAAAACACAATCTGTTTCTATAGGTGAAAAGGAAAGGCAGTGAGAGTGAAGAGGCTGACAGTGTTTTGATGATGGTGCACAGCTTGTCCAAACGTACAGAGGGCAGAGGGGGTGACTCTGAACACACATTACCACTGAAATCCACCAGGGGGCAGGGGATTGAGCCCAATGTGACTGACCAACCTAAAAAAGAAGACCTGCAGAGAATAACTGAACTAATGGATGGTTTCAAAGCCTCAAAGGTAACTGAGTACAAAGTGTGGGAGTTTACAGTTAAGTAATTTTATTATCAAATAGTTTTTTAAGCCCAAGAAGTTCACCAGACCAGGGAAAACAAATCTACTGCTGAAGCTCAGTCCATATCATGATTATTATTATTATTATAGCAGTTTATCATGCTTGAATAGTTCTTACAAGAAAACAGTCCAAAATGACAAGATGTGGTTTTACAAGTGGTGTAAGTGATGCACGACTTCTTGTTCAGGTGCAGTGACTTCCTGTTTTTTTTTCCTTTTTCTTTTTTGGTTGCCTGGCAACCTCATGGCGACCACAAGCCTCCAGGATACAGATATACCTTTATTTGCACGCAAATCAAAACAGCAGAGATTTTTTTCAGCCAGACAAATAAAAATGCATTTTTCCTTTGCATCCCAGGCGCTGTTTACAGCTTCCAAGTTGTGTGTGTTTGACCTGCTACATAGCAGGCCAGGGCTGGATGCAGCACAGGTGGCCCAGGATATCAAAGCCTCTGTGAAGGGGACTGAATGTCTGCTGGAGGCCTGTGTGTCTCTCGGACTGCTGATGAGCAAAGAGAGAAGTTAGTCAGCTCACAACCTCGTTAATTATTGTGTTAAAATAACTTTTTCCGACCTCAAAGTGACTGAAGCGTACAGTAAAAAAAAATGTTTTCCAGCATGTCAAAGTCCTGTGTACGAGAACACAGACCTGGCAACGCGGTTACTGAGATCAGATGCACCTTATTCGCTGCACGGATACATGCAGCATTGTGACAACACACTGTGGCCTCTTTTCTCCCACCTCGAGAGTGCTGTGCAGGAAGGTACTCACCAGCACGAGAAGGCCTTTGGCAAGAAATCTAAGGATCTGTTTCAGGTGACATTCAACTTCAAATTTTATGTGCCACTAGTGTAGATAAGCATCTATTAACGCAGATGCAATTCTTATGTCTCTGTCACGAAGGACACCTGCTACAACAGTCAAGAAATAAAGCTCAGATTCATGAGTGCAATGCACAGCATAGCCAAGGTTACAGGAAAAGATGTGGCCACGGCCTTTGACCTCTCCAGTTATAAAACAGCCTGTGACCTCGGAGGTAAGGGGAAAATGTGAAAGGGGTTATAATGGTGTGTTTGTACAAATAACCAATTCCTGTCTTTTTTTTAAGGATGTACTGGAGCCATGGCCTATGAGTTTACTAAAGCCCACCCGGAGATGTCTGTGACAGTGTTTGACTTACCTACTGTGGTTGAGATGAGTGAACATTTCCGTCCACTGCATAAAGACAACAGGGTTTCATTTTTAGCAGGTCAGTCTGTTTATCTGCATTCAAAATACTATTTTGACCACAAAGCTTTAAAACCTGTAATTTTGTTGGTCTGAGATGCCAGAATGAAACCTTCTCAAAGTTTGAGGCCTTTTCCTCGCTTTACAAACAGGAGACTTCTTTAATGATGAGTTGCCCAAAGCAGACTTGTACATCCTGGCGAGAATCCTTCATGACTGGCCCGATGAGAAGGTGCAGTTACTGCTGAGTAAAATCGCACAGACATGCACACCAGGTAAAATCTTAAACTTGGATCTTAAAGCTTTTTGTACGTTTTTGCTATTGCCACATACGCAGACAGTTTCTACTGTTTACACAATACTAACAGGCCTATTGCAAACAACCATCACTACCACTGGAGGCAAGGAGAACTTAAAAATCAAGTCTTTTTTTCTGTTTGACTATATCTTTTTCCTGATACGTTTATGCCCATTTCTTATTTTCGTATGCCGGCAAAACCTATACGCCTGCAGGTTTTCATCTCAACAATATAGAGGAGGATTAAAGCCACGTGTGAAATTTTCTTACTCAGAATTCGGATTTTTTTTTTCCTCTCAGAATTCTTTAACCCTTCTGTACCACAACGAGGAACTGATTGTGTAGCACCTCAGTCTACTGATTTGTTCTCATGTTATGGGAAAAGGATGAGTAAGATCAGCTGTGACTCAGTTTCCTTTCTCTCAGGCCCCAGAGGGACTTGCCCAAGAATCACTGGTTGAGAGTAATTTTGTTCTCTTCCTTATCCTTCTTGAGGTGTTTTTCTGTGCTCGTAGTAATACAATGCAAGTTAAGGGGATATAAAAATACTTCGACTGGTTCTACATACATATTGTATCACACACTTGCACTATGCTGCCAAGCTGTGGACTCCTGATAAGTGAGATCTTCCTGGATGAAGACAGAGGGGGTCCTAGTCGCGGGCTGCTGCAGGCTCTCAGCATGAGCGAGGGAAAACAGAGGAGTGTGACTGAATACCGTCTGCTTCTGAAGAGCCACGGTTTCATCACAGCACATGTCAAACATACAGACAACTTCCTGGATGCAATGCTCTGCATAAAAGAGTGACTGACTCTTCATATGACTGTACTCAAGGTCTTATAATATACTGTATGTTTTCCGAAACAATGAACAAAATCAACGTCGAGAATGTTTTTATGACGAGTTTGTAAAACAGATTGTAAACCAATAAAATGTGTTTGTTTTAATTTACACATGTGTGCGATATAATAAGATTAAATCAAATGTATATGTATGTTTTTGGTTTTGCACACAAATAGAGTTACTGGCCATGTTGCACTAAGGTCTTGAACAATCTTTTGTGTTGGGTCTTAGGAAGTGCAATCCTCCTAGCTGAGACCATGCTGGATGGCCTGAGACCCTACTCGGCGCTGCAGTCTCTGAACATGCTTGCCCAGACTGAGGGAATGGAAAGAACAGAGAGCAAGTACGCAGACATGCTAAGCAAACATGGCTTTGGAAACACGCGCGTTGTTCGCACTATGAACTTCTTAGATGCACTTATTGCCATTAAAATGTAGCCACTGAATTAAATGCACAGAAATCCTGATTTTTAATTGTTTTGTGGATGTATGCTGTTTTAGTTGTTTGATTTGTATTGGGGAAAGATTAATTAAGTATATAGGGCTGTCTTTAGATGTTTTGATTTAAAGCACATCCTTATCCTTATCACCTTTACAGCAGTGGGCTGATACAGGCTGCATCAGCAGTGGCCACTCTAACCCCGTACTCCCCCACACAAGCCCTCTGCTTTGCTTTTTCTCAGCCCAGATCCTTTCAGTAAGAGCGGATCAGCCCACAGAATTGAGGCTCTGCTTTTCTTGGAACCTAATCTCTGTTAGTGCTGCCGAAGTCACATCACCGGATCCTTTACAACCCACTGGATTTGATGGCTTCAGAGCAGCACTGGTTCCAGTCAGATGGGGTTCGAATACTGTAATAGTCCAGGGATTAGTTCCTTTGTAAGGGGATTCTTCATGTAGTCAACATCGGGACCAGTAATACTATCAAAGTTAGCAAACAATTTGAAAACTTAATGTATTTAATATCTTAAATATTAATATTAAAACACTGATAAAACTCGCCAGATGGGAGGTTATGGGAAACATCCTGATGATGCATGAGAAACCAAGCTGTCTGGGATTTCTTCTTGTTCCAAAGAGCAGTCACTCTGTGATCAGTTGGGTGACGGCTGTGGTTGTAGTGTGTGTGTATGTGTGTGTGTGTGTGTGTGTGTGTCCCTCCCTTTGAACACACCGAACTGTCATATGCTGATGATGCAATCTGGTTGCAACAGGGCTCAAATGATTAAAGAAGAAATAATAACGTCTAAGTAAGGTTATCATCAAAATTGGATGTCATTTTGTGAGGGTTTTTTTTTTTTGTCTCAGTGGACATTACTTCATGTTTACTTCAGCTTCATAAATGGCCCCAGGACAATTACCGGTCATGAGGAAGGCTCAGTCTTACTGCACAGTATATATAGTCTTGTTTATCATGTGTGATGGGTTTACTGTTATTACTCTTATAGTTATAACCTTTAAGATTTAATCTCCTGTTGTGCCCCCGAATCAGTTGCTAACAGATAAATACACCAAAGCTTTGTTTATTTCAAACAGCTTATATTACTGCTCCATTTCTTCTGTTGGACTTTACCTGCACTTTTCTCCCATGAATGATCAAACTTTGACTTCATCTCCTCTGACGTTAATTCATCGCAAATCATGAAGCTGCAGAGCAAACGCTCTGCATGTCACTGGTTTGCTGTCTGTACATGACATTTGATATTCTGGAAATGTAACCCCACATCTTCATTTCCAGTTCAAAGACACACTGTGCATAATCTTCCTGTTATGCCAGTTACTCCCCTCAAGGTGGCGTCACAATCTTGCAGATGTGGCAGAATTTTTTAACAGACTGCCAAACTCACTCCAGCGGCAGTAACTTGGTTTTTAAGAGATTTGAGTGACAGTGGGCGAACATGAATAATGGCGTACGTTGCCAGGTTTGGTTATTAGTTTGGCCTTTATGTATGAGGTTGGTTTATTTAGGCTGTTGCTGCAGAGAAGCACATGATACCACCCTTTAACTCCATACAGATAGATCTCTTGGATTTCAGTTTTGAAACAGCAGGTAGAGCAGCCAAGCAACTTGATGGAGGTGCGGGTGCATCTGTGGCCAGGATAAATAGCTCTTATTCTTTGTGACACTGAAAGTGTATCCGGATTACTCTTCCTTTTGGAACCCTCCCGTAAGTATTTTCCTAGAGGGCTAATAAGGGTGGTCAAGTTATTCATGGCCATTTTCTTGTCAGTCTGGGCTCAGGCTCTTTGTGACATCTAGCTGATTTCCATTACTCACATTTCTCCTCCTCCAATGAGGAGCGACAGAGGGAGGTTACTCTGAAGTTCAAAAATGACAGTCAGTGTAAATCACATAAGGTTTGTGTTAGAGTTAACACACACTGAACGCATCAGAACACCATACACTGCAATACTTTCACGATTGGGAAAGCCTGTATGTGTGTGTGTGTGTGTGTGTGTGTGTGTGTGTGTGTGTGTGTGTGTGTGTCCCTCCCTTTGAACACACTGAACTGTCATATGCTGATGATGCAATCTGGTTGCAACAGGGCTCAAATGATTAAAGAAGAAATAATAACGTCTAAGTAAGGTTATCATCAAAATCGGATGTCATTTTGTGAGTTTTTTTTTTTTTTTGTCTCAGTGGACATTACTTCATGTTTACTTCAGCTTCATAAATGGCCCCAGGACAATTACCGGTCATGAGGAAGGCTCAGTCTTACTGCACAGTATATATAGTCTTGTTTATCATGTGTGATGGGTTTACTGTTATTACTCTTATAGTTATAACCTTTAAGATTTAATCTCCTGTTGTGCCCCCGAATCAGTTGCTAACAGATAAATACACCAAAGCTTTGTTTATTTCAAACAGCTTATATTACTGCTCCATTTCTTCTGTTGGACTTTACCTGCACTTTTCTCCCATGAATGATCAAACTTTGACTTCATCTCCTCTGACGTTAATTCATCGCAAATCATGAAGCTGCAGAGCAAACGCTCTGCATGTCACTGGTTTGCTGTCTGTACATGACATTTGATATTCTGGAAATGTAACCCCACATCTTCATTTCCAGTTCAAAGACACACTGTGCATAATCTTCCTGTTATGCCAGTTACTCCCCTCAAGGTGGCGTCACAATCTTGCAGATGTGGCAGAATTTTTTAACAGACTGCCAAACTCACTCCAGCGGCAGTAACTTGGTTTTTAAGAGATTTGAGTGACAGTGGGCGAACATGAATAATGGCGTACGTTGCCAGGTTTGGTTATTAGTTTGGCCTTTATGTATGAGGTTGGTTTATTTAGGCTGTTGCTGCAGAGAAGCACATGATACCACCCTTTAACTCCATACAGATAGATCTCTTGGATTTCAGTTTTGAAACAGCAGGTAGAGCAGCCAAGCAACTTGATGGAGGTGCGGGTGCATCTGTGGCCAGGATAAATAGCTCTTATTCTTTGTGACACTGAAAGTGTATCCGGATTACTCTTCCTTTTGGAACCCTCCCGTAAGTATTTTCCTAGAGGGCTAATAAGGGTGGTCAAGTTATTCATGGCCATTTTCTTGTCAGTCTGGGCTCAGGCTCTTTGTGACATCTAGCTGATTTCCATTACTCACATTTCTCCTCCTCCAATGAGGAGCGACAGAGGGAGGTTACTCTGAAGTTCAAAAATGACAGTCAGTGTAAATCACATAAGGTTTGTGTTAGAGTTAACACACACTGAACGCATCAGAACACCATACACTGCAATACTTTCACGATTGGGAAAGCCTGTATTGACTCAGTACTTCTTATACTCTGTGATAGTACTTTATTAAGGCGGACTAAGTGACACCAAATGGTCGTTTCAAATCCAGCCGCCGACTTTATGTTCCCCTCAATGCATGATGAAGCATTTCCATGAAGGGATTTGCATATCCTTGCACCACCAGTGTCCCAGCTGCACCCGTTCACCCTCAAATGCCTCAACTGGTGTGCAGGCCGCGTCAGCGGCAAAGACTCTGCAAGGCTTTGCTAATGAAAACCATTCAAGTCAATCAAGTTTACCAGAGACCAAAGGCCAGTGTAATTTGGGAAAATTGCTGAGACTCCAAAGTAATCTTATGTAATGTGATCTTGCCTATTGAACACTGGCTGTACTGTACGTGTCGGATAAGAGCTCAGTCATTTTCTTCAAATGCAGTCTTGACAAGCAGCATGGATATCCACCTGCAAGTAATCATCATTCTAGTGTTAAGTGCTTTGATATTAAAATGACTGATTTAAGGCCATTTGCTGCTGGTAGATAGCGATTTGAAAACACTTCCATATGCTGATAGGGAGGATAAGCCCAGTCTGTGAACTGGGGGACCCGCGTGTTGTGTTCACTGCTGTGGACCAGCCAGGCAAAACACACCTCGGCACGGTCATGTCTTCACTTTTTCCAGTTTCCAGTCGAGAAATCAGCCAGCGAATTTTACAAGAATGAAAACCCATAAAAAATAATGAGTTCAGCGTTTCATAGGACTTAGTAAGTGAACTGCTTTACAATGTCAACTTGAAGTTCTGTTACATTGCATGCGATATCCTCCAAAGCCACTTGGGGGCAACATTGACTACAGAAAGTTTTGTTGACATTTATCAAGTTGATAGACAATTTCACTGCTGACTTATTTGAAATTTTGCAAATATCCAATTCAAACTTAGTTGAATAAATAAACAGAGTGCTGTTTATACTGAGAGCCTCTTTCTGACTTCTATGCGGAAACCAAATGGTTTCTTGCAGAATAACAAACACCCTCTAATCAGTCTGTTTTCTGATTTGCCTCACAAGACTGAGCTCATGCATGGGCACCTGTTTCAAAGACCCGGCGTGTTTATCAAAGTTCTCCTCTGTCAACAAACACAACAAGCGCGATGACGGCTGGCTCCTCAACCCGCGTCTGATATCAGCAAATGTGCAATTGTTCAAAGTGAGTTGTGCTTCATTGATTTGTTTCAAGACGGAGGAAAAATAACCCCAGGCCTTCTACCAGTTAGCAATAACAATGGAGTCCTTCTCTACTGTTTGTAGTTTATTTTTTCTTTTTTTTTTTTCGTTTTGGCGCGACGTAGTAGAGGAACATGGATCAGATCTTTACTGTAGATTTAGTTTTGTTGATATTTTTTGTGTATTATTACATTGTACTTTAGAAGAAGAAGAAAATCCCTTTATTTGTCCTGCAATGGGGAAATTTACAGGTTTATTTTAGAAGAATATATTAATATTAATATTCTACTTATCTTGATTTGCTGTATTTACTTTATTTGAACTAAAAGTTTGCCACTGAAGAAAATCTGCTTGTTTTATTTTTAAAGAGAATGACTACACTACTATTATATCTGCTATTATAATAGTATCTGCTGGAGGATGGAGTCATTTAACTTCGACATCTACTAGACCACAGAATATGTGAACATTGGAAATGAAACGCTGGATCCGCCATCACCCAGCCCAGAATCGGGGCCCATTTGGCACCTGCCAAAAGCCAACAATAGTCTCATTAACATATGGAAATATTTGTTGCGGTCAAATGGTGGAGTCTGTCGCCCCTTCCTGTCTCCATGTGATGTGTGAGGTGTCACTCAGAGATACAGTAGGGGCGGAGACTCTGCAGAAATGGTTGGTGACAGGGCTTTCATCCGACCCGCTGAGGGCCCTTTGTTGTTATTTTGGGATCTCTCATGGGTGCAGTCTGAGAGAGCAGCAGACAGACTGGGTCTCGTCACTGCAGGAGCACACACACACACACATACACACACATACCGTCCGACACATGTGTACATGCACATGCACACACTTAAAGGCACCTACACATATAAAGCAAGTGTAATATTGCCTGTCTATCAAAATGATGTAATTTTGTTAAATCCCTGTGGCCGCCGACTCAGCAGTTATTTTATTTACGTAATATTTATAACCCATTAATTGGTGAGGCTTTAATGAGGTACCGTTTCTTTATTATGTCATTTAATTCCGGTGAATTACTCACTACAATAACAAGAATGCTTTTTTCTTTTCAGTGTATTTTTGATACTTTGAACTTACAACAAACATTTGAATCACCTCCAATTTATTGGGGTTGTGGCAGAAGTTTCATTGGTGGATTAATTAAGTTTGTTGCGTATACAATTTAAATGATCTGCACTGTGTAAATTATGCACACTTTGTAATTTATCTGAACGGACCCTTTTGTAAAAAAAAAAAAACAGCAGTCCTTACCACTGTGTTGCTTCGGCAGTCTTCATTTGAAAACTCTGCCACATGAATGAAAATGAAAGTCTCCGCTTTAACAGCTGAAGTCTATTTGATTTCACACTCAAACAGTGACAACGATCGCAACCTCTGACAGTGTAAGATGCAAAACAAATGTTTAGCCTATCGGTGGTTTGTGCCGATGAGATATTTATGGGGTTGACAAAGTTGTCTTTGTGTCTGCCTTGTTGTCTGTTATCGCGAGTTGAAGGTGGTTCTGCAGTGGCCTCTGACCCGGATCACAGGCGGCTGCTGTTTAAAACAAGTGAGCAGATATATTCCTCTCACTGTGCGATGGTGACCTTTGCTCTTAACCCCCTCCAGCAGCAGTTCATCCTCCAAACAATAACAGTCAATTCCCTGCACATCTGACAGAGCCAAAGAACAACTTATAAATGATATGCATCTCCTGCTGGTCCCATGGCAACCGCCTTGACTTTATTGTTGCGCTTCTTTGATCCCGCCAAGCTTTGATTCATTTCTCTTTCACCCTTTTAGCTAAACATATCATGTGAATTCGGAGCTTTGTTCCTGACAGGCCCCGTCTTACCTCTCTCTCTCCACAGGCTCCTGACGCCTCCCAGAGGAGCCGCGGAGGAGGAGAGGAATTCCACTGCATTCAAAGACTTCTCCGGGTTTCTTCTGACTCTCCCGTCTACCTTGCCTCTTTGCGTTGACCCGGTCCTCGTGATCCCCTGCCGAACCCTCTCGCTGGCTCCCCGGGACTGTGCCTGTATGTACATAGGTTTACATGTTACATGGGTGTATGGTGGTGGTGGTAGTATGGGCTTTTATTCAAGTTCTCAATTGCAGTTGCAGTTGCAGGTCTCCCTGCTCGTCCAGGCCTCTGATTCAGCAGGATGAACTTGACCTGATTCATTGGGCGTTTTTCGTCAGGGCTAATAAGTTTGTTGACAGAGCGGCGGAAAAGTTGCCAGCTCCCTCGCAGACTGCAGCCTTCATTCTTCACTGTGTGCTTTTGGACTCCATTGAGAATTTCGTTGCTGGCGGTTTGACATGACTTTAAGACTTGTCTTCAAAAGGGTGGGATGATTTATCCACAGGACCTTCACCTAATAAGAGCGTAATGAAAAATGAAAAGTGTATGTTTTCCCAGTACCATCTGGTATCAATCATGGCAATATCCTAAACACGACCAGTTTCTTGAATCAGCCGCCCTTCGCCTGCCTCCCAGACGTTAGCCACTCATTATTCTAGTCAGGCCTCTCAGGCAGCTACACACACACAACTGTTTGCACCAGTAAAACCCAAACAGAACTCAGCCTTCCTCCCATTCACCTCCCAGTTTAACTACTATCACATGGTTACAGCGACCCAGGTCATGACCTCCTGTCCTGTGACCGTGACTTTACAGAAATCCCTGCAGGGAACAGTATTTCATCTGGCACAAACAACTGTTTGGACCAGAAGTCAAACTTAGCTGTCAAAAGTCAAAGTCAGTGTGACCTTACTAAACCTTTATGCCTCAGGAAAGCAACATATCAGAAGCCTGGAGAGGATCACAACAACTTGTTGTCCAACAGATGTTGGGCTCATGGAAGAACTGATTAGAATTTGGTTGTTGAAACGTGGCTAAGGAAAACATGTTTTCACGTTTAATGCCTTTTGTTAAATGATCCTCTTGAGATATGTCATTTCATTCTTTTCATGAAGAGAGTTCACTTGGATCGACGATGTACAGATTGGATTTTGTTGTTGCTACATGTCAAAGTCACTGTGACCTCCCCACACGTGTTTTTGGCCGCATTGAGAACAGTACAGATGAGTTGAGGAAAGCAGGAAACATTAGGTTCAGGACCCGAGTGTGTGCAGCAATCACATCAAATACAGTGGCAGAAGTTGTGTTTGACACATATTAACTTGCTGCGTCATTGTCGTCTGAGGAATAACTTTTTGGAAGTTGGGCTTTGTAATGAGTTGCAGCGTCTCTGCGAAGGAAGCAGCATCAAAATGAAGTCTTACAGGCCTGTTGGTGATTCTAACAGGCCTGATTCTAACAACTCTGAATGCTATTAGTCAAACTGACATGTCAGCGCCGACTTCAGCCGCAGCACTGTTTTTGTAATATGCCTTCTAGCCAATGGAGGGCAGTATGACAACATCGTCGCAAAGGCTAAAGCCCAAATAAGCTCTGTTCAACACCTTCAGATCCAAGTGTGTGAGGATGTTGTGCATTTTATAGACACTACAGGAGGAATTCTGCGTCCTCTGCCCCTCCGATGTGATATGGAAAACTTTACGTCCTTTTGATTATGACTGGTGAATTAAGACTGATGATTAAATTTTGGTCTAGATTAGTCCATAATATACAAACTTTGACTTTATATAGTACTGGTATGTTAAATCTCTGTTATATCTCTGGTATGTTAAATTCATAGATACGAGATAATGTGCTATTTAAAAAGTTTATCATGACTTGGACAAAGTCCATCGGTGTGTTGCCTGTCTTTATGGTCGACTCATTTCTATACAGTATTTTCCTTTTTTTAATCTTCTCACATACCTCAAATATTCTGCCTCCAGAAATATCCATCTACCGATATTTTCTCAGTAATCAATGTTTACGCTCTTTCTTTCTCCCCCCACCCCCATTCAGCCACACTTTCTTGAAAGCAGTCTTTGAAGAGCAGCGGTGGGGCCTGGGGACGGATGGGGGTGAGCTAAGCCTGGACGGCAGACAGCACCTGAGAGCGAACCTCAAACCTGGAGGTAAGACCCACAACATGACCTCTGCAGTCAGAGCAAAGGCACAAAGAAACACAGGCTTTTGCAGAGATTACTAAAATACACTGGGGAATATATCAGACCCTCTGCACGCATCATTGTTGTGCGGTATTTTTGTTAATTTTGCTTCATGCAGTCTGCGATTTAAAAGTTGTTTTCTGATTCTATTCTTATTTATTTATGAATTACTATTATTATTATTTGTAGCCGTCATTTCTTCTTGCTCAAAACATTCGTCCAGGTCCCAAAAAGTTCAGTTTCCACGCTTGATTATTAATTTAAAATAAAATAGCAACACATCTTCCCTCCTATTGCACACTCATACAGTCATACTGTTATTACCGCACCTCTTCCTCTGCATTCCTCTGAAGAGCTTCAGCAAACAGCTGCCTGATTAATAAGTTAAGTCCTCTAAAGATGGCTCAGAGTCATGTATCTTTAAAAACGACTTAATAATGGTAATCAAGATTATCAACAACACACCAATTACATCTTTACACTTTCCTCGCTTAATTATGTATAGTTCTCATTCTCTGTGAGAAAAAAAGGGCTCGCTCTCTCGGTCTCAGGTGTATTGTTCATCTTAAGTGTTCATGATGGTGTATTTGTATCACGACTAAGCTACAATCCCTTAAAGTGGCAGCGAGCTAAAGGAGGCCTGCGCCTCTCTTCCTCGTGTGAATCCACCACAATGGAGAGGTTCCTATATTTTATTTATTGATATGTGTTAGTGGGGGAAGACCTCGTGTTCATTATCATAAAGGCCCCTAGACATCAAGTCACACACCAAAGCCACAGCCGCTTCACAGTCTCACGCACACGTGGAGATCAACACGCGAGAAGCAGGCCGCTTTGCTGCAGCGACTCCTCGCCAGCACCCGTTGCGTTGCGTCAGTGACAGAAGCTGACAATGTCAAAGTGTCTCTGTCTCTCGCAGATAAACTGTCCCTGAAGCTGTCGTTGTGAGAGAGAGATGTAAAACACAGCCGGGTTTTTTTTTTCTTCATGGGGGAAGTTGTTTTCATTTCCCCCCTTCCTTTCTTTTTTCTTTCTTTCTTTTTTTTTTTTTTTTTTGAACATGTCATATCTTTTCTGTCAGGGCCCCGGGGCGTCTGGTGGTGCTCGTGGTAAAGGGGGAGGAGTGTGAGCATCCGCAAACCCAATGGAGTCTGACCATATTGTACCTGTGCTCGTCTTCATCTAGCGCATTTCGTCAAAAAGCTCAAAGCCGCGCGTTTCAGACAGCTGTGTTGTCATCTGATCTGTGTGAGCGTGAATCTTTATGTGTGTGTGTGTGTGTGTGTGTGCAAAGGAAGACAGCCAATAGGAACAGATGTGGGGAAAGTCAGTGAAAACTCAATATGAACCCTGCAGAGGCCTCCCTCTCTCTGTTCAATTATTTAGAGTCAAAGAAAAGAGGCAGGAGTAACACATTTCCTCAGAAGCCGGCGTGTTTGGCAGGAATGAATAACATATTTATCTAGTCTCATCTTTGCCAAATAGCCGGAAATGGAAACAAATACCTTCAATTGGATTCCTGGCGCTGGTGTTTTCCTTGAGCTACTGCTCTGTGTACTCATGCGCTTGCATTGAAGAATTCCTCCGGACCAAAAATTACGGAAGTGCTGACAGGCGGAGTCATCCGTGGTATCTGGATGTACACTCGTGGCAGTTTAAGGCGAAGCTTATCCGCTGCAGCCTCGTGTGATGGGGGGGTCGGAGCAGGAGAAGAAGAAGAGCCCATCTATTTCATGTAATTAGAGTTTATAAGGGGAAAACAGTCACGTCTCTACCAGTGCACTCTGACACCCGACTTTATAAAGTGGTAAAGCCTGTGATTACTCTGAACTCAAATAAATAAATAAATGAGCATTTCTTTGTGAACGTCTGACAGGTTTTCCAACATCCTGTCTGGGAAAACTGCAGCATATGTGTGTGTAGGCGCGTATCTCTTTGGCGGCTGTGTATCCGGATGTGTGTCTTTGTGTGGGCGCATGCTTGTGTTTACATATAGTGATGCATTGGTAAAAGGAGAATTTCAGACAGGGTGAAATTTTGACAGCTACAGTATAGCTTGTTTTTCTTTGCGTGAGTGTATAATCTTTGCTCAGCCCCGCGCGCTGAAGGCAAAGCTCCGTTTGAGGCTGATAAGGTTCGAGGCGCAGCTTTGTAAATAATAAGGTTAGAGTTTCCTGCACAGTTGCTAGTGCCGCGGCTGATCTCACTCCTATTAGCGACAATTGGCTGTGACCTCACCTGTTCACCCATGCTGTCATCACTGATGGTGTATCTACAGCAGCAGCAGGCGATTAGATCATCCACTCTGGTCATAGGAGGAGACATCCAGACAAACGTTGCTCTGCTGAACCAAAGGAGGTCTGATGCATGTTGTCATGGCTCCTCGACTTTTGATATTATTCACCTGCAAGAACATTTTTATATTTTCTCTTTTAGGGGGAAAAAAAATGTAATGTTCAAAAGCTGAAGAGGGAACCATCCTGGTAACACAGTACAGGAATGTTCCGTCTGTTTGATGTTTGCCATTATCATCAAATCTCCCTTTATTGATTAGCAATCAAAAGCAGTGATTTAATTTCAGTTTTGATTTCTGAATTTCATTGACTGGATAACTGTTTAATAACTAATTATCCATTGCTTTTATGTACGGTAAATGCCGTACGTTTATATATAACATTTTATTAATTTTAGTTAATTTGTATCAGTCATTCATCTGTTACTTGTTGCTGTCAATTTCAAACTCTTCATGCTTTGTACAATTTTATTCCAGTCTGTTGTTAATAAGTCTCTCTGACTTCCCTGGTTTTATAAAAGCCCAGTATTTAATCTCTGCATTGTCCCTTTAAAAATAAACGTTCACATCAGTCTTCAGATTATGAAGAATAATGATCATTTTAGTGGCTTCAAGTGGATAAAATACTTTTCCCCCGATGAAGAGGCTGAGGAAGAAAAATGTTTTCTTGACGTCCTATGGAGGATCATTTCGGTACAGAGGACATAGTCAGAACGTGACATATATAAAAATACTTCAACTAAATCCCAATCCTGGTCTCTCCCTCACCGTTTCTTCTCCTCCTCTCCTGAATGACAGTCATTCTGATGTTCAAGGCCTCCCCAAAACCTCCATCCTCCTGTTTTTCTGGTCAATGAGTGTCAATCAGCAGCTCCTCCGGCAGCTTGGCAACAAATATCCTCACGCTCACAATGCCTCCGTATCCCATGAGTCCCCCCTGTATGCCACCGCGGTGTCAAGCAGTCACACCTCTTCACACCTCTCCGGCAAAGCAGATGTTCAGGATGCTCTTTTGCCGCCACGATCAGGGATCCGCACGCGCGAGCCGAAGCTAGCCCTCATTTCCCCGACGCAACCCGACCATATAAATTATAGATGGCGAAACGATCTTTAAACATGTTCATTAAAGACAATGCTGTCTTTCAGCTCATAAATATTTCTTTCAAGCAAATCTCAACACAGCAACCACCCCCCCACACCACCACCACCTCCACCATCACCCCCCCATCCCTCTCTGTTTTCTCTTTTCCCAGTCAACTGGTACGTGTGATGGGAAGACAGTGCCTCAGCAACCTTGACTGGGAGACAAGCAGGAGTCACATGCGTGACTGGATCGACTTTGCCTGTGATGGCTGTTAGCTTGTTTCCCTGCAGAAGCCGAAGCCTCCTGCCTGCCTGCTGATGTGCTATTACTCGCTCTGGAAGAGACGCTTGTGTGGAGGGTGACACGTTATTATCCTTTAATCTCGCTCTCAGCTTGTTGAGCATCAAATTGAAATATCCTGAACAGATGTAAAAACACATGTGAGCCCGGGCGCGCAAGCTGTGCCGCGCTTTGTTTCATCTAGCCGTGATGTGAGCCTTAAGGAGAAGCTTTTTAAAATTTCATCACTATTCAAAAGGATAATTAATACGTACCCCCAGGCTTTGATTATGCGATACCCAGTGTGTAGTGCTGGTGTTGCCATAATGAGCCACTCATCAGTGCTCTGCCTGTACCTCCCCAACAAACACGCAGTTTGCATAAGGTACTTAAGATTCTGCTAAGGTACCATCACGCCTGTGTGCGAGCGTGCGCTTATACGTGTATGCACCTGCATATATTTAGATGTACATGCGTGCATGTGTGTATGCATATCTCTCTAATTTGCAGTGCAATGCTATAGGTTAGATCACACTGGTTGTTGCAGTTTGTTTACAAGCGGACCCCTGTCAGATTGTCAGCAGAGAGCCGGGCTCTTTCTATAAAACCTGCCAGTGCTTTCGCCTCGACACTCACACACACGCGCACACACACACACACACACTCCCTATCTGCAGGTTGTTCCGAGCCTGAAAGCCGGCGAGGAGATGGTGGTTGTCAGTGAGTGGGTGCTGAGGTGTTGAAGCAGCAAGATGGACAGGCAGGTGGAGACTGACAGGCCGTGGAATCCGAAAGGGAATATTGGGAGTTCACACATAATGAGACCTGTCAATTTGAATGCCTCAAGGCTGAGCCGTGAGCAGGCCGCGGCTGACGTTTCTTCTCAGGGAAAATATTCCAGGGTAATCTCTCACCCTTGACCCTCACCGTTCTCTAAACAACCCCGATACCGCGGCAATTACTCTGTCACTGTGTGGACGTAAGCGCTGCAAACACACAAAACCGAAGCACTGAGAAAACAAAGGTGTCAGTTTTCATAATTAAAGGATTCAAATCAACTTAAAAAATTCTTGCGTCTGATGTAGAGTGCTATTTTCTCATGCACCTACCACATCATAGGACACTGCTGGCCATGTGGCCAAGCTGTCCAATGAATTCATATTTCCTATACGGCGCACTGCTTCTAGTTATATATAGAAATGCCCGTTGATCCCGGTCCAAAGTCGCAAGGTAGAATAGACGGTGTCATCCGAGATTTGCCCAGGGCCCCAGATAACCTGTGATGGTGCTTTACCCTGTTAGGAATTTAGCATGTTAACCCAGCGATAAAGTGACACACGAGACGGGCACTGGGACCTGCTGACAGCAGACGGACCTGTGCAACGTCCCTGTCCTTAAATCCAATTCCATGCTTGACACCAGGTGGAATTAGCTTTGGACAGGTGAGTGATAAGTTCCCCCGGTGCTTTCACCAAATAGATCTAAGCCGTCTCACTGAGCAGTGGAGCCGCGGGCTTCAGATATAAAGTTGTCCGCGTTGGAGCAAAGTGAGCTATAGAGCATATGCTAATCACAATCGCAATGTTAAGGATCTCTGTGATAAAGCAGGCAGGCGCCTGTGTCTGTTTAAAGAGATGATCTTATCAATTACTAATCAATATCACTCCTGCAGCTTAAAGGGGATAAAATATAAATTGTCTCCCGTAGAGAATAGTGCCGAGAAGATCATTAAATTGTTTTCGGGCTGCTTTATTGATTTGTGTAAATGATCATTTACCAGGGAGGAAAGCTGGGTTTTTCAAAAGATAAATAATAAAAGAGGAAACGGATCATAAAAGAAACAGGAAGACTGAGCTAAAATACCATGTAATCATGATTATCGTGGTTATTTTCCCCCTCTTCCTCCTCTTTCCAACCCCCCACCCCCCTTTACTTTCCCATTATCCCCTCTCTCCTCCACTTCATATCTTTGAGTGACAATCATTGTGGTACTCAAGGCCTTCCAAACCCCTCTCCCTCTCTACCTCCATCCCCTGGTCTCCTCGGTCAATGGGTGTCAATCAGAGCTTGGCCCTCACGCAGATTGGCAACAAGTATCCTGGTGCTCACAAAACAATTATGACTGGGCTGCAGTGAAAATGGATTCCCGCGTTGACTCTCCACACTGCGCTGCTCTTCTCCCGGCCGACGGGGTCCTGCCATGGGAAGCAATTATCGCTAGATGCCAGCTGACAGCCCGATTCTATTGCCAGTGCAATCGGCCCTCATCCTCAGGCTTTCTCTAGGCAAATAGCATCCTCAACACTCAAATCAAACCTCTTACCAACCATTGGCTTCTATCAGAGAAATAGATGGTTCCCTTTGTTCCCTTGGACAAAGCAGTGGGAATTTGGAGGATACAGAGGCGGACAATCAAGCGGTGGTTTGATTTTTTTTTTTCCAGGCGCTCAACCCAAACTGCTCCATGTCCCCCTGGTGTCCAGCCCTCAAAGAAGCCTTTGTGAGGGTGGTGGGGAAGAGATGGAGGGTGGTGGACAGTGACCAGTGTTGCATATTTAGAAAGCAAGTGTAGAAAGGAGAGGACAATGGAAACCAAGATGGAGATTAATGAGTGTGCATCAATCTGAAGGGGTGGCACACGTGGCGATGACTTATATAAGGCTCCCTCTGGCCCCTGGATGTGCCGTAGCTTTACTTATTTACTGGTACTGGCAAAGATTTTTTTGAATAAGAATTTAGAATAAAAATTGAAAAGATGTCCAACAATGTCAAAATAGGCACAAAGGTCCATGGTAAAAAATGTACCTGCAAAATGATAAATCTAAGCGCCACCAAACAAAATTAACTGCTCCATTGGTGTCTATGTCTTTATGATCGTAAACTAAAACTGAAGATCTTCTTTAGTTTAGATTGATGTGATCTGTTAAGCGGACGCATGTGAGATGAATGAGTTTAGTCACAAAAATGGAACAATGAATCGTTATAAAAGTCAAACAGACATCTGCCACGTTGCTTATTAATTGAATAAACACATCAAGGCAAAGTTCAGTCAGTCCTTTAATGATTTTAATTAAAACACATTGTCCCATTTTTCTCTCCCTCTCCTTCTCGAGCTCGCGCTCGCTCCCTCTCCCCGTGTACCTATATTTGTGAAATAATAAATAAATTAGAGGACACACCGCCACCAACTAATTATCATGCAAATAAAGCTGCAACAAAGCATACTGTGACTGTTAATCTGGGCCAGATCGCGGGTGAAATTCCCCAACGTGCTCAGAGATGTCCACAGTGCAATTAGAGAGAGGAGTGACTTGGGATGTGGTACGAGAGGAGAAGAAAGAACGGCTGTCACTTATCCACTGTCATATTAATCCCGTCCTCTCTGCATTTTGCCTTTATCTCCGGCAAAGTGGCTACAATGTCTCCCTGTTATTTTGTCTTTGTCTCCCTCTGTGTCTTACTCCTGCTTAATTGCAGTTTGTTACAAATATAGGGAGAAGCCATAGATAGTAGTATTGATTATTATTTTATTAGTAATACTATTTCTCTTCAAGTTGCACATCATTGCCAGTGTTGGTCAATTTACTGATGTTACCCGATGTAAAATAGGCTCAGCATACCCACTGCACTCTTTGTTCTTTGTTTACGTAGCTTCTCGCAGATTAAACACAGACACATAAACCAACCGCTTTATCTATAATGTGTTAATACCAGCTCCCACTTTCATGACATTAACCTACTTTAGAAAACGTAAACTTTCGCAGGTAATTACTTCCATACACCATCCGCACACAGAGACTTTGAGAATCTATAAAATAAGCTGCGGAAGAGGACCTCGTTTAAAAATTCAGACCCCATCTTCAATTCATCGCTGGTGAATTGAAAGCGCGCATCGAGGGTGCTCCGCTCAGAGAATTACAATCAAAGGAAGGAACCAATGGGACGATCCCCTTTTTTCCCCTCAGTGTTAAATGTGCCGCAAAATAAGAAAACAAACAAGAGCAAAAGTACCTTATTATCAGCAGCCACATTATCATAGCGACGCGATTTGCTTAAACCGTGGCCTTATTAGGCACAAGAGTCTCTCTGTCCCCTGTGGGTAATGAGAGGCCAGGCTGGGATCCTTCTCCCAGCCCTGACATGCCTCTTATTACTCTTACACTAAATGGAAGCAATGATGAACATTTCAATCGTGTGATTACTCGCTGTGTACCCTTGATATCGGAATATCAGAGGGGAAAGTGGTATGCCCTCTTTTAATATTTGATTGTTTTTTCCCCCTCAGTAATTTGGTCCAATTCATCATTGGTGCCTTTCATTTGCTTGCTCCGTGCCATTTGTCGAACGTGGATGTCCTGATTACTGGACTCGGATATTGTGTTCGCCTTTGATGTCCAATTTCGTCTTCCTCTTGTCCCAATTTTGGCCACAGCGAGTGCACAAAACTTTCCCCCTCGCTCGATTCCAACTTTTACAGAGAACATATTTGCTGTGCCCTGCAAATGACGTAGCTAAATTATTCACAGAATTACGATAAGAGCGTAACTGTATAATCAAAATATTTGTTTGCAGCATGTTAAGATTAGTGGATATTTTAGAAACAGCCGGAATACGTGGGAACGCGTGCTGGAAAAAACAAGCTCGGCTGGGGAGGAGATGCTGTAAGCAGGTCGTGCTCAAACAGTAATACCCCAAAACGTGTAGCGCGACAATTAGCATGGTCTGGAGGACTGAGCCTAGAATGTGGACTGTTCATTAAAAAACAAGTTGCTTGTCATTCACAGAATGTTTGTGGTGCCAGCAGCCGTTTCGAAGAGCAAAACATCAGTCTTGTTATAGATGCTGAAAATGGCACAATGCCATGAAAATGCCATGAAAATCACTTTTCCACAGCAAACGGGAAGAAGGATCAAAAGTCTTCAAACCATTCGCTTTGTATCTGTCTCTGTTTTACTATTTCCCCCGAAAAAAACATCAATTATAAGTTGGAAAAGTGAGGGAATCACATTCATTATTTTCATTACATGCACCCACCAAATTGCATCAAGCTTATGAAATATTTCTTCCTCCTGTTCAAAGGCTTGTTAGAGCTTGTATTCAATTACAGCTGTGGCTATAACATGCTGTCAGGTCTCTTTAGCCAATCATTAGTCAGGGACTGTTCCTTGCCGCACAGTCGGCCCGGCGCAGTCAAGCCAGCGAGCGAACGACAAGCCTAATTGTTGTTGGTGGCTAAAGGTCGACTAATGAACCAGGGGGCTGATGGAGGCTGTTGGTGGCAGGGTGGGAGCGTGAGGAGTGGTGATGGAGGTGGTGGGCAGGCTGAGGGCCGCTCTCAACTCGCAACATTTGAAAAAAATTGGGATAGCAGGGTCTTTTAGAAATGCAGAAAAAAGAAAACGTGATAGCATTTTCTCCCAAAGTAATTCAAACAGGTGAGCGCTCGCTGTTGATCACTTTGCAGCTTTGACTGACACATTTTATTCTGTATGTGAAGGTAATGACGGGAGAATGGGCCTAACCCTAACATGCTACTGCCCTGTGAGGCCAGCTTTGGCAAAGCAACAAAGGGAAGCTCAAGTTGGCCGAGACAGTCACAATGCTGCTGATTCCCTTTAGGCGTGAGAGGACGGGTCGATGTTGTGAGAACCTGCCATAATTGTTGAAAACTGATGAGGCAGAAACTACTGTGCAGTACATACTGCATCAAACCACTATAAAGATAAGTCAAAAGACTGTGGTAGGTTTGGGGACTAGCAACTGTATTAAGTTGTTGCCGTTTTTAGGGTTAGGGTCAGGGTCAGGGTTTGGGTTAGGTTTAGGGGTAGGGTTAGGAGTAGGGTTAGGGTTAGGGTTAGGTTTAGGGGTAGGTGTAGGGTTAAGGGTAGGTTTAGGGGTAGGGGTAGGGGTAGGGGTAGGGTTAGGGTTAGGGTTAGCGTTAGGGTTAAGGGTAGGGTTAGGGTTAGGTGTAGGGGTAGGTGTAGGGGTAGGGGTAGGGGTAGGGTTAATCTAACCCTAACCAAAGCCCCCAATCAACTTTGGGGGCTTTGCATATTCGGCTTCATTGGTCACCTTCTTTTAATGCAGACTCACCAGTAAAACAAATGATAATAAATTAACATGCTCCAAGTAGACTTGGTCTGATTTTGGTCCAAATCCCAGAAATCATATGGCGGCATCAGCATCCTTTACATGCACTGCAAGGATGTTGATAACCGTGTGACCACTTTGTGGACTAGGTTCGAAAGGATAACTGTTATATTTAACTGCTGTCAAATGAACTAAGCTAACTAACAAAACCGAAAATGCCCAACGGGTCATTTGCTTCACCCTGGCTAAGGCCAAAATGAACCAAAACACCACCCCAACACGTAATCAAAGATAAAAGCTGAGGTGAACATGGTGCCATGAAGAATAAGTAGGTTGTATTTATGTCATGTTTTTCTTTTTGTGTTTCCTGGGCTACCACTGTGCCGAACGTGGGCGTTTTTTTTTCCTTCTGTAATGGTTACTACGGGTAACCAAGGGCCACAACACAGAGAAAACAAAAATGTTCTTTGCAAGTCATTCATTGCAAGGCTGACATAAAAGATGTCAGTATTAATCCAGTCTGCTAACAGCTCCCTGAGGCCTGTAGACAAACATTCACTGTGCTACAAAAATATGCATCCAAATGTGCATCTTTCTGAGATACCAGGCCTCCCTGTGAGTTTGACTGTGTCACTGCATTTCATCAGAATACCCCAGACTCACCATCAGCCCGAACCAGTTCAAATAGCTCAACTCGGTCTCTCCGCAGCTGACGCAGATGCACAACGCCTAATAAGCAAATGCAAAATGCGATAAGCTGCTTTGTAGCTGCTTTTTGCTTGTTTGTTTTTTTTTTAACTACTCGTTTCTACCACCCTGGTGATTTACTTACTCCGGGCGATGTGTGCTTTGTGTTCAGCATAGACACACCACAGAGGCGCGCAAACACATTTCTGTCTCAATTGGTCTCTTGGAGTCACTGTGGAAAGATACTTGGAAAGTCGACAGGGTGAAAAGGGATTTTTTTTTTATGTTCGAAATCTTCAAGTGCTAATTCGCAGCGTGTACTCTGAGGAGGCTGAGTTTAGTGTTTTTAAGAGGCCCCTGTTGGAAACTGTGACTGGAGGCTGGATCCAAAGCACAGTGCAGCTCAGCACCGCTCATGAAAATTCATTCACAAGTACCTGTGCAGGGGTCAGACCAAAGTTTGGGAAACGCTGCCAAGACATCTCCCACACGAAAGCCATTTTAGTCCTAGACGAAAGAGATAGGTGCCATTTGGTTTCACTTAGACTTAGAGGAGACATAAATGAAAAATGTATCTCCTGATGGTTAAAATATCCCCATATTCATCTCTGTGTGTGCGTGTACGTGTGCATTTCTGTGTATGCAAGTGCTCACATCTCACTTTTTCACCTCTGAGTGCATGAAGACAATGAGCCACTTATGACCACAGCACTCTGGCGTCTCTGTCCTTCTTACCAAGGGGCACTTGGACCAGCTGGTGGCTTGCACGGCCAAAGAGATGAAAAGCAACTCTCTGCAACTCGCCGGGGTTGCACTGATGGAACCTTTTAAGAGCAGAATTGCTCCAGTGAGTGAAAACATGGCCAACGCTCTGGCTGATGTCATATCCCAGCTGTTACCTCCATCAGAACAGGTCCCACCACGACTAAGTGAGTCTCAGCGCGTCGCATTCCGCCTAACATGCAGTTGCTCCATAAAGGACGGAGAGCTTTTTGAAGCGCCACGTCTCCGCTGGTACCCGCCCCCCTCCCCCTCACCCCGCTCGCCAACTACCAGGTCTCCAAAGACCTGCTGGTTAAAAAGAGCCAGGCTCAATCAGCACATGCTTAGACTGGTGATGACTCCCCTCCCTTTTGTTGCTGTTAGTCTATCAGTGTTCCCTTGTATTGCCCTCCATTTTCTGTCCTCCATAACAAACGGCACTCCCATGCAGCTGTTGAGAGGTTGTCCCTGATGTCATCTTAATAGTGCCCTGCCCCCTCTGTTTAGCAGCCGTCTCTCAGCGCCAGTACCTAAGCATTTTTGTTTGATGACATCTTCCTTGCGGTTTTCACAGTTCAGGCTGCTGATTGACCCCACACGCCTTTCTACCACCACAACTATGTGGAATGTGGATTGTGCAGTGTATAGTGACATGATGGCATAAAATGCTGCAAGTCGTACATCGGAGCAGTGAGTCTGCTGTTTTCTTATGTCAACAGCCATTTTAGCCCTCCTCTTCAGCGAGGGGGGCACCACATGGCCAACTCGCACACGGAAAGGACAAGCACTTACTCAGTTTTGACAACTAGTGCCAGCGAGACCTCGGCCTGACTGTCAGAGTGTGTGTTTGCAAGTGTGTGTGTTTGCGATAGTCTATGGGTGTTATTGTGTGAGGTTTCCAGAGAGACCACCGCAACAGCACGGCCAAACACTAGGTATACTCTTTTTCCTTCTCGCCCAGGGCAAGGTAAGACGAGTTAGCATTCACAGACACAAAGCACTGGAGGCCAACTAGCTGAAAACAGGAAGCAGAAGTGGACAAATGACATGCACAGCACAGTCGACTTCATTCAGGGTCAGGGCAGAGGGACAAGGAGGTGGGAGACTGAGGAATAAAGCGAAGGAGCGTTTGTTTGTGGACAAACTCTCAGTTTGAGTCGTGGGGCACGCAGGATGTTGTTGCACCCTTAAACGAGTGGCATTGTTGTTCTTTCTGTGTCATCAAGTATTCAGAGCAAACACTCGGCAGAGCGTCACGTCAGAGATGGAGGTGGAGAAAACGAAAAAAGATGGAGCGAGAGAACTGTCAGCGCTCACTTGATTAGGTATCACAGTGTAAGAAAGCAGAGTTTACTTATTTACACTAACACCTCTTGACAGTTCCCGCAAATTCCTCCAACCTTGCCAAATGCGACTGTGAAATAATATCATATTGTTATTATTATTATTTTATTATTATCCTTTTTTCCGTTTTACCCCTCCTGAATGTCAGATGAGGAGTGAACGAGAGAACAAGTCTGTGCCTAGTGTTGGGATGCACCCTAGCGATTCTTCAGCAGGTACAAAAGCTGGCACGGTGGATATAGCTCTTATTAAAGTCAATACATATACATATTCCTGATGCATAATTTATGCCCACTTCTGTAGCATTAGAGCAAGCGCTGGAGAATTGCCTCACTCACTTGTACAGTTTGGGAATTTTCAAAGCGCTTTAAGAAAAATATGCACAAAATATGAAAAATTCAGGTTGAGGGTAAAAATGCAAGTGAAAGGAAAACTTTAATACTGTTTAACAGCTCAGGTCAGTGCAACGCTATTTAAGTTAAGATATGGAATGTGTTGTGATAAACCACAAAGATTTCCTTAGGTAAGACACTTTTAATGCTGTATAACTAACTAGACTGTAAATACAGAAAAAAAACTGTCAAGAATCTGCAGAGAAGAGAACAAGAAGAGACTGTTTCCATTTTAGTATAAAACAAAAACCTCTCCTTCCAAACTCATGTGTCCGCTGTGTCAGACAACAGGTTAATGGGGCAAAACAACTCAATTAAATAAGTCAACAGTTTGCGGTTCCCATCATTAGCGGTGTAGCCAAGCAGGCCGGAATATTGCACATTCCAGACTAAAGCAGGCCATCTGGTCCCCGAGTGCACAAAACATCTCTTTCATATTAAGTGTTTATTGTTTTGTTAGATTGATGCCGTTAATATCAGCCCTTCAGAATGACAGATTAGCATCACCTCCTAATCAGCGCTTTTCAGAGATAAATATCAGTAATTTAATCACCACAGCAATTTCTTTTACAATAATAAGATTTACGAATGCAAGTGATTAAGTAATTAGCTTACATCTCTGAAGATTACAATCCCCTGGACTTTGGTGCATCTGGTTTTCTTAAGATTGCACAGTTTCACTTCAGTCAGCTGCCTTCTTTTCTTTTTTTTTTCTTTTTTTTGTGAATGAGATTTGTGCTTGACCAAAGCGTGAAGCAGTTTGTAAATGACCCCCAAAATCCCTTTAGGTGATTTTTTGTTAAGTGCACCACTTTTTTTTTAAGTGAATATGCAGCACAAGTACTGCACACAGGGGAGATGAATGCTTTACATTTATTTCAATTGAGAAATTATATACACTTGATAAAATAAATCCAGGCCGCGGGATGACATATCTAAACAGTTATGAAGGATTTCTTTGTTGCTGGGTGAACACTGGCCCTTGGGCTACTCCTGGTCTCAACATTCTAAAGTTCTACTTTTTTTATTTACAGAGTAATTTGTCGGTTAGTGTTAATTTCCTAAATGCAACATAAAAGGAGCATGGTGTGGTGAGAAAAAAATTAAAGGGGAAAATCATAAAAACAGCAAAGAATCAGGCAAATTGCTTCCATGTGTCTGCGGCTGCCAGAACTAAAGGAAGCAGAGTGCTGCCTAAATGCCCCTGACCCGCCGAGACTGGGCCAATTCAGTTTGAAAGGCCCAGCTCTCTAATGAAGGCCTAATTTTTATTGCCACTCCATTGACTTCAAAGCAGTTCAGGTTGCCAAACATAATTTCACTGGAGGTATTTTCAGGTGCACTGCAAATAGTTCATAAATAATTTCCCCATTAGACCAGCGATGCACTTTTTGGGTGAATGTTTCGTCTGTTAGGTCCCAACCAGTACCAGTCCTTCCTCCTCCTGGCCTCAGCGCCACCACTACCAACTGCACACCAAGCAACAGCCCCGCATCCTTCCCCTATCCCCGCACCCCCGTCTGCCCCTAACCTTAGTCCTCTAGGAGCTTAAGGAGTCAAATACCGCTTAGTGGCTCTGTGAGTTTTCTGTTGAAGCAAAGAGACAGGCTGGCCATGGCTGTGCGCTGTCAATCCCCAAATAAGGAGCCCCACAAGCAGGGAGACACGGCTCCACCATTACAGGATTAGTGAATTAAAATAAATCCAACCCAAAGAGGTCCAATCACCATCGGCTTATTGGTAGTGACCACGCTGCCACTTTGAATGGCTACCTGCTTTTGTGCAGAGGAGATGCAGATTTGCCACAGTTTGACCGGCCGACTGGGGAGTGTCCAACAGATGGCTTAATTTTTATAAAATCCGTCTGAGGGATTTTTATACATCTGGCTAACCGAAAAAAATGTTTGCGTCAGCTTTAAGTAATTATGGAATTTACGTTAGGTGTTTGCTTTGAAAGAGACCAGAGTAAATAACTCAGAATGTAAAAGAAGGAAACCTTTAATTACCGTACTAGTGGCTGTTGGGTGGGAATGGATCTCAAGTCCAGCTGAGCCTTCAATGGATCGATAAAGCACAGTGATTATTTAGCAGTTTCTAAGTGTCAAAGCTTTATTATACTTTTATGACACGCCCTTATCATTGGATCTACACCACTGTACAGCATCCATTCGCAGTGTGCGTGGTGAATTCATGCCGTGTCGCCAGTCAAACCATGACTTGCGCAATTCTGTTCTCTGGATTCCAGAAAATGGGAAAATAATAAAGGCAAGTTTAGTACTTCCAACTTATATGAAGCTGCTAAAAAACAACTTTGTGTCAGCTATTTGCTAAAACGTCTTGCTTTATTGTTAAATGAGGATGTTGGAATTAAATTTAAAATGTAAATAAAATTTTTTGTGAGGCTATAAAACAGGTACTGAACCACATTAGACGTCCGTCAAATTTCGGTCAAGACGGATCACACTGCCCAGATTTACCAGTAAAAACATGAGGAAATGTAGATTCCCCACCATAAAGATCAATATCATGTTACTTCCCTGAGAAAATTATTAACCATCGCTGTAGACTTTTAAGGTGTGCATAGGCAGTCATCCAAAATGGTGGTGTAGTACGTCAAATCGGCATTTTAATGGACAGTGAAAGCCTCCTAGGATCCTGCAATCACAAGCCTAATTCAAAACAAACTAATAATAAAAAGAATTGATGCCGTCAAAGCACATGTGTTTCCCATTTCCAGACATTCTCGGAGAAGTAGTGGAATCTTGTGGGGCCGTGCCTTGACTTAGCAAGCCATTAAACTAGTTTTTCCCTTTGTCCAAAGCTCTGTGAAGAACTTCATAAAAACTATGAACCTTTTGATAGGTAATAAGAAGCCACAGGAAGCCGCACGGGCCAAGATGAGTTGTAGAGCTCTAGAATCAACAGGGCACCGAATTTAAATCTCACAGAGAGGAATACAAAGCTGACTGCCCATTAAGCCCCCCCCCCACCCCCATCAACAACCCACATTTCTCCTCCTTTTTTACATTTAGATGTTATTATTGTTCCATAATTACGTTTCCCCCCCTGCAGCAGACCAGATTGTTTGAAGAGGGGAAAAATGGGCCACTTCTTTATTGTAAGCAGGCAGGTATTTTTTGCAATAAACTGGGGTGTTGTCATTGTGCACGTAACATGTTTAACGTGAAAACGGGCCATAAATCACAGCGACGATAACCGATTATCCTCAACTCCCTCTCTCTACCTCTTTCTCTCTCGTGCTCATTTGACAATCCCCCCACCCACCAATTCTGAATGGCCGTACTTTGTTGTGGCGATGCTGTAATGTGACGGTGCAGGCATGGGTTTGTTCTCGCAGATAGTATGACATGAGGAGGGGAAATAAGATGAATACAGATGAGGACTTTAGATAAAGGTTAACTCCACACATTGGGCGCAGAGCATCCAGCGTAGTATTAGAATGCATTTTGCCTTTAGCATCGTACTCGTCTTTCTGTCTGTTAGAGGATGGTTTTAGCCAAACAGTAACAAGTCCTATAGATACGTAGTGCTATCATCTAAACTGACTGTAGAGTCAATATACATGATGAGGAAATAACTCCAAAAACACAATTTACTTTTAGAAAATTGTGTATTTTTGTACATAGTTTAAGGAAATGTAATCTGCTTGTTTCTTGGATAAATAAGGGTTGTTCAGTTTTTCAGAATGCTCTGTGCTTACCACTGCATTAGGTTAATCTAATATTAATACATATGTTAATTCTTTTGGAAATAAAAAGGGGAATAGCATGTTTCCTGTGATGGATTGCCGTTTTAGGCAAGTCTTAAGTGCTAGTTGGGTTTCCAGACAAATTGAAATTAGTTGCTTCCTGGAAGGTAGAAAGCATAATGGGGTTTTATATTTGTGTAGGCATCGTCTATGTGGGTATAGACGATTCCTACTGCATGACTAGGTTATTCCTGTCTGCCCACAGCTATTAAATGCACATTGGTGTAGCACTGGACTTTCTTCTTTGACATGAACTTAAGTACTGTAACTTAATTTGAGTGAATCCCACGTCCTCCACTATTTTGGGGCCGTAGATAGCGATCGGGTCAACGTGATGTTGCTAGTAGGCTTTACAGAACTTGATTGGGCTAAGAGGCCCAGTGTCACAGACAGAGTAGTCTCACCCTTTATTTAAAAAATGTTGTAAAGTATGCTTTTTAAAGCAAATTGGTTAAAACATAGAATCCCGCTGGCATGATTTATCTACATGATGTATATTATCTAGCTATTCATGCTTATCAGGTAATCGGCTGCAAAGTCAAGCATAATAGCCAATCAAGACTAATTCCCTTACACACACAAACCTTCATTAATGAGTTGTTATTGGAAGAAAGGGAGCCCTTGGTATCTGTTGAACACACATGGGTCCTCTTAATGAGCTCAGGCTCAACACACAGTCGTCTCTCTGTCAGCTCTTGGGCACCGTCCTACCCTGAGGTTCAAACTAACCTATGCTCCTGAAACATGGTGGACGAGTGCCATTGTTCCACTGCTCCACCGCTTGTGCCGAAAATGTTCTTACAGCTGGAACCATGACCTAAGCTGTACCCTGGTCCTAACTGCAGCGTTCATGCTCCTTGAAGAAAAATAAAAAGCACCTGCTGTGGCTGCAGAGACATTACTCCTCTCTGCTGTTGGGACTGAATGGATCCTTAAGTTAGTTTGAGGTTTGATGGATGGAGATGTGTCCAGACTGGCTCTCGGTGCTCCACGCCCTAATCCGGGCCCCAAGAGGCCCCGAGCCGTGTCCTTTATCCAATTCCGCTGACTCCCAACAGGAAATGAGGGCTTCAGGGGGCACTGGTACGGAGACGGGAGACTGAGTCACATATAGGGTACAGACACTCACTCAAACTGCACCACCAGAGCAGATGTGGAAAAAAAAATAAAAAGAATCTAATGCTAATATTCTATTGATCACTGTTAGAAAGCAGGGTAGTTGCCAAGAAATATATTGTCCTTCCAGGTTATTTTTTCTTTCTTTCTTCGACATAAATCAGTTTGTCTGAATCAAATATGCAACCCGGAATTAACACCCAGGAATTATTCCGTTCTTTCAAAACCATTTCAGTTCAAAGAACACTTAAAAAGTTCTGGGGCTTTGTCTTTGAGACAAGCAGAGGCAGCCATTAGACGTCCCGGACATAATTAATCAGGGGGAACGGCACTACACTTATCCGCATCAAACACTTTCCCCACTCCAGATTTTTCACTAACACTTCCTAATCATAAATAATCGCACAGGAAAAAAGACACTCAATTAGATTAGTCTCTAAAGTCCTGGCATTATGGGGGAAAAAGACATTCCTCTGGTCCTTTGCTAACTATCAAACTATAGTGTAATTGCTCTCTGGTGACTTCATACCAGTTGCAAGCTTGGGGTTTAACTTGCCTTATTAGGGTATTTTCAGAGTGGCACGGATTGAGTATTGCGTTTATACTGACTAGTATGAAAGAAAAGATTAGATTCATCCAAAGACAGTATATGGAGATTAGATCAGCCCTTGTTTTGATTGTGCTGTGGCATGTTGTGAAGTTATCGTCTACAACATAATGATGTCTGGGGTTTGTGCCTGGAGTTTTCCATTAGTTCGTCAGGGTGTTCAGGGGAAGAAAGAGCTGGTGAATAACAGCGAGTCTTCAAATGCACATGGGCAGATTCTATGATGTTGTCGATACATTTACATTTTTATTCTGATTGCAGGTTTTAACCATATGACCGACCAAAACGCTGTCTACCAGTAAACTAGAATCCCCAGATCTCACCACCAACCCCATCACGACTTCCCATCTTATTCCCATCTCTTAGCATCCTAAATTAATTCTCACAAAGAGAAAAAGAAATTGAAAGTACATCCTAACATAGTTCTAACATTTACTACATCATGAGTAGAATATCATCATTGATTTCATCCCTCGTGCAAAAGTAAGACGCTTTGAATTTTGAAAATTATCTTGATATATTTGTATTTTATAGTAATTTGATAATAATTATAATTTATTAATTGACAGAATAATTGAAAAATGTATCAATTTCTCCTCTACCAACAGCGATACGTGTCTAGAAACAGTCCACAGTGTTATTTTGTATTTTCTGAAACTTGCCACATTAAAGTCAATCGTCAATTTTTCCATTTCAGGATGAGGGGTGTATCGTTTGCGATGGCACTGAACGTGTATGGGCTGTACGACATCATGTCACCAGATCTAATCAGCGATAATAGGAATGATTGGAGTGGGTTTGGAAGGGGTGTGGGATTGCTATTGGCTGGTAGAGGAACCAAGGAATCACTGAACTGAAAGGAATTCCTTTCCCCAAACCCCCGATTTTTGTTTCTTCCTGTGCCAACTGAGATTACTGCATAAGGGTTTTTCTCCCTGTCTCGTCCCCCTGGTGAAAGAAATTGCATTGACCTCTTCTATCTATTGCTTCCATATGCAAGCAGTTATCTCTCTTGCAAATGGAAATGAGACCCAAAATTGCAACAAATGGGGCCATGCCACTGAATGCAGATGTTCTGTGCTCCTCGCCCAGAGTACACATGCCCGATCAAATTAACTTTAACCCCTCCGCCGACAGAACAGACATCTCTTTTACAAACCCCCCGCTCCAGCAATTTGTTGTGAGTCGAGGCCCGAGCAACAACTGTATGTCCACATGTGGTAAATAAGAAGTGATAGCATCAAACACCTGGATCAGGAGGGTTCAGCGTTACCCCACTGGAGGGGCCCCCCCGGCCTCCTGGTCAGTTCCCTCTCTCTGGGTGTCTACCGCTGTTTGACGGAGAACACCTGTTTGTCGGGTAACTCTAAGAGGTCGAGGCTGAGAAGCTGCAGTGAGAGAAAAGGGGGATGAAGGAAGAGGGAGAGAGAGGTAGAGGGGGGAGGACCGTGAGAGGCTAACAGGTGCTTCCTCTATGGGACTCTGGGAAAGGCAAAGCCCTGGTAATGTATGTAAATGGGAACAGGGTCTTCGTGCCCACATCCCTTCATCCAGCCTCTCTATCTCTCTCTCTTTCCACTCCCCCTCCTTCTGAATAATAAGAAAGCCCTATAAAAGTGGCCTCACTGATAATTTACCAAATTGGTTAAATGTTGCTGAGAGCCTGGAGTGTTAATATGCTTCCATTCAGAGCAGGCAGAGGTCAGGGGAGTCACTGGTTAGCAGGAACCAGACAGAAACAACAGTGCTCTGATGATTCCATCCCACACAATGCCCTTTAGGGTTCTTCTGTAATGACCCGCATGTCTGAGCACATTTAGCACTACATACATCCACACTGGATTTAAACATTGTTTTGTTTACCGACACACAAACACACACGCACACGCACACACTCACCTGAATGATGCTGATGCGTTTGCTGATGACTCCATTCTTTATCTTTGGGTCATTTTGTGTGTTTTTGCGTTCACGCATGTACATTGTAACGACGGACGCTGACAAAACTCTTATTTTGTTTCCTCCCTGCCACCATCTGCTCTCCTTTAGGGACCCTGATTATGGCTAATGAGTGTTTCCAAGCACAGCCCCTCATCTATCTCCAAAGACCCAAAGCATAGAATATTTCCCTGCTATTTCTCCACCCGTGGCCTTTTTGCTTCCACACATCCATCTCTCTTCATTTCACTCACAACACACAGCAGCAGCAGCAGCAGCATCACCACTGGCTAAAACCATACCGTCATTTATACGGCTGTCAGCTTAATGCACACAAATATTACATACATGTAGAAGGCATGCAGAATTGGAACATACAGGTGCTAACTTATTTGGCTGGGTCTGTTCCTGGCCCGGGCTAATGAGGAGCAGGTGAGTGGCTGTTGCTTTAATCAAGTGGAGAGTGGGCCGCGCACAGATTTGCAGCTTGTTGAAAGGCCAGTCGTACACATGGGCTTCATTATGGGGTTAGGGGAAAATCAGTCAGGAACAATTGTTTTCCCACTCCTGCTGCTAGACTGGAATGGTTTTCTCTTTTTATGTTTTCCTCACACACTCGCACACAGACACACACCATCGCATGTGCACACACATGCTCAGAAATATGATAGATTTAAACGTATCGTTTTTGGAGGGGAGGAGACAAAAAAGGGCTTAAACTTTTTGTCTCTCTCCTAAAAACCAAACACAGTCAAAGTCAATAAGTCAATGTGACTTTAAGGGTTAGGGTCAGGGTATATATATATATATATATATATATATGTGTGTGTGTGTGTGTGTGTGTAGTGCGAATATACTGTCGTGTAAATTACCATTTGGTTACCCAGCAGTGGTCGTGTTCCTATATCAGGTGCTTCATTTCATAAATAAATATTGCTGTAAAACACAGTTTCCCTCAGACCAACAACGGTATATGTTTCCTTTCCTCAGTTTATATGCATGAAAGTTGGACCTGCCAGTGGCACAACCAAGATAAAGTACTGTCGTGGGATTTAGGCCGTCACAACAGTCATCAGATTTCAAATGTGACTTTCGGTGACTTGGAGCGATGAATTTTAAAGCAAATTTACTGCTCCAAATATATTCAAACTGATTACATGACAAACTCTGCAAACAAGATTTGTCTCACTATGAATCAAGCTTTGAGCGACTTAAGTGGGATAAACAAAAGGAAACAAATTATAGTGGTGTGCCACAAAGTGCTGCCCGTGATTTATGGAGCACTGGGGGGGTATAAAAGCACATTCACACAAATTATTCCAACAATTCAGACAAATGAGCAAATAAGTTCATGTTAGTCTTGACGGGAATATATGACTATCATTGAGAGTTACAGCATGGAGCCCCCTCATTTCCAGTTTAAATGGAGTGATTCTTAGGAGTTATGACGTTAAGGGACTACCATGAAACTGAGAGGGCCTGTGTTTAAAAAGTTAACATCTGCATTTGATGAATATATATATACTGTATACAAAAACAGGATAAATATTTTATAGCTGGAAGTAAATAGTTAGTTTATTGTACTTGACCAATCAACATTTGTTTTCCAGATTTGTTTGCACATTAATTAGATGCAATCCCCTTTTACGTTGCCATAAGAAATACACACATTAATTATGGAATTTACTAAAAACTTTATTGTATTTCCAGGAAACGCATTGTTTGTTATGTTCCCTTGACAGAGACAGTAGCTGAATATTTAATCATTTAGTTTTGCTTATTTTTGCAAAAAAAAATAAACACAAACATTTATATGTCTATAAATCCACAGTGGCAAAATCCATCCTCTTACATTCCCTTTCTATTCTCTTTTTGTTGGTTCCTCATAGATTTGTTTTTTGTTTTTTGGGTTTTTTCTTACCAACCAACCAACTCCCACTGCCATAGCAAGGCCAGAAAGCTTTTACTCATGCAAACCAAATCGCTTTACTGTTTACCTTTACAAACTCGCTTTGCATTCAGTGTTTCCAAGTAGTTTTATACACAAGAGGGTTGCGTAAAGCAGCGTTGGCTTTTTTGAGTCCAAACTTTAATGACTATTCAGTACTTAAAAAATCTTTGGGGGTGAAATTTAGAGGAATATCATGTGTGTGTGTGTGTGTGGAGGCTATACGTGGGTGAGACAGTGTGTATGCTTATAACTCTGTTCTTATACATGCATGTCAGTGTCCAATAATTCCTGCGTCCTAAAATAGAGACATTAAACTTGATCCATCTCTGCATCTCCAAGTGTCCTAATGAACTTGAGAAGGTCATCGCAAGTAAACGCAAACGCCCGGTTTTGCATAAAAGTCGACAGATGATCTACGACAAAGCTGCTTAATGTGTCACTACACTGACAGGCTCCCATCAGCAACCATTAAGTCCAGCCATGTCAGGGGTGTCAGCTGGAGTCTCTCACTATACACCAACAGCCCCGCCATATGAAAGAAAGTGACAGGAGGAGTTACTGTCATGAAAGCGGGACTGTGAACTCGCACCAACCCCTCTGTCAGGCGTTAGGGCTGAAAAAATACTGTGCAAAGACTCGATAACAAGGAGCGTTTTGGCCAGTGATTGGCACAGAGCAGGGAACAATTAGGAGAGTATTTTTCTCTCGCAGGGGTCACTCCTCTGAGGCTGGAGGCCGTTAAGTCGTTTCAGAGACACGCTGCACCTGTAGCGCTGCCCTGTGAAGCAGCGCCAAGGCGTGGGAGTGCGAAGAGAACTTCTCTTTAACCTCTGAACCCTGACCTTCACACTGTTTCAAAGTGTAAAACGGGTGGCAGAGGAAAGCGCGGCCGTACATTTGATGAAGAAAGAATGGGAGAGGGAAAAATGAAGCCAACGCGGCAGTGAGGTTGCTGCTCGTTAGCTGCTCCCGTGTAATAGATGTTTGATACCTTAGGCGTTCCGTGTCAGAACGTGCTTTTTATTTGGATTTGCGGGATTGTTTACGTACTCCCGATGGCAAATTACTGGGAAATGAAACAGTTGACATTTAACGCAGTATATTACTTATGGTTTTGTTGGATAGTCACCATGGATTTAGTATTACTGAGTTGGGGTAAAGTAAGGAGAACTTGTGGATCACCCAAATTGCGCCTCTCTGTTGCCAGTAGGTGCAGCTGTAGTTCAAGCCAGGACTGAATGAGAGAAGGAAGGGGGGGTGGGGGTGGTAATATATGGTCTGGGTTAAGTTGGAGTTAATTGAAGAATAGTATTAACAGACCATGAAACTTTTTGGAAGCACTATAACCGAGCTAAAGCGTCTGGTACCATAAGGAGCTGGACCACTTGGCAACACACACGTTGCCAAGAAACGTTTTCCCCGTTCTCCCTTTGAGCCTGATCAGCTTTCGTTGAACTGAGAGAGAAAACAGACTCTCAGAAAACAGATTCTTACTTAATTCCTGATTCCTGATTGGTGAATGAGTGCGTGGCTTATCATGTTCTCAAACTGTTCAGGGTCATAGATGAATATAGGGGGTAACCCTAATCCTAGTAGTAGTCCTAACCCTTATATAGCGTTGTGTGTCAGGTGGATTTCTTTGAGACCTTTGGTTCCCCAGAGTAGGAAGCTCCACCGACAAGGTCTGCAAGCTGTCTGAGCTAGTCCACTTCCTGTGGGTACAAACTTGTTTCCTGTTTGGCCGGTGGCCTTCTTGGTTCAGTCCTGCCTGATGTATAACGGGCTCAGTCTCTGTATATGCTCCTACATGTGCGTGCGCCTGCCCCGCAGACCATAAAGCTGTCTTAACTTAAGCAGTGATTAATACACCCATCACTTTCTAAATGCTGCCTGCCTGTTCTCCAGCCTCAACCTCCACAGAGCAGACCAATGTTTGCCTTTCCCAAGGAGCCCTCCCTTCTCGTAAGCGTGGGGGCAGGGGGAGAAAAGACGCATTCTTTAATTTGATAATTAGTCTGCGGACTCTTTGGGGGTGAAAGAAAAGGATTGCCCTCATTAGCTGTAATTGTCTAATTGCCTTTCATCTAAATAGTGCACAATTTTCACTTCATGGATTATACAAATACCATAAATGTTCCTCGATGTTATTTGTGTATCTTGGAAGTCACCTCTCAGGAAAAACGCAAAATCTGCTGTCAGGACCTGATGGAGTGAGAGATGAGTGTGTTTAAATCGTGAGGTGGGTGGACGGATTGGAAAATGAGTCCTTTACCTCCTTCAGTCAATTAAAGGGTCAATCTGTCAATAAAGTTGCAAAGCGGGAGGAGACACCAGTCCCAGAATCGTCTTGTGCATTTTCAGAAAAATAAAAAGTTGCAGGCGAAAAAGTTGGGAGCCCAGTTGATTTTTTTGTCGACTTGTGTTCTTTGGAGTCGTCTCACCACTGTTAACGTTCCAAACTGTTTACTGCAGCTTTAGACTGGACAGCTTGACAGGTGTTGGAGAACCTGTGACAGGGTTTAGGGGAGGTCATTTATTCAGCAGTTATCATGAGTGCTTCTTAAGCATCATTCACAACAAGAAAATTGTTTGCGCTCAGAAGGCTGAGGAGTTCGGAGGCGTGTTACTCATGCATTAACACAGACATAAACAGATCAGCATGTCTACAGTACACTGCCTCGCTTGTGTGTTACGCCCACAGGAGACATCATCCTTCAGAAGAGAAACAGGCGCTGTAAAGTGAGCGGCGGTTGCTTCGTTCACACCCCCACCTCTTCCCCCGCAAAACAGAAAACACACTTATCTATGCTGGGGCCACCTGCCAGCGCAGGCCTGTCCTTTGTGTGGATGTCTGTATAAGCCTGGGATTCTGTTACCCTGCTCCCCAGGGAGGGCAGACGCCTCTGAACAAGCTCCTGGTAGACTGGATGCTTGAGCGCGATGACATACAGGGCCAGTGAGTGACAGGAATAAGTGCTTTACCTATTATCTGTGCAGCAGAGACAACATATCACTTCCGGTTTCGCTTTTGTTCCCCCATAGGCTTTCATTGTTGAGTGGAGTGGTCACAGATGATACTGCTTACCTGGCTGTCATATAGTACGTCTGTGTTATTATTACTTTGTTCACCTTATTACCAGCTATTTTTATATATTTGAGGAGATGCTGGAAAAAAAATGTTGGCTGGAGGCAAGGGAACTTAAATGAAAGAAGAAAAATTCTGCCAATATTACAAAAGACAAGATATATGTATCAATTTTGGGTCATTGGGCCGAAAGTCATTAAATGTTATTAAACAAGCTTAGATGATCTTAGTCATAATCAGTTATTACATTTATTAATGTCAGGTTCTTATTATTGGTTTGTGTTACTGGGTTATTTTGTGATGTTGTGGGTCGCTCTGTTTACACAGTTGTGACAGTCCAAATTGATAAAGAACATTGGTTAAATCCAGTCCTCTTTCAAAAGGCTGTAATTCAATGTGCGCATACTTGATCTGCAAAGATGGAAACAAAGATAATCCGAGGCTTCACATTCACGACTAACTGTCAAATGTGATTGTAGGAAAGTATGTCTGGGGTGATTTTTTTTTTTTAAATCAAATGGAATTATGTAATCATTGTGGATCCGCAGCAGGAGCATCCACATAAGAACCCTAATGACTTTTGCATGTCTGCGTGAAGGAGCTCTCAATCTCAGAGGTCTGAATGGGAAATACAGCCCATCTGCTGTACAAGGCAGCGGGGATAGAGATGATTGCATCACAGGATCATCTATTAGCGCTGTCATCCGGAATGCACCGTGGGGCCACGGCGCAGCGAGCCGGACGAGTTCTTTTTAGCGGCACACGGCGTTTACGGCGCCAACAGTCTATCAGCAGGTCAGATGTGTGGGAGGCTGGTGGTGGTCACTGAGCAGCACAAATGAAGCATCTGTTACTTTCTGATCGGAGATCATCATTACTGATTCTCATACCGCTCTCATAGAAACTCACCTTAAACACTTTTGTTTACGTTTCTTGACAATCTCATAGTTTTATTACAGTGTCATTAGAGCAGTAGTGACAGAGCAGTTTCTGACAGGGACAATTAAACAGATAATCTCAGAATCGATCAAGGGCCGGGGTTTGGATTAGTTCTCATGTGATGATGTTGAATGCCTCAAATGTGTCGAAACAGAAATGGAGCCAGCCCCAGCTGACACCGGGGGGGAAAGGTCACCAGCCCATCACACATCCAGCATATTGAGACAAACAATTTATCACACTCATATTCACACCTACACGCAATTTATAGTCACCAATTGACCCAAGCGCCATGTATTTGGGTGATGGGAGTAACCTGGAGAAGACCCACACATGCACCGGAAGAAAATGCAAACCCTAACTCTCACATTTATGAAATGGAAATTTAATAGACGATAAATAATTCTTCTCTATCCAACTACTTTTAGTCCCATTGGGAGAAACTGATTCAGGTGGCCTTAACATAAAATTATTGAAAATGCGAGCTTTGTTATGTTATAGGAATCATTAAACAATTTCTCTTTTTTTTATACTTAAATTATGTATAGCTACGTCGTATGTATTGGCTCACAGCGCAAATAAGGTCCAAACTGTAATTTATGTGTCACTTTATACGTGTCGTCGTTTTCAATTCCAACATTACGTGTGTTTTGCATCGTGGCAAAAAGCGCCACAAGCTACAGTTTGTGCGACTCTTGTCGGTGATTTGCACCCTTTTGTCAGCTAATGAGGAGTAAGCCGCTTGGCCTACTAACGAGGTTCTAGTGGCTGTTGACTTGAATAACAACATGTTAGTTACTAAGTGGAGAGAAGAACAAAGACCTTCTTCTCGTTACCGCTGGTGCCTGATTGTTCTCAGCCTTTCTCTGAAGACAGCACCTAAAACCATCTCCCAATCTGCCATCCTCTCCTCCTTCGGATGCCCCCGCCACCGCTCGCTTTCATGTCCGACTGACGTTCAAAGCCCAATCATTAATGTGATTTATTTCTAACTGTGTATTATTTTGTTCCTCTAATTTGTTTGGGTTTTTCAGCGCGGGTGTAAATCAGAATCAAAGCCATTGCCACGGCTTTTCCCCGTCACCTCTGTTAATGGCCTGTCTCCTGGAGGTTTCCTCTGAGAAGAAGCAGACCTGCTGTCTCTCTAAATCACCTTTCCGTCCTCTGCCCTCGTCATAAACACAAAGAGCCCATTGGCCACTCGCACAAACAGCTTCTCTGACCAAGCCTGGCTATAAATCAGCACCTCTGAGCAGCTGCGGGGCCCAAAAAACTGAAAATCGCCAATGTTGGACATTAACATACTGTCATTAATCACCATTAGGTTCATGAAACTTTTGATACCGAAGATATTATAGCTTGACACGTTTGCAAACAACATGTGTTGATGCTTTTTTAAGATATAAATGGGTACAAAATCTTGGAAACACATGTATGAGGAGTGAAACAATAGAGTCGGGGATGATTGTCATCTGTCCATCATTGTGGAAGGCGAGCCGCTTCTCAGACGGCATGATGGGTAATGTAATTGGACAGTGCTGTGACAGGGAGCTGTGACCTTCAGCTGCCTGCCTACTCCGGCACCACCTTGGAGGGTTCTGGGAGGGATGTCAATGCTACTGATCAATGGGGGCATTGGCACTCATCTTGTCAAATCCTCTCCTTCCGCATTTCCTGTCTCTTTTGTCATCGGCGCCGCGCTTTCCTTCCACTAGTCAATCACTCCGAAATTTGAACCGAGCTGCTCACGCGTCAGAGAGACGGGTGGTGATGTTGCATAAATTCGCCCTAATTTCTGGGGGGGCTTAGAGTTTAGTTATAGTGCTGCAGGTAGCAGGAACACAAGAACAAGGCCGGGGGGGAGTTATTTGTGGGGGCACACAGCCACAGCAGCCCTAAATGAGAATTTCACCAAACAAACACAATCAGGGCCCTATTACATTTCTCTTTCATGATGCTGAAAGGAAATGCAAACGAGATTAGATAACACAAAGGCCACTGGGCTCATTTCTCTCCTGTGTCTGGAGATGGCTGAACGCTCTAATTCCCCTCTCCGCTCGGCTCCTCGGGCCAAGTCCCCCTTCTGTTGAACCCAAACCAACTTCATTAACGCAATGTAAAATCGCCTCTCGGAGGCTGGAAAGTTGTTTTTTTTCCCTCTCTTTCTTACACTTCTCTCCATCCCTGACCCTCTTGTTTCTGTTAGGCTGTAAATTAACTGAGCGCAAACCACTCCAGCTTTAAGTGGGCATGGCATTGTTTTGAGCCATGCAATTACGGAGGGATCTGTCTGTCTGCCGGAGGTTTTGATTCATGGTGCAGCCCTGACAGTTAGAACGACTGGAGGAGTCTGAACCGGCTCTAATGGATAAGCTCGGACTGCGAACAGGCAGCGGGAGAAAAGAGGGCGCTCCTTATCGTCACAGCCGCTCGCCGGGTAACAGCAACAGCTACATAACTTCCCTTAATCAGATTGGAGCAATCGGGCCAGAAAAAGTTTCCCACATGTCGCTGTGGCGCAGCAGAGATTGTTCGGGGAGGGCTAGTTTAGCAAAAGGCTGATAAAAAAAAAAAAAAAGAACAACAACAGGAGAAAGGAGGAGTGAGTGGCTGACTTTGAGAAGGAGAAGTGCCAGGGTTACAGCCAGGACACAGGCCACAGGGAGGTTAGAGTGTCTGGCTACAATTAGTCGGTCGTAGGAGAGATTGAGATGATGCTTCAGGGAGCTATTGGTCCTCAGTCATTAGTGATTATTCAGTGAGAAATTACCGACTCTGAAGGCAGCGCGTGGTTGTGCGCGCCGGGTTTACTAACACATGTTTTCCTTCCTCCACCAGCAGCCGTTCAGCCAGATCCAAATCAGAAAATACTCCGCGCAGGAAGCGGTTTGATAGTCCTCCCCCTTTTTTGGTGCCATTATCATTAACTTAAAGTCAAGCCCGACGTCAGTGACACTTAAAATGACCAGTTACACATAATAAATGTGTCATAAAAATGCGATTCTCTATCTGAGTTTGCCAAATACTTTCTCCGACATTTGCCAAACGCAATGGAAGCGGCGTGTGTTAATTCGGCGTTCGCGTAGGGAATCGTATTAAGTGGGAGCACTTTATGAGACGTGGTTAGAGTGGTTTTAATCAAATGAGCATTAGGGGTGTTCCCAAACTCATAAAGAAGTTATTTAATTTCCATTTCTTTCAGCAATCCGGAAAATTGTGTGATAATTAAAAGCCTGCAAGTGTTTCATAAACGAAAGCACATTTAACCCCCTTCACTTGTGCCCTTTGTGCACAAACACGTTCGGTTTGTTTAGCATCCAACAAGGCAAAAAAATAAATAAATAAAATCAGCCATTTCAGCACTGATTTTAATTAGTGTTTTTTCTGTGAACCAAAGCGAAAGGGCCCACACACAACGATGAGCACAAATAGTCCGACCTCGAAATTTATAACGACACAAAACCTACAACTGTTCTGTGATGTTTCTGTTAGGTTTGTTTTCGTTGCAGGGTTTTGTGTTCTCTCCCTCCCCTCCCCCACTCAGAACTGGCTTCACCTGTGGCAGCAGACGAGACACACCTGATTCCACTCAGCTCACCTCCTGCACTATTAAACCCTGCTCTTCACTGCACTGCTCTGTCAGAGCAGGCTGTGTCCACATATGAGGCGCAAACACTTGAATCAAGGCCCACAGATAAACACGCAAACGTGTCTGCGTTTGTAAGTTGCTGCAAAAAAAAAAAAAAAAGCCGTGCTGACCCTACCAACGGGAAATTGATGATTATGTGGTTTTCTAGTCTCGTGTGTTTTCGTCCAGCTCGCCTCAAACTCTGAGGGAGCAAAAGCGCAAACCTGAATCTCCAGATGTGGCTGCGCTACTCACTCCCACACCTGATTTATATCCTGCTGCACAGCACTGCACATGTGAGCGCGCCCACGTACACGACGTGCACAAAGACATCTGTATACGACTGCACCGCGCAGCTGTATGCATGCACACATACAGTACGAGTGTGTTGCGTGCCTGCACAGGATCCGCTAACACACACTCCCACACACCCCACACCCCCTCCCGCCACATTAGCGCATGTATGCATACACACTCCCAAGCGCCCACGTACACGACGTGCACAAAGACATCTGTATACGACTGCACCGCACAGCTGTATGCATGCACACATACAGTACGAGTGTGTTGCGTGCCTGCACAGGATCCGCTAACACACACTCCCACACACCCCACACCCCCTCCCGCCACATTAGCGCATGTATGCATACACACTCCCAAGCACTCACAAATAAAAACAAGAAATCAATGTAACCTGTAATTTTTACAGGGCTGATTTGAGTGTGTGTGACAGGCCAAATCCAATAGATGCAGCAGGGCTGACAGGCCTGACATGAGTCTTGCCTTGCTGGCCCCTCAATTATGCATGGCCCAATGTTTCCCCGGATCTTAATTGAATCACACTGTCTCAAACTTGTTATTTCTAATTTGTTGCATTTGATTTCTGACATCAGCGCTGCTGTGTCATGAATTATGCAAGCGGGAGGACCTTTAATTGTGAGTGTTATTAAAACAAAACTAATTGCAGATGATTAAAATGTGACTAGGAAGCAGGATGTTGGGGCCTTCACCCTGACATGGTTTCGCTGCTGCTGCCAAATAATGATTAGGTCTCACGGCTGTCTGAGCTGTTGGTGTTTTGTGGTTGTGTGTCTGTAACCTTGGGTGGAACATGTCGCATGGTTTAATGGAAGGACATGATATAGACTGATAGTAGGCTGCACACTGTGCACAGGGCTCTGCTGATATAATATATGGTGATGACACACTGCATACGCTCATTTAATAACACATACTGTATGTACATGATGGGATGGAGAAACGCACACACAGGAATATGCGGTATCCACACAATGGTAGTAAGCGGAATTGGTGTAATTCATCATTCTGGTCGTATCATACAACTTCTCTCACTTTTATTGATTATACCTCATGCATTTTGATGAGTTCTTCTTCCAGAAATCCTTCGACTGTCCCCCTAAATACGGAGAAAATCGGTTTCAATATCGCCATCTTTGAGCCTCACTATATACAGACATTGACATATAATGAGAGCCGCGTGGAATTCATTCTTTTAAATGTATTTTCAGGTCAAAGTAATAGGGCACTTTGATTAGATACAAGAACGTGCAATGGAAAAAGCCACATAAAAGTCAAATAAGTCAATAGAGCGGATGCCTGTTACATTTCTGTGTGATTACCAAATTATGAGAGCTTGATGTGGGGAATCCAAGAATTTAAATGAGTCCTTTACCTTCTTCAATGGGAATAAGAACCTTTTTTTTTGTTACTTACTATGAAATAATTGTTCTCTTTTAGCCCCTATTTATGCGACTATGGAGCAGTTAAGCGGAAGGTGATTATAAAACGAGAAGCCGTGTAAAATAATTGTGCAATTATTCCGATAAAGGCAAAAACGTGCATGCGTGTAAGGTTATAAGTGGTAAGACGAACCCTCGCGCGCAACTCATAAGAGATTTAGCAATTGAATTGTGCCTGCAGGGCAACAGCTCAGCACCTGACTGTAAGGTAGGGATCCTCACGGCTGTGTTCCATACGGGACGCTGGAGATGTCTGGAAGTCATTTCCACATGTGAGGAGGCGGGAGGAAGGGCACACTTTAGTTTCATGAATGTTCAATCAATTCAATAGGACAGCTTAACTTTCTCTTTCCCTCTCAGAGCACATTTACAGGGCCACAGGCATTCGCAGGCTGCATTCAAAGGCTGACTGCGCCTCATACAAAAGCAGGGTAATATCACCTCTGGGGGGCAACAGCTGAAACCTGTAGGAAAGAGAGAAACCAAAAAGATACGAAGCTCGTCAAAAGGAGCCGTAACAAAGGCGGTCGTACTTCATTTTTAATAGGTGTGCTACATCATAAAAGGATTTATGTGACCCTGTTCGAGTCAGGTTAATGGTCCCCAGTGGATGATCCCTCTGAATTTTTACTGTGACTTTTCTCCTAGTGCCACCATGAGGTTGAGGTTTGTTTCAAATATTGGCCTAGTCGCACTGAAACGTGGTATTGATATTCATGTTCCCCTCGGGATGAATCATCAGGTAAAAATGGACTAGCATTTTTAGATTCTGCAAACCCGTAAAACCGATGACGTTCACGTTAGCCAGATTAGTCGGATTATCTTCTTTCTTTATCGTTACCAAATGTTGCCGATGTTTCTGGGCGGTGTCACCGCCCATTATTGTCACATACAATCCTGTCGTTTGCTCAAAACGTCTTCCTTAATTGCGACAAAACAAACTTCCACCTCTGACACTGTGGCTTTCATTAAATGAGAACTGTGTACTCCACAGTTAAACTAATGCTACCGAGCACTGAACATTTGGTAAAATGCTCTACTCCGAACTAACACAATCATCTATAACCAGCCCAGGTTCACAGGATAAGATGGGGAATACGCACGTTTCCTTGAACTCTCAAACCCCACCTGTCAGATGCTTGCGTCTCAGCCCGGGTCTAAAAAGCCTTATTCTCGTTATGTATGCATGCTAAGCAGTGGGTGACGTGACCTGCCAATTCAAAAATTCTATCTTTGCATAAAAGTCTATGTCAATAAGCTGCCTCGGCGGTTGGGCTCTGTCTATATGATAAAGTAGCTAAGTATATTTTGCCCGTGCCTCCAGGATGGCTGCAGAACCTTGTCTGTGGAGATGACAATTAGAGTCACTTTCCACCCAGGTTAGGCCAGACAGGCCCTGTCAACCAGCAGAAGAAGAGAATGGAGGGAGACAGAGAGTAATATGTGTACCACTCTGATTCTGCTTCACCTCTGCTTCATCCTTGCACTGACCACCGAGGGGAGGGGAGGAGGGTGAGGCTGGGAGATGGGAGGAAACCTGGGGAAAATAAGAAGCAAATGCACCACAGCAGTTAGGTTGGATCTATTTCAAGTTTTTAAATGGTTATGAGCTGTCAGTGAGTCGTTCTTATGTTTTTTTTTTTCAGTTACCTTGTTTCTCATCTCAGCTTTCATGGTCTCTCAACGTTCTCTGGCCAATAAAAGTCCCACAGGGAATCATCTCGGAGGATTTGAGGATGTGATACGGTAGAAAGATCTGCTGCAGCGGTTATGACACGCAAAAGCAAACTGCGATGCATAGTCTGTAAATTAAACATCCGAGCGTTATCGTCCTTTACTGCCATGCAGTCCAGCCAATCAGCTGCTGACGTGCAAGACACACGGCAGCCATCTCAGATCCGCTTTTGAGTGCGACTCGCGCTCGGCCCAGTGTCTTGGTAACAAATCTGAAGTGGAGCAGGCTGTCAAACGTTTTGGCAGAGCAGTGCAGCTGTCAGGTTGGAGCATGTACGAGATGTGCTGCATGCCCCCCACCACCACCACCACCACCACCCTCACCCCCCCGAAAGGATTAATAATTTACACGGGATTACTCTGAAATCCCACCGTTTGCCACGAAACCTGTGTAACGTTGATTTGCTGAACTGTCATAATAGCGGATCACTCAAAGTAAACAACCGTCGCCTCACCAAGCGCTGCCTGTAAATGTCTCGCTCTCAGAGAGTGAGACGGAAGAAGGGCGGTTTTTATCGCTTTCTCGCGGTTTCCCGGTGAGTGGTTCTCTCCCTCCGAGCTGAGAGAGAGAGAGAGAGAGCTGTAATTGCTGTCAGTCTCTCCTGAGCACAGCCCTAAAGGCAGCTGCTGTTTCACAGGTGAGGAGTGAAGGAGTCTGGGCTGTGTGGCAGCCTCTGGAGGATTTGGTGAGTTCTCTCGCCCCCCCCCCCCCCCCCCCCCCCCCCCGCCTGCCCCCTGCCCCGTCTTGTTTACCTCTCATTGTCAACAGCGGCACACAGTCCTTTGGGCGAATGGGAACCGGAAGGCTAAAAGCCTATCGCGCTGGGAAACAGAGAGACGGGTAATTGAAGAGATTTACCCTGAACGTGCCAGCTAGGATTTGGAAAGCTTTTCAAGTGGTGAAAAGTTTCCCGACAAAACGTTGCACGCAAATATCAAAAAGCTAAAGGCTTTCCCGAAAACATCAGTGCACAGATTTTGACACGTCTGTGTTTACCCCACATGCCTTGTCAACCACTTTGGCAGATATATATATTCACTCCTCTGCTTCCCCACGAAGCAGCGTCTAGCCTGACAGACCGTACCGTCACACTGGGTGTTTTTAGAACAGGCCCCACTTGCGAGGACATAGCTGTCCCACTCTCCCGACTGCAACCTGCCACACTCCACCCTGATGACTTTCCATACATGCATGATCCCATATGTTCTTTCCTAATATAACGTGCACCCTTGTATCACACTTTCGTTTATTGACTCTTACCTACAGATGTTTATTGGTCGGTTGTTAAGTCCAGACACATACACGTTCTCTCCTACAGTTTCTGGCCGCCTTAATCCCTGCTTATTGGCAAACATTAGAATTCATTTAAAGTGTTGCCCGCAGAGGTCAGAGCCACTCTTAAGGTGAAAAGCTGCAGGAAATTGCTGCATTAGGGAGATGTATTGGTGTGAAAAGATCCCATGACATGCCGCTGAACGGGTCAGCTCCCTGCTATTTGTTCCTCCCTCCATTCCCTTGCCTTCTGTAGGCTTTAGCGGTGTAAAGTGGAAATGAGAACATCTAATTAGTTTGTTTATATGAATCCAATCTTCATTGGTTTTGGGACTTTTGCAAAGTTCCTGCAGGATTCCGTCTCAGATTGGTCGTTGGGTTGTAGGCACACTCATGTTCTTGTTAGATACTTGTTAGAGTGTGGATGGATCTATGGATTTATGTGGCTCACACAAACACCATGTCGTCAGTGCAGATCTATATATCTAATATATGTAACATTTGGTCTTGAAATGACTCATTTACAGTAATACAGTGAAAAACTGCAATATTGTATGATGATCCATCATCCACATCATGCATGATCAATCCAACGTGACAGTAAGCAAAGTAAATTGTTTAATATCATTGGTAACGTGCATTTTATGTATATTTAATAAATAACTAACTAAATAAAAAATCCTGGTATTCGCTGAAATACATGTTTTATCAGTGTCAGTAGCATCACACAGAGGATGCATATTTTATTAATCATTATTTTCAATACTTGCCATATGTACAGGACAGTGAAACGGGTCAAAATGGAGACTTCATGGAATTTTAAAAATTTTGCACCTAAAAAATAAAATCATGGATGGGGAAAAAAAATTCTCCGATGTTAATCAACACGTTTGAATTAGTTTTGAAAGTTAGTGGGTTTTTTTAAGGCCGCCTCTGGGACTGCCCGTCAATAAACTACAAACTAATTTCATTTTCTCTTTCAAATCCCAATAAAGAGTATTTCCCCTCCAATGCGGCAAAGCTTTACTTTGAAATGCCGTCACTTTGATAAGAAATGAATGAACGCTTTTGGAGGAAGGCGCACGTTGGTAGCGAGATGCGACGGGCTCCTCTCTGATACATATTCTAATTGCTGAGTGCTGAACCCTACTCCCACTGATGAGCAACCAGAGAGATTTTGACCTTGTGGTGTGTGTGAATCGATGGGAAGTTGATAAAGCCAAGTTCATTGCTGCCTAACATAAAACAAAGCTGATTTGTTTACCTAGCTAAGCCTGCGCGTGTCAATCCCATTACGGGATGATTTATAGACCAGCACCCAATGAAATTGTTTAAAGCAGATTAGGTGGAGCCAACGATCACCACTAATATGACAAGCTGATATGCTGTGACAGGTAACCAAGCAAACAAGTTCCTGAAATTCAGATTGAATTAGAAATCTAATAATCCTACGGGGAGCAGCAGATTTAATCAGGGGAGGAGGAGGAAGAGGGAGGAAGAAAAGGGGGATGCAGGAAAGAGAAGATGACTGGATGAAGAACACTGGTTCCTCAGCCGCATGGGGGAACACCACCTCTTGTGTGATGTACCTGTCAGGGGGCATCATTCAGTATGTGTGAAAGGCAGAGAGTGCGGAGAGAGCATGAGATATTAAGAGAGGGGGTCTTCATGTAGCCAGTAAAATAAAAATGTTCCAAATTTTCCAAATTATCTCACTCCGACTGTGCATATCCATATCTGCCTCTGTTTCCGGAATTAATTCAATTATAATTTGGAAAGTTGAACCAAAAAAATCAAATATCCCAGGAGGAAATATTTGTTTCTAGCAGTATGCCATGTGCGTGTGCTGTATTGTGTTACATACGAATGCGTTGCCATAAATAGAAATATTAATGTGATTTATTGTACAAAGGCTTCACCAAGGGATCCAGTGTCCCTCTCAGAATGATAAAAGACTCCCTTAATAGTATGGATATTGTGTTCCAATAAAATCCTGTTTAAGGTCATAGTACAACTGAGACATCAAGTATTTACACGTAGGAAAGTAATCACAGGATGTAGTTTAAAGCCCACTAATATATCCCAGAGTTTCTACATATTCATCATGTGTCCGCTCGGCCCCTCTTCTCCACACACACTGTCCTGTTTATTTGAAAATAATGAGAACGAAATGAGGAATAATAACTTTTTTTTTTACTTGGACACATTAAGGCGATTGTATCTAAATGATGGTATTAATGTTTAACTAAGGTGTATTGTTTGGACACTTGAATATGCATGATAATCATTGCATTTTGGGACCAGAAAAAAAAAAAGCCACATCTTGCGGCTCACACACACACACACATACATTATGCATGTTTAATATATCTGGTCCTCTCAGAACACAATTAAGAACTTTTGATAGATATTATTCTCTCAGTTGAATATTGGTTACCACTGTGTAACCGAATTAATCGGCCGCGTCGGTGAAATCTGTGTATTCTAATGCCTGAGCATATGTACTGATTGCAGGGTGAGGAGAAGGGAGAATCAAATGAATAACATTATGTAGCTGACTTACAGAGAAGATAAAGCGAAAACACTCGAAACCGACATTGTTCATCGATCACAACATCTCGACGAGTCAAAAAGCGGCGACGCTCGATCTCGTTAGGCGACTAAAAGGATGTGTTTTTGTTATATACATATATTCACCGATAAAACCCGTTAACAAAACTTTCCCTTATATCCCCATCGCACACAGCTGATAAAACTTCCCTCTATGAATGTCATTATTCTCCTGCTTTCCTGTGATGAAGGGGACGCGGAGTTGGAGAGGGGGAGGGGGGTGAGGGAAAGATGGAAAGTTTCAGATAGGGACCTAATTAGGGCGAACATAGCCCAGTTCTCTCCCCACTCCTAATGAGGGGTTTGTTATGGCGCGGGTGAGCGCAGTGTGTCACAGCCAGGCCGAAGAGGAAGAGCGCGGAGCGAGCGACCGACAAGTTGATTCCCCCGCTCAGTGTGATTCTCCACCTGCAAATCCCCAACACATTGGAAGCAGGCCTCGTTTGATGTGCTGTTCTTTTCATGTTTGGGAACAGGAGGGACCTCGGAGCAGGGACCGAGTTGAAAAGAGGCAGGGGGGGCTTGGGAGGAGTGCCGGCGTCTATTAGACGTTTTAATAATGTTAATTAATGAATAATAGGGTTTGTAATGAGCTACCGGCTGCATTTTATTCATGTGATTATCTCAGGCGCTCTCGAACTCGCCCTGTGAGCAGTGTCAGGGGAGGGCTGCGATGGAGTGAAACGCAAACAGACACACGTGCTTCGTCTCTCTCGCACACACACGCACACACAAAGTGGCAAAAAACCCACATACTACCACATGCACCGCAGCAAAGGCTCTTTCACAGAGAGATTTAGGAGCCAGTCACAGAGGTAGAGGTTTGGTCAACCAGTGTTTGAAGCCCCCATTGGGAGCCAGCAGGCCCCCGATGACTTATGGACCTCCTCCACAGGAAATGAGAGCATTATCAGCCACCAATTAGGCCAAGGGGGGTGATTTACACACACACACTCACATAGAGACACCAGCTATAGCACGTGCACGCAGAGATCCACACAAATGCATGCAGATGCTCACAACACCCACAGACGTGCACACATGATTTATAGGAGTTAAACAGGTGGGTTTGACTTTTTCGCCATTATCTCCCCTCCCTGTGGTGAGAGAGTTGTCCACGTCCAGAGAGAGAGGGACGGAGCTGGGTGAGCATGTGGATCTACTCTGCGTCTGTCTGTCCCTCGCTCGCCCGCCGCTTTCATCTTTCTTCCCTCCATGTGCGTGTTGTTGGGTGCATCCATCAGTCAGTGGCTGAAGAGGCTCACGGCAACCACTAGTGGGCCCCAGGAAGACGTCGCCACTCCTGCCGTTATCTCGCAACCTCATCCCACCCCCACCCCCACTGTCACAACAACACACTCTCGCAGACAACTGAATGAAAGCACACTGGACGACAGTCAGTAATTAGAAAGACTCTGAAAACATTACAATGGATTTCGATTGAGTTGGAATCTATTGATCGTCACGTCTGAGAGAATGAATCTGAGTACATATTATAATATATATATATATATATATATATATATATGTACAGTATATATTTCATTTATGAAGACGTGAAGATGTTAATGATCCTAAAACTTTGACACTGACATTTGACACAAAGCATGACACACACACACACACAGACACACACACACACCTGCAGCACCTGACACTTTCCTGGCCAGCCCAATTCCAAGCCATTTCCACTCCATCTCCCTTAACTTTCTATTGATTTTCAAATCAATAGCTGCTCCACCAGAGCTGTCTGTATGAAATAGTGTTGCCCACAACCAGCTTTTTGTTGGAAAGAATCTCAAAGTACGACTGGGGGGTGGGGGGGTGTTAGAGTCTTCGCACTTCAAGCTTGATAGCGATGGAAATAAATTAATGAGGTCAGTCTGGAAACATCATCTGCAGTGACTAAGAAAAGAAATCGAGTGTGAACTAAAAGCAATCACACAGACGGAAAAGATTTCCAAAGCCGGCTCCATCTGTCCGCTGGCGGCTGTAATGAACTTATCAGTCGGCGTCAGACTTCTATAAACCCCATCCGGGTCTGTATGGATTCTCATTAAGCCTGTGCTCATTGTCAGCCGTAACACAAAGTCCACCAACATTGTTCTTATCCTTTCTTCCTGTCCCACTCTTTCCATCGCTCCTCTTCCTGGGAACAAAAGGCAGCCTGGGTCCCAATCAGTGGCTCATGAAGGGAGGGATCCCACTCAGGTCTTAATCAGTGCTCTGCTTAATAGAGCAACACTTCCCAAATATTATTAACCTCATCTGTCTGCATTAGGCCCTAATGGCCTCCCTCTCTGTGTATTGTCTTTGCAGCAGCTGGTAATGTACATATATATTAATCCACCTTCTCTCCTTCTCCGCCGAGAGATTGCGCAGCGCTCCGAGAACAAACGGTGCCCTTCAGAGAGCGAGGCAGACACAGGTTAGGAAGCCACTAATTAAATGTCAGACTTGACAGATTAAAATTATGAAATTTAAAATCTGCAAGTGGCTCTTTGTCATTGTCAAATTAAGGGGTGCACTGTGTGATGAAGGGAAAGGGGACGCCGGGCTCTAATGGATTGAAAGGGAATGTGCTTTAGCAGCAAGCGGCTCTCAGTGAATAAAGATTCGCCGCTTCTGCCCGAGGTAACGTGGCTGCATGTTCAATCCCCCCATATTCTCCAAAGTCTGGAGGTCGAGAGGTCGCTCCAATGCTGCCAAGCCCATCCTGACCGCTCCACTTAGATGTTTCATTCCTCTGGCAACACAAATAACCGGCCGCGATGCCGGCGCTCCAGAAAAGCTATTCCACCTTTGGCATCCCGCATCACTACGTTAGGCCCGATGTATGGAGACGTCAGCACTCATTGTTATCTCCTTCATGACTCATCAGAATCATTGAGCTTTGTGGAAAAAAAAAAAAAACAGCCAAAAGAAAAAAAAGAATAAAAGGTGCTTTTAAAAAGTGATGTGAGGATTTAGTGTTTTTTTTGTTTTGTTTTAATGCAGCAATTTATCTTCCCGCACAAGCGTGGAAAAAATATTAACGCTCACTAAAAGTATCATCTGTGAAATGCACCTTATTTGTTGAAAACAATAATAGTGTGGAGTCTGACTGCCAGTGTCTTTTAGCCACCCACACACAGGCAAAGTGCATCACTGATCTGATTGTGGCTTCATTTTAGCCTGTCTCTAACTCCTGCACGGCGAAGCCCGGCGCAGCATCAGGCAGCAGTCGTTACAGATGTGAAGTAGAAATGAAGATGAAAAAAAAAAACGTTCGAACGTCAAATTAGGGCCGTTTCTTTACACCCGACCGACGATCAGGGTTCAAAGCATTCGCAGCCTTGACCAGGTCTGAAAGGGTTTGGCCTCGGCGAAGCCGAAGCCACCGACTGAAATGAGGCCAGGTACAGAGCAGAGGCAGCAACCACTCAGCAAGGATCAAAACACCACCTACACAAGATGTGACACGATCCAATTAAATTTAATTACTCGAGCTGTAGTTTCATTTTAAGTGACAATTTTGATTAAGGTAGCTACACGCACTTAAAGCTAAAAGCGGAGGCCAAATTGTATCAGAGTAACAGTATTAGTGTGCGCACAACCTTGACTAGCTAATTGGATTTAATTAAAGCGGGGCCAAGAGGACTGTAACAAGTTGAACAAGACAGGGGAACGGGTCAGAGTCATGGCTCAGTTCTGGTCTGTGCTGCTGTCAGTGCCCTATAACTAAGCAGAACAAGGAGCTAGTTATATATACTTCATAACTTAACATTGTATTTAAAACACAATCATTATTGTCAGAATTTGAACTTGCATTTTAATGGAATGCATGTTTTTTAAAAAAAAAAAACATAAATGTCGATCAAATTCATGTTTATTATAATAAGTACAATAAATAAATTAATTCATACAGTGTGGTGAAGACTGCAGTCACTTATTAGCTAAAGTTCATTTTTCTATGCGAGGGAGTAAGTCTAACACAATTCTATGCAACATATGCATTGTGGGTCATTGTTGCACCAAATAGCACTTTAAAGCAACACTGGTGTTGGTGTTGTTGCTTATACCGTATATCATCGCTCCTCTAATTTTAGCAAGCACTGGAGACATTTCCAAGACTGTTGCGTGAAACAGGGGAAGACATATCGATAACATCATTAGATCAAGGTTCAGATTTCATTGATTACTCTGCTGTGAAGCTATACCTTTGGTGTGGGGAGAGAGAGCTGCGCTCCTGCAGAACCCTGCGCGGTAAAAAGGAAGTGCAACACAGAAGTCGCTTCCTGTCGGCCAAATGCCTTCAGCATCGCATATCAAAGATGCTACAACAGACATTAACATTCCTCAGTTCTCGTCACCATGTTGTACGTGCATTGGCGGATTGCCTGGCCTCCTGACTGCAAACCAAAAGTACAACATAATGAAATCCCACAAAAAGTCTTGCCATTAAACGTCTGATTAAAAGAAACAATTATCATATTATTCTATCGTTATGTGCACTGAATTACCCACTAACCTGGTATGACACCTTTTTGGTGTGTGTGTTCGAAGGGGTTAGTGGGAGCGTGAGTGGCAGGAACAGCAGTTAGCCTAAGGTGCTTCACCTTTATAGTCCCATGCTCTGCTGTAAGCACAGACACACACTCTCACCCCGACACAAAGGGAGACACATCTTCCACAGGGATGAGGCTCATCTGCCTGCCCTCTGGTGCTGTGCACAGCTTTCAAAGCCCCTGCAGCATTTGTTTTCTCTGAGTGTCTGTCAGTGGAAGATGCTTCAGCCTATTTGTCAACTTATTTGTGAGCGGGTTTGTTCTTCCAGTTGTCGGATGGCTTCCGAACACGAAAACGACTGTGTGTATTCAGGCGACGTTGCCCATACGAGATTCTTATGAAAGAGATCAGCCAATAAAAATCTGATGCAGGGATTTATTTCCATTTTAAAGCGTTTATTATTATTTTTTGCAGGCTTTGAGAAAAGTCCTAAGAGAAAATAAAAAGATGCACGTAATTTGCGCGTCAATGCTTTTCTCATTAAATCATGTGTTTACATATTAAACCAAGAAAAAAAAAGATGAGCTGCAAATGATGTGTGTGTTTATCAGGTAATGATCCCTTGTTTGGGTGAACGTAAACGTTGTTAATCTATGTGTTAATCCCATCTGTCCGAGGTCCACTGCTGCGTTGCATCTTTGTGTGTGTGTGTGTGTGTGTGTTGGGAGTGGGAGGGGGGGCAGCAGCCAGGTCAGGCCTGACACCATCTTTAACTGTTATTTACTGTGATTCCACGACAAGACAGATACCAGCTCCTGCGACTCCACTGATGTATGTTAAGCGCGCTCCAAATTACCCGCCTGATGGATCTATTGATGGCCCATTCCAACCTGTCACCTAGTCTCCATCAGCCTCTCAGTTATCCCCCTGTTCCTCCTCCTCCTCCCCACACACACCCCCACCCTCCGTCCCTGTGGGCCTGAATAAGAAATGAGGCAGCAGGCAGATAGAGACCTTTGCAACCTACTGTGCTGCAGCCTGCTACAAGACAATGGCCACCACTGACGCTGGTGCAAAAGTTAAGCATGGTCTGTGAGGGAGAGCACAGCTGGAGCACGCACACACACACACAAACACACACATGCACGCATGCACTGATGCATGCACAAAGACGCGCGCGCATGCTCTCGTCCCAGGAGAGACAAAAAGGGCAATGCAGACCATGACCGTGCCTGCTAACAGCCTCGTCTTATCACACCCCGTCATTTATTATTCTCCATACAGGCTCCGGCTGCAGATAGCAAATCCTGTCATAGGGGGGATGAAGCTCCCAGAGGTATCTGTTACAGGTCTTGTAATATGCTGTCACCTGTGTGCGACACCGATAATATCCTGCGAGCATTGATCGAGGCAAATCCAGATTAACACGCTTACAACGTCACAAAACGAAATGATCAGGGGAGGAAGTATCAACCGTTACACAGACTCGTTAGTTCTGCAAATCAACAGCTACTCAATTTCGAAAAAAACTCCCTGCAGGCTTTTGAAAAGAGAAGAACGTTGTTGTATTTTAGAGCGGAGTTGATGATGGGCCCTGTGGTCCCATTAGCCAAAAGATAAGATGAACACGGTCAATATGTGTGTGCAGTTGCCGGGTCCGCTCTATCAGATAAATACCACACTGAATCTTGTTGCGCTAATTGACTCTCGCAGGCATTACCGGGATTAAGTTAGCTAGCGTCCAAAGTTCATTACACAGATAAATGCATCTCTTAGTCTGCTAAAGAGCCCGCATGCAAACTTAACTCCCACACAACGCAGGCTACGGGGAAAAGGTTTGTGTTGCACAGTGTGTTACCACTTATCTGTACCCTACAAACCCCCCGCTGGGTACGTGCGGTACCTCACGCCATCACATTTACTAGATAGTTGTATTCAGATTATTATTTAATATTTAATATTTTTAGTAAAGTCAACCACCCAACAATGTGTTGATTGATTTGTTTTTTAAATGCAATTTTATACATCTCAAGTAAATTAATCCATAGTAAGAACTGACAAACTGACCACGCTGCGGCGCCGTGTGAGTTTATCGCGGCGGGGCGAGTTCATGCGTGATCTTTGATAGTATGCGAAACACTCACTACCTCGCCCACTTTCTCGTTCTCTGTATCTGCAGTGATGAGTGACACAACAGCAGGTGCTCAGAGAACCGTGGCGAGTGCTTTCATTTTCCCACTTATACGACAAATTACCCAGACAATGGACCCGGCGAGCCGGGACCCTAATTCAATTCCAACTGTTGACTCTGGGCATTCGCCGGCATGCATTCTGCAGCCGTGGAAAAAAAGAGATTCCCCCTCCACACACACACACACAAAAAAAAAGAAAGAAAGAATGAGAGGAAAAAAAAGCTAAGGTGAAACGCAGTCAAACAAAATGAAAGGTAATATTCTTTATCTGGCCGAGGATAGCAGCAGATGAACTGCACTAATATGAGCACAAATATGATTTAGAGATTCCATGCTTCAGACGGCCTTCAACTCAAAGTGATTTGGATCAATAGTGTTTGCTAGGCACAGCAGAAAACGGGCGAGAGGGAGAGACGAGGGGAGAAAGGAAGGAAGGAAGGGAGGGAGGAGGGATAGAGAGAGGAGAGGCACATGCGTTTCACAACGGGGGAGCGAGAGAGAGAGAGAGAGAGAGAGCAGGAGACTGGAGCTGTAGTCAAATTTCGCTGGTGTCAAATTAATTTCCGCGTTATCTGGAAATTCAATTAGAAGGTCCCCCACCACCACCACCACCCCTCCCTCCTCCCCACCCCTCTCCCGTCTCCCTCCCCTCCCTCCTCTCCTCCTTTGTGAGTAAGAGAGTGTCGGACATCCCGGCGTGACAGATTACACTGCTCAGAGTGCATATCAGGCCGAAGTGTTGAGGCCCACTAATCCGCCCTCTAATTCTCAATTAGTGTAAAATGAGGCCATAAATCACACAGACAGGCCGATCGATGGAAACGTTGTTTTAGGAGTGATTGGCAGCCTCCCCAAAGGTTACTGTTTAAGTTGGTTTAAGGTTACAGCTCTCTCCAGGCTGAAGGCAGGCTGTGTGTCTCTGTGTGTGTGTGTGTGTGTGTTGGCTTGGCTTGTGGTTGGGAGGGCCGGGTGGGGGGGTCGAACTCAATCTATATGATGCAGGGCCTAGCTCCTTTGGGGATACAGCAGAGGGACAGCACCAATTTTTAGCCCATCAGCCGTCCAATTTTTCTCCTTTTCATACCTGCTGTAGTAAATGAGAAACAAATTAAATTTCACCCCACTATCTCCACAGAAACCATTTAAATCCTTTATGGAAACCAAATTGTCCCCAGACAAATCGCCCCTGGTTCTGTGGAAATACACTATGGCGCTGCAACCGAAATAAATTTGTGTCACTCTGGATATGGCATTGTCTGTAATGCCATTCATTGGAAGATACTGTTGAAAGAGAGAGGGGAATAAAATAAGGGGGCACTTTTGGAGGAACAAAAAGGGTGAAAAAGGCCCCGGCTCTGCTGCATTCTCTTTCTTACCCTCCTCTCCATCTCTCTGTCTTTCCATCCCTCTCCCTTGCGCCCACTTTTCCCTCGCGTGGTGTTATTAATTTTCGGCCAGAGTTTTTGCATTCATGAGGTTGAGATTGAAATGGAAATGAGGGCTGGCTGAGTGAGCAAAGTGAGCAGCCTCAGCAGTGGCCGCAGCCAAACGAGGCCCCCAGCGCGGCGCGGCGCACCGCCACTCAGCCGACACGTGTCAGAGGCGGAGGGGACTCGACTGCCACCATCCAGTCTCTCATTCCCCCAGATTACCAGCCCCTGACATCAATCACTGCATCAGGGAAACAATGCATAAAGCGGCCCCAACAAGGGCGATGAAAAATCACTGACAGTGCAGGAGTGGGGCGCGTGGAGGGGTGGAGCGAGGGAGGGGTGGAGGGGGAAAGGAGGGAAGGATGACATGGAGATTGCGACAGCAAAAAAAGGGACATTAAGAAATAAAGAAAACTTAAAATAACAAAAAAAAAAACAGTAGAGCAAAGAGGGTTGAAATTATTTCAGTGTGGTTCTTAGGATTTGCTTATTATCATTGTTGGAATATAGTTTGAAAAGATGGATATTTATTTTTTTAACCACATTACATTACAACATTTTCCCTAATATAAATAATACCTAATAATAAAGGTAGCAAAATTAATATATTAATCCTATTTTACCTCTGTTTTGGTCGCCACCTGTTCTGTATCTGACGTTCAGACATAACTCTGTTGTTAGAAACAACCACTTGCTTGCTCACTGCTTTTTGGGGGTCTCCTGTCACGTGTGTTGACTTTGTCCAGATAACACTTTTCAAAAGGCCCCAATTCTGGCATTACCCAGGGTGAGGTGGGGGGGGCTCACCTTTTACGACAGCGTCACCCCAGGTTCACGTCTAACCCAATCAGTGCCGTTATTGATGACATCACCACTTAGGGGGCCGTTTTGGGGCCAGTGGAATTCCATTTCAGCAGTGCCAGACCAGTCTATTATTATGATCATTATTAACTGTGTGTTCTTTCCTTTCTTTTCTCACCCCCCCACCCCCACAGTTGCTTGGTGTCTGCTTTGTGTCCTCCACAGCAAAAAGCTAATGTGCTGAAAGGCTGGTTCTTGTCTCCCCGAGCTTATTGAAATCATGTGAATGCCATTTGTGCTTAATCCTTCTGGGTGTGCCATAAAGAGAAGAGAGTCTGCAGCTCCTGAGGAGAGATGAGAGGACCTCAGGGGATTCACTTTGCTTTGCCTCATCTGCTGAGAAAGAGAGAGAGAGAGCGAGAGGTAGACAGAGACCTCGACAACTGACAGCCTGAACCAAAATACGTCTCATAATTTGATTAGGGTACGATGAGAATCTTTATTTATAGTCGGTCTCAGATGCAAGGGGGGCGCGGGGGGTGGTGCTGTTTTTGTGGCGTCAGATTCATATTAACCGATGCTGGGATCTAAATAAAAACAAGCGATGCTCCTGTAGCTAGAGGCTAACGACAGACAACAGCATGTCCATCTGACGCCTGGCCCCAAACCCTCCAAACAGTCGTTTGTCTCATTATGCTGACGATCACCCGTTCTATTTAGAGAGCGGTCACCTTCTCCTTAAAACCCGGGTATCGAGTCACTCGAACGCCTTCCATATGCATGAGAATTACATCAGAGACGGAGGTGTTGTCAGAGCTTTTGAAATAATAATGCGGCAAATGATAACGCCTGAGGACGCAACAACACCTCATTACAGCTCAGAGAAAAAACAGGCTGGAGTGAGTAGGAAACATGGCGGCTCTTGAACAACACTAGTATTTATATTCGACTGCTTACATCAAATTGTTGCTTCCCCACAAAAGCCTGGAACAGCAGCGGGGTTTGAACTCAGGGTTAATGAAAAGGTCCCCGGCGTCGAGTTACCTGCTCGTCTGCGGGGCGAAACCCGTCTGTCGAAACAAACATTTCATTTGTGCGCCACATGTTTCTCAGACAAGACCCCAGTAAAAGTTGTTCAATAAATTTTACCGTCTGTTTTACAGACCTCCCTTTTCCCCCCCGTGTCATTTTTTTAATTGAAAGTGGATTCTAACTCGGCTATAAACATCATTCCACCCAATCAGAGCTGGTTTAGATCAAATGGCTGTTTCAGCGGGCCGCGTGCTTACAGATGCCTTCAACCTCGCCTTGTCTCCCAGGCTCTCGTACTGTTAAACACTCTGGCACTCTTTTAAGGCTGGGAGATGGCTGTCACTGTATTTTGTCAGCAAAGCATAATATTTCTTCAGGAGTTCTGAACCTGGCACTCAGCGGGGTAGAAATGAAAATAAGGCAGTGCATAAACGGGGGGAGTCAGCCGTAAATCACCTAACACGCAGAGGAGGCAGCAGGTAGAGGCGCTGCTGGCTGTCACAGCACTCCCCTGGAAAGCAGATTGGACACCAGCCATCATGCTTTAATCAAACTGCACATAATAGACATGTCCCTGCTCTTTATGACACACACACACACACACACACACACATGCACCGACACACACCAGAGAAGCAAGATGGGTTTTTTTTCAGGTTGTGCTATTTAAATGTGCCTTATGTTTATTTGTTTGGGTGTCAGAGGTTATTCTTTTGTGGTATCCTAAAAGCAAATCTTTGAAGCTCTCTCACTCTCACACACACACACACACACGTAAAGACACACACATTCTTCAAAGGTCGGTTCTCTTTACTGTGATACGAAGCTGGCGTTTTTTTTTTTTTGACATGCTGCGTGTCAAACGATAATGTTGTCGTTGGCGAGGATCTTTTATAGCCGCATAATTTTATTCTGACTTTTTTTCTCTTCCTTCTTTTTTTTTCTTTTTTAATTAAACACCCAATGTCTCGCATGGCTGCGGGTTTGCAGCTAAGTGTGGTTTGAAAGCTAACACCAAACAGATGGGGAAGTATTCATATTGTTATGAGAGCTCAATTACCCTGACCACTGGAACAACAGAGAACATTATCGTAAACCGAATAATAAATTGTCCCATCGAGTGGAGACGCTGGGGTTGTGTCGACTAGTAAAGATTAAAGTCCATTCAGGTCACAGTGTGGCGCTAGATTCTTTTTCAGTTTCGCGTTTTGCAGATTGAATTTCAAAAACACCCCACATGTACATTATTATTATAGAATCTGCCTTTTAACTTATAAAACCCGTGCTCATATATTTCACTACTGACTGTTACAACTCTTCAAATGTCAAAGAAAAAAAAAAAACACAAGCAGCCTATAAAAAGGTGTGACATTCCGCTTGTAAACTGAGTGTGGGTTATAGAATTTTAGACAAAAATAGGATTAAAAAAAAAACAAGATCTGCAACGGCTCCTGACTTCTTAGACTTCAGCGAATCACGTAGGGATGTGACTAATGATGCTCTCATTATGTGGGCGGTTCGTTCTAAGCCACTCTGAGGTTGTCTCGCAAATGATGACTGTATTTACTTCAAAAGCAGCATTGATTGTGTAGAGGCTCCTCCAGAACAAGTGTCTTTAAAGGCCCTACAGGTCAAATCATCAAGTATGACTTTTAATGGTTCCAGTCCCGCACCTGCTACCAATTTACTCATTAATCCACTCGACGGTAAGAACCTAAAATCAGATTGAGAGGGCAGAACAATTACAAGGTTAAGGGAGGCAAACAAAGTAAAATCAAAGAAAACAATCCGGCATTTGCTCGTCTGATGATCGGCGCGGGCGGCTTGTTAATGAAGTGCTGTTGCGTTGTCGTATCACCTGAACAGTGACAATGGCTCCGCGGCGATGCTCTCGTCCCCGAGGGCGGGGGCGGGTGGGGAGACAGATGCAAGGCGATTTGAGAGCAGCCACCGGGGATGGTAAACCAAAGCCAATCGAATTACAGCTTCATTACATAAAGCCCGCAAAGGTGGTTTAAAGTGTATGAATGATAACTCAATCTATGGGACATTAGCGGCGCCGATTGACATGTGACAGAGGGAGCGTGGTAAAGAAGGGAACAGATGGTTGGCCCTCTCTCGGTGTCTCTGCTGTAACATGGTATATCTTGTCAAGGGGTGAACTTTATTGATTGAATTTCTGCCCTCCGACACGGGTCTTATAGCGACACGTCTCGGTGCTGCTACTGGCTGTCGGAAACCCAACACCGGAGCACAGGTTGTGCGGCAGGGTGGAGAGTGGCCTATTACGACCGTCGCAGTCAGTCCCATCTGTCATGTGAACTAGTGCTTTTCTGCTGAACCAATAAGAGGGTCGGGATATTAGCAAAAACAACACCACTGAATTATCTTGGTGCGTCTGAGGTTTTGAATTTTAATTTGCATCTTTTTTTAGTCAGCGACCTTATAAAGACAATAAAGAGGATATTTTAGATTTTTTTTGGAGGGCCTTGGATATGATAATGTGGTTTGTTAGTGTTTTGTTGTACTGATAGTGGGGTAATTGCTGCGGTTGCAATAGATTATGTTCTTGTGAGAACACAGGAGTATTGAGTGGAGCCAGTTATGCCGCTGACCACAGTTTCATCGCAGAATGACCCCCCCACCACCTCACCCCACCCCACCCCCGCGAACATACCACTTAACTCCTTCATCATTTGGTGTAAAGTATGAAATGATGTTATATAATGATAACCATCAACTGTGATCCAGTGTACCCAAAGACCTTTCCCATCAATTATCTGTTATTGGAGCCTCTGTATCCTGTGTATTGTGATATTCGTTTACGTTTGATGAATGTTGTGCTCTGCGGGTGTTTTGGTCCCCGGGATATCTTTCCCCCACTGATGTACTTATTAATAATAAATTGAGAGAGGAATGTGTGAGTTCTGCCTCCCTCCTCTGTGATTATAGAGACAAAGGAGCGTTTGAAGTATCCATCTTAATACAAAGACACTTTATTAGATAAAGCTAACTTGCCCGAGACAAATAGTGACGCCCAGACTCCGGAGTATCAGCAGTGCTCTTCCTCTTTCTTTGCCTTTCCGTGTCTTGACTTTTTTCAGTTTCACACCTTTTCTACAACAAATAATTTTTTTTTTTTACTCATAATTTCGTCATACATTGATCATTATAAGAAGGACTCAGTAGATGTAGGATGTGGTCTGGGGTGGGCTGTGAAAACCATCAGAGGTTGTCTGCTAGAGTCATATGTCACTCATTCATAATAACACATTTGCCACCACGCGTCCCTAATTCCCCGCCCCCCCACCGCCGTTCTAACACCAACAATACATAATCTTCATGTGTCAGACATTCAAATGAAAACACAGAGTGTTATTTATGCCTGCGTTGCACCTCTCGGATATGTGTGTTTTTTTTTTCTCCGGCTCTATCAAAGAGCAGTCAGTCACCTCGGCCATATAAATCACCCTCGAGTTGCACTTTGTGAAAACATGCCGATTAAGTTTGTGCACCGTGGTCGGCCGGGAAGGCCGTAAATTTCCCTGGCAACAAAGTTAACATTGATTCCGATATAAGCACTTGTCCGCGTGTAACAACGATAACCTTTTAGTAGATTTGGAAAACATATTTGACACCCATTAAAATAACGAATGATTTTTCTCCTCCCCAGAGGAAGGCAGAGTAGGTGTGTTTGGACAGGATTGGGGGGGGGGGGGGGGTTATTCCAGGCTACAGCAGCCTGGAATAAAACTGCCCGTTAAATCAAAATTGAAAAATTGGATTTGTGTTTGACATCAGAGGAATCAACAAACTGGACAACCCCCCCTCATTTTCTTTTAAAGAAACATCTGCTCTTCCATTTGTGATTGAAGTAAAACAGGAAACAGTTTTTGCATAGTTAAACAAAACAACGTGTCATAAGTAAAGGGTCATACAAGCACTCAAAAGCTGACCAGTGCATAAAAGAAAGAGAAAATCCCAATAATAAAACGTATTGGCCAAGTAACTTAGTAACTAATTAGTTATTCATTTCACATTACATTTCTCTGCATAGCTTAAGAAATGAATAAATAAGTCACGAGGCATTTCGCCACCATGTTCTACACATTTGTGATTGAAGTAACAGGAAACAGTTTTTGCATAGTTAAATAAAACAACGTGTCATAAGTAAAGGGTCATACAAGCACTCAAAGGCTGACCAGTGTATAAAAAGAAAAAGAAAATCCCAATAATAAAACGTATTGGCCAAGTAACTTAGTAACTAATTAGTTATTCATTTCACATTACATTTCTCTGCATAGCTTAAGAAATGAATAAATAAGTCACGAGGCATTTCGCCACCATGTTCTACAGCAACTCAAATAAATTCTTTAAACTTCCTCCTGAGAAACAAGAATCCTAATAACTGCAGCAATTTACACTTCATGGACTTAATGAGATACACCTGAAGTCTGTGTTTTCACACTGCAGTGCGGGTATGTGCTGTGTGTGTGTGTGTGTGTGTGTGTGTGTGTGTGTGTGTGTGTGTGTGTGGCAGCTGATGTGGCTCTAAATATTTTTAAATCGTTTCACCATTAGAGAAACCAAATACTATGAAGCTGCTTTTCATGATACTGTACTGCTCATGGGTTCAGTCAGCAGTCTCCATTTTAAGTGTATACATAAGAGAATATGTACACGTGTCCGTTCTTTTTGAGTTGATCTAGCGAAAAATGTATTTTCACAATGTCACATTCGGGTTCGTTTCGACTTCAATGAGTTATGACAAGTAAATCTCATAGTCCTGAATTTGTAAAAGTATCAAAGAACAAAAGGAAAGAACAAGTAAGCCTCTCCTATTTTCCCTCGCCCCAAAAAAGCAGGAACACATGTCAGCTGGTTGTGTGTTCTTCCCAAGGTAAAATATTTTTCTTTGCAAAAGCACCAAAGTGACATCTCCATCACTGAAAGTAGTTTGTCCTCAGTGCAGTTCAGTGAAAATATTATGAGAAGCTGAAGAAGCAGAACTGGGGGTTGGGGGGGTGAGATGAGTGACGGACAGCTTTGACACACCGGAGCACTTAGACAATTACTAACAGTTTCTGCCAGTCACCACATCTGACACAACACAAACACGGCGAGGATAATTTTACATTACACTGCCAGGCATGGGTCACTTTAAAGGAACACAGGGAAGCCCGCTTCAGCTTGCATTTCAAGGCCAATCATCCAAATTGGCCCCACAACAGAACCTGCCGCCCGAGACGCTCCCTCTCAGTCTCAGCCACACAGCAGATGATAACCAGGGAGAGGGGGCCGATCTTTGAAGTGCAGCTGTCAGTCAACGGCTTTCCAGAGTGGGTGAAATGATGTACAGGTGTGGGAGCAGACACAGTTGGACCCCACTAGGTCAAGCTGATGCGGAGTGGGGGGGAGGATGGGTGGGGGTGCTGGTGGTTATGGTGAGAACAACTACTGTGAAGCAAAGGAGCCGTGACGATATATAAACACCAAAGTGGAACCAGGAAGAGAAATTACAACACATTGTAGACAGGCGGAATAAAACTTCACCGCACAAACGTAGCACTTTGCAACTTCAATTACTTTCTGAGACACATTTCAAGCAACAGTTTGTTTTTTGGATAATGCCCTTTGTTTGTTTGCTAGCCAAGTTGGATTATAATTGGGATTTTCTAAAAATGTCCAATTGTTGCTTTAGATTCTTGCAAATACTGTCTTTTCATCTTTTTGCCATACAAGATTGTATAGCAAGACTGGTTGTTTTGCTATACAATATTATGTCTTATGAACATTTTCTGCTTTACGTTTAAGATAGATAAAGATTTAGTCTCGTAAAAAGTTTATCCTTTTAGCTCCATGTGTGGTCTCCACCATCTCCTGACAAAACCCTCGAATTCTTTACTCGCGTGTCTCTAAATGTGTCTGTCTGGTCTAAGGCTGAACAGGGCTTTGTTTTTCCCCTAAAACAAACTAATTAAAGTGGTGAGGGGGAAAAAGTGTAGCTGCAGAATCTTGAAGAAAAACAATGAGCTAAAGTCTATGAAGGACATTAAAAACCTTCAGAGCTGAATGAAACGCCAGAGTTGGGTGATAACTGCATTATTTTTTTAATCTAAATGACCCTTTTAATTATATGTGGTCATTTTCTCCATTATGGGAAAAGTCTCACACAAAGTGGACAGAAATAGGGTTGAGGAGTCACATATGTTAATTCTTATTGTTAGATTTTTTATTTTTTGGATATGCTTGAAAGAAAATACTGGCATTTTTCATCTTTCATTAATTCACCCACTCACATCCAGCAATGAATACAACATGTCATGAAATGAGGCACTTCAAAGACTGTTTGCTTTCCACTGCTCACGGCCTCTCATTCAGTTTGAGCTCGCATCAAACATCCAATTGACAGACATCCTTGTCATTTCATCATTGGCAGTTCACCAGTGTCCACTTTCTGCGGGGAAATGATTCGCTTTCATTATCAGACAGCTTTGATAACAAGCAGTCGGGGCCTCAGAAGAGTAGCCATTAAAATCTGTGTATACAACAGAAACAATATCATTTCACCCAGTAGGTATCGGTGCACTTGATGCCAAAATAAATCAGGTTACACTTCCCACTAATCACTGGATGAAAAAGTTGCGCAAGTTGCAGACTGAGTTGACAGGTTTCATTTGAAGATCACACATAATCTGTTGACCTAAAAGGACCTCATCTAGCTCTCTGATTGGTTGGCCCTCTTAAGGACTATGAGACTAACTTCCTCAGGGTTATGCAGACCGCCAGGGTCTGGAGGTGTGTCTTGTACATTTATCACTGTTCTCCTTGGTGGTTGCAAAGACAAAGTGGCCCTTTTCACTATCCACCCCTTTCACCTGATTTCACCCTCATGTAACTACAATGGTTCTAAATCTGGAACAACTCAAATCACCTGCCAGAATCTGACAACACTGTCACTTCTGTTCACTCCAGCTCGGCCGTGCGTCCCGGGCTAATTGTTCTCCAGATATGAACATCCGCAGCCCATCTAATCACACTCCATTGTGACGTCTGTGTCGGAGTCCAGGTTAATCTGAACTGAGCGAGAATTCCATGAAAAATCAAAAACGTTCTGATTGGCTGACAGTCCCGCTTAGCTGCGCGATTTCAGAGTGACGACGCCATCGCCAATGGACCTGGGCCTCCCGCTGATGGGTGCTCAATGGAAATTTGTTTGAAAGACGCTCCTTGGAGATCTTAGGCACACACACACGCAAACGCACACACTAACAAACACACACACACACACATGCGTGCATGCACGGACTATCAGAGAGATAAAGAGTCCAAACTCATAACTGTCAATGATGGACAGGTTGATGCTGAGACGTTTTGAAGTGACAGAATGGGCTAGGTTTCCACCGAAGACCCCTTCCCATTGTTTTGCATTTTCTTCTGTTTGGATGTTCACCAGGAAATTACAATATTTCTATTCTTGGTATTTTTTCGACAGTGTCTGTCTTGATTGTTTGGCTGGGCAAATTAATAGGTCTAATGGCTGGAATAATTAGAGGGGGGAGGGGCAATGTTTTGTTCCAACAAGCACTCTGCCAAACAGCTGAAAGCAAAGGTAAGATGCAATTCCCTCCCCGCGTACACACGCCAACACATGAAAGTCATTTAGCTGCACTTATCTGTCGAAAAACAATTAGGGCAAAGCATAACAACATCTGCACGCTCGACTTCTGTAACGTGTTTTGTGTATCCTCCCTCTTGCCAGCAGAACAAGTATTGGCAATCCTCAAATGCTAGGTACACTTCATGAATTTTACATTACTCCCGATCATTACCATAACGATGCTATCAAAGATATTAGGAGCCTTCATCGCTGTTTTCTCTTACAGAGGGATCTCGCTTAGATCTCTTGTCAAGAAGCTGGGTATCGTCTACCGTCATCTTGCACGTAGCGTGCACGAGCCCCCCTCTCCTAATGAGTGTGTGTATGCATGTCTGAGTGTACAGTATGTAAATCCTGGTGTTGAGTGATCGAGTGGGGGATCGACACTGTCTGTGGGTGTGGGTATGTGAGCGTGTTGTCATAAATCTCTACAAAAGAGGCAGCATTGTCTCCACCGCCACGTTTTCTGATTTATCTTGAAATCAGCGAGTGCTTTTCTTGCTATTATCACTGTTATTTTCCCTCTCCGCCTTTAGTCCGCCAAAAAATAGCCCCTCATTTTTTTTATTAGTTTGGACAAACCATATTATTCCAGCTGCATGGAACAAGAAACAATGAGATATAATGTGTGTGTGTGTGTGTGTGTGTGTGTGTGTGTGTGTGTGTGTGTGAGGTGCGTATGAGGCAAGGAACATTTAGATTTATTATGAAGAGCAGGTGGTTTGACAGACGTTCAATATGAGGTGGAGTAATTAGCGTTCCCCGTCATCTGATGGTACCATGTCTCTCTCCTGCTTCCGCCTCGTCCTCTGATGCAGTGAAATGAGGCCGGTGTGTGTGTGTGTGTGTGTGTGTTGTCCTTCCACCGTCGCAGCGGCTCACAAACAGGCTGTAATTATTTTCTACCAGGGACAGGAGCAGCGCAGAGAACAAAGTGCACACAAAACACCCTTGTGACAATTTGACTGGTTTGTGCAAAACATGAGCTGCACATATGCACACGCACACACACGCATACACACACAGAACGAGGGAAACGAACACATGATCATAAGCAGACAGGCACATGTTTCCGCGCATAAACACACAGAGGATCGGAATCAGAGATGAACGCAGACACACAACAAGCCCCACTTTGTCCACTGGTTGTGCTCCAAGTCTTCCTCCAATTTTAAAAATGTTGTTTACATAGAATCACATGTTATTAACAACCACAGAGTAACACACACACACATACATATGCACAGACACCAGCTACAGTATCTAACAATCACTCTGCACACTGTGGGCTTCTTCCTTCTATCTGCTGGCAGTAAATTGGATGGTCTCCTATACATATTTTCATATGCTGATGGGCACACTACTGGTGCAGGCATCCCGCTGAAGTGATTTGTGGTGCTCATTTGAAAGTGATAGGACGCAGGCAGCCACTGAACTCCTACTCATCGGTGGCTGGAATCAGGCTGTCTTTATTGCTTTACAGCTGGCGCAGTAACCTAGGCACACTGATAATGGGCTGTTGTGCTAATAGGCAGATAACACATCCAATCCATCACCGACTTCTCACAATGTGTGTGTTGTTTTGCTTTTAAGTGACAAACATAGGCCCCGTAGCCACAGAAACGCAGCCGGGCCATTTGCGCGGAGCCGTCCATAAGTGAACAACGGATCCATTAGATTGTGCCAAGTTCATTTCATCTGTGGGTAACAGGCGTTTAACAGCAGGAACACACACAGTTGTTACTGACAAATGATGTAGCGCATAAAGTCATAAGTACTATGTACAAAGTTGCTCATTATTCCCTCTGAACTCTTTTTCTTATCAAACTGTCAGACTGTGGTTGTTATATGACGTGATTACCTTCCCCTCTCTCTCTCTCTCTCCCTCTCTCTCTCTCCTTACCCCCCGTATCCCCGATTCTGCCTGCCTCGCTCTCCTCCGTGATTACCGCACCGCCTGGAGCTAGTAAATTTGAATCGGGGCCACCTATTCTTTCCCGCATGTGATAGTAATTATTTACAAATTTGGGGGCGTTCATTTGAAATACAGGATGTTCTATTAGAAGTTATGTGTAACGGTGGGGGGGCTGGGGGGAGGGGTGGCGAGGTCTTGATTTTGAATATGCTATTAGCGCAATTGTATTAAAAAACAGCCACAGGTCGTCGGAAATCCTGGCAGAGGAGCCCTGAGACAGTGTAAACCCAATCAGATTAATATTACGGATTGTCATGACTGACTTTGTTTTCCATTTGGGAAAAGTATGGGCTGGGTTGGGACTTGGTGAATGTGATTACCCGCAACATACAATAGGGTACAAAGGGAGCATCGCTTTGGGCGCTGCTGTATTCAATAACCAGGAGAACAGGCCGGATTCGCACCCATTATATTTCTCAATTTGGCGAATCTTCACGCAAATTACTCAGGCTGCTCTCATTTGGGTGGAAGTACAGATTACAGAGGGAGGATGTAATTGCAGGAGACGTGGGGCCGCTCTCTGGGAAAGCAGTGAGTCTGATTGCACAGGAAGGAATATTATTGTTGATGTATAAGGAGCAGCTCTGATGTGAACCTACCGAAGCTTCTATAAAATCAACCGATAAATCGCGGGTGAAATTATGTGTCAGTCTTATCCTTACATACTTAGGCCGATCAATAAATATGTGGTAGTTATGAGAGATACAACACTGCGGTGAGAGAAGTATAACCACCCTGTGCAGCTCTATAGCACCCAGCAGATAAGCTCAAGGCCTGTCGGACAATAATAGTGGTATTTCACATTTGTAGCGTTCAATCGGTTGTTATCAGTCAGTCATGACAGGTGCGCAAGTCCAAATTGTTCAACGGGGAAGAAACTACACCACTCGCACCACAGTCGTACAGTTTGATAGTGCTCAGGATCCTTTTATCGCAAACTCCTCCAAAAATCCAGTGCTCAGCTTTTTTTTTCGGCAACTTCAGTCTCATTCTGACTTATAATATACAAATGCATATTTATACCCAGCACAATTAAGTTTTACAAAAAAGAGAGAAGAAATGTTATTTTCTGGAGAACAAAAACTGGAATCTGGGACAATGTTCTATCTTTACCCATCCATGCTGCGGATGGATCCAGCAGCTGCTCCGGCCGCCGAGCTGAAGGGAGCAGAAAGGGCTCGTATGAACTTCATTCAATATCACACAAACGCTACCACCTTAAACAAACCCCCCCAAAAAAGCCACAGTTATTGCCTGAAAACATCTAATAATAGCCAATTAGATCATCAAACAAAAATCCCATTCGCAGCAATAAAACCTCACACAAAAACACACAGCTGTGAGGATGGGGAAAAAAGAAAGAAAAAAATGCAAAGGAACCCTACGGCTGTTCAACGTTCAAGCTCCTGCTTCAAAAACTACATAAGATAAATAATCTGACTAAAACCATAACCCTGGGAGACTTCGCTCACTGCCTGGTAATTGTCTCCTTTCATGACACCATCCATCCAGAACATTACGCCTGTGTTCTCAGGCTTTGCTGGGTGCTATCACATTGGGCAATCTTAAATGATGAGGGGGGGGGGTTGCTTTAGCAGGGCTGACCTCCGCAGGGAACTCTACAGCCCCGTGTTTATCCGACCGTAGGGATATGGACCCATATAAACAATTTCAAAGACAAGGCATGGTTGTTGCAAACAGCCTAGTTACGCTGCCGGGGCACGGCGGACAAACAACACACACACACACACACGCACACTCACACGCACACACGGTCCGCACACACTTAGAGTCATTAGCAAACACATGCACACACGCTGTGACTTTGGTTCCTGCTCTTTGGTTCTTCGCTCAGTGTTTCTTTGAGGCAGTTGCTTGGATTCAAACAGGATCTATAATAGATGAAACAACCTTTGCACTCATCTCCCTCTGATGTCGGGAGACATACCTGCAGCCAGCGTTATTAGTTGCCGCTCGTATTGATATGCGCCATGCCAAGTGCAGCGTGTTGGCGGGTGAAACCACTGTGTGTTTCTCCCACGCCTCTTCCCTTTGGACAAACTGATGCACTCTGGCCTCCAGCCACAGCGTTGTGTGGGATATGCACGTTTAATTGGGCCTCAGAATAACACCAGAGAGAAGGGATTGACCAAGTTTAGCATCCAAACTACTCACGCTCAGTCAAACAGTTCAAAGCAGGACTATGGACACATACATTGCTACGTTTGATCTTATATATGTGTATATGTTCAATACCTAATATAGTGTTTGTTCCTCTTGGTTTCTTGCAGGGTGCACTGGTATAGTCAGTCCGAGCAGATATGCCGCCGAGCATTCATCATAACAAGCGCAACTCAATTTAGCACCAGCCAATTTCCTGCCTCCCATTGAAAGTCATCTGCTGCGCGTTGTGCTATTAAAATCACAATTGAATTCATCTTTCATGGCTTCATCTAATTGAAGCCTCTCTAGTCAAATCCAACTCTGTTAATTTGCTCATCAATATAGTGTGGGCATGCCTGTAGGGACAGGCAGTACAGTAACTAAACAGGGCCGATTGTTTTTCATCAGCATGCCCCTGATGTACCTGCTTATTCGCCGCGCAGATAGGAACAGTCATCATGCTCAGCCAGGAGAGGAAAAAAAACACACTTTCTAAAGATGATTATAATCCTACATTCATTTTTCTCAGTGTGTTAGTGTGTGATTGTGAGTGTGTGTGTCGTCCCTGTGGGTTTGCAGGCGTCAATAACACTCTATAAATTCCTCCAACACATCCATAATAACTCTCGATTGGGTTCTCTGCCCTTTACTTCAAAGATGCATTTTTGTGCCTATCTGATTGCCAGCAGAAAATCAGTAATGTCCAGGAGGCATAGCTAGAGAAGCGAACGTTCTAATGATCATATATATATATGTATATATATATATACACACATTAAGCAAGTGAAGCTGTCACAGCGAGATAATACGATGCTCTACTCAGAAGCCTCCTGTAAATAAGGGTAATTAGGTGCTCTGTTCTCTTCAAAGCAAACAGCAGCCTTGCTGGATTTACTCGTGTATCATCACAGTAGTGTCTGAATTTGTGGGTGTCCATGCAAATGCCTGTAAACATGCAGCGAATATGGTTTTTCAAAGCCAACAAGGGTGGGTTCATAGTTTCCACTGCAATGGTTTACACGCCAATGAAATAATTGGTTTGTTAGTATGGCTTTTTAGTAAGATGTATTGAAAAGGGATTTAAAAGTTGTATTGATACTGCAACCAGCTAAAGGGATTTTTTACAACTTGATAACCAAAAACTTTTTATTGGTTTATAATTAAATTAGAATGGATGATTAAAAGACTGGGAAATAAAAGGGCAACATATCCTCCAAACAAGTTTAGTACATGACACAATGCTACAATATCCACAATACGGGGAGGGGGGAGGGGGGGAGAGAACTCTTTGGTCCGTGGTCCGTTTCACGACTGACAGGAATAGCATCCATCTTTCCAAATGTAGCCTTAGTCTGTGTATAAGGCTGCCATTGACTGACAACTACTCCTTAGGCGTACTATAAAAGACCAGTGCTGGCTGAGAGGCTGCATGTGTAGCTATTGATTACCAGTCAGAAGAGCATAAAACATTTGGGAAGCTGTGAGATGAGTAGCAATCAGGAAAGCTAGCTTTCCTTCAGGCAATTTATAGACCCATTTGCTTTTAACGTATGAAATATTCTCCTATCCTTCACCCTGAGGGAGAACAATAAGTAACCCGCTGTGCGGAGAGTGCGTGCAGGACTGGTCTGGGTGCCTCTCCCCGAAGGCATCGCTCTTTGCCAGTAAAAATCCTTGCAGGTTGAGAGGTCAGATGTGTGTATATGACATATTGTTATTTTACATGCCTGGCGATGACCCCAGTGGGCCTACATGGGAATTGTTTCATTTTCTTGAATGCATTTCGTCCCATTTATATTCATATTTATCTCATTATGCTACATACTGTATGCTACAGTCAGTATAGTAAGTCCATAGCACCGAGTTGAAGGCTTTGATTCATCCACAAGGTCACAGGTGAAATCATGTGGATGTGCTTGATGTGGTGTGATATACATATACAGAACTGTTGAACTTAAATGTATATTTATGGATTTTTGATTTTAAAACTGCACGCTAGTATTTAACTCTTAATTATGCAAGATCATTCCAGCATGCATATGAAACCAAAGGTCACCAGTCAATGTATTCCTTGTGCTATATGGTCAGTTGCATAAAAACATTATCTGAGCACAAACTGTCCAAGTTAATGCTGGTATACAGGAGAAATATGCATAATTCATCCATCCGTCCATCCATCCATCCATTATCTGCACTATACTGCTTATCCTTTGAGGGTAGCAGGGAGAGCTGGAGCCAGTCCCAGGTGACAATGGGCAAGAGGTGGGGTACATACTGGACAGGTCACCAACCTATCACAGGGTCAGCCTACAGAGACAAACTCATTTTCACACCTACAGGCAATTTAGTCTCCAATTAACCTAAATCCTCTTTGGCCTGTGGGAGGAGGCTGGAGTAACATGCAAACAATCAAACAATCACAGAATCAGCAGTTCCCGCTGAGAGGGAGTACTTATACTTCATTATCATCTGATGTTGAAGTTACACTCCTTTATTTCCTCAATGACCACAGCTAAGATGAGCAATCACTGTGTTGAATTATGATGTCATTGGAGCGGAGCATGGACCCGTCTGGTCAAATGAGGTAATTTTTCCAGACCGCGCCATGGGCCAAGCCTGATAAATCTGATACGCACTCTTCCTGCTTATTGTGCCAGTTAGATGACTTGCCCTCGGTTTGTTTTGATCACGATTAATCACCAGCGCCGAGATAAAACAAGAGGTATTCTTCAACCAAACGCTGATAAAATATCAAAAGCTGTTATTGTTAATCACATAAAATGTTTCATTTGTCTTGATTGATTGATTTAGGGACGGTGTGAGAAGGATGAGAAAGTAGTGAGCATGACGTTCCCCTGATAAAAATGCCAAAGTGCCTTTGGGTGCTTTACTGCAGCTGAACATTGGTTAAACATTAGGGAAAATGGTTTAGTGCCATTCACTCGCAAGGTCACTCCTTGTAAGACGATACAGTTGATTCTGTCAGCGAGGCCCAGAAAACATTTATTTATTGACACAGCTTTCTTAGATTTCTGCGATTTCTGTCATAGGCAGAGTTGAAGGAAAGGCAATTATTTTATTATTAAAAACAGAGTTTTCCTTTGGTTGTAGCCACAGCGTTAGATATTAATACCGATCTAAATCGGGACGAGTTCTGGAAACGTTAACAGTTTTTCATTACGCCACAAAGAAAGCAGCTTACAGTGTTTTATTAAAACCATGTCTGTGAAGTCTATAGTGTATTCAGGAGATGAACATAGTAGGTCACTGCATTCGCTTGATTATTTTGTGGAATGGAAAATCAAAGTCTAGTTGCACCTGATGATTTATGCAAATCACCTTACCTAACAGAAAAATGTTCCCATCCATCCAGTCGGGTCTTTTGGCCTTAGAAAGTAGGGGTTTAAGCTATAGACACAAACACTTGATACAATACAATACAAATTGATCCCAGAATTAAAGTAAGAGTGTGTCGTTTGTTGATTTTGCAGATCATGCAAAATATCCACACATGTAATAGCCCACTAAGTCAGTAGTATAAGCGTTTTACAAGGTGCAAAGCAAACTTTATGGCTCTGTATCAGAGCCAGTTCTCTGCCAAACAGATGTTTTGCTATCCCACATCAAAACAAAAAAGTTAATGAGAGATCTCCAAGCCGAGACGCTGAAAAGGATAAATCATTTCGATGACCTTTGACCTGCTTTGCTGCAGATAAGCATAAACCACTCCGGCCGACTGACTGTGCAGTTCTGCTCCTCCGTCACACATTGAGAAAACATAGATCATATATTTTCCTTAAGAGTTCGGTTTTCCTTTTGCTTTTGATTTTCTCGCAGTAAGTGTTTAATGGCTAGCTTCACCACTATTGAGTCACTCACTGTGACAAACGCCATAAAACTATCACTGCGGACCACCTGCTTCTCAACCGGACAACTACACAAACATTCACGAAGATGAGGAATGCGAATTCGAGAGCTCCTGGCAATCTGCGCTAACTAAAGCTAATAGCCCAGGAATTTACCCGGATGGTCTGTTGGGACGGTTCGCAAACGCTTACTGTTGACATCTGTTTCGATTTCTCAACTTAATCATATTTGCTTTCTCATTCAGATAAATGTTTTTGTAAATAAGGACGTTACCTAAAATGTTTGCGCTCTCGAGGCGGGCTGTATCGACTATGTGCTCACTCTGGCAGAGTGGAGTGTGTTGTCGGCATTGAAGTGCTGCTCAGATAAACAGGCAGCTCTGCTCGATATAAAAACTGCTGTTTAGTTGATATTATTGATCACATTAATATGCAATGATTATTTTCTCAGGGCGAATTTGTTGTCTAAATAGCGGTTTGAAGTTGTGTAATTAAAAAAAAAAGAGGCTTTGAAGGAAACGCCGATAAAGAGATGTGACATTTTAAGAGGCATATTTTGGAAAACAGCTCTAAGTGAAGTGTTTGTTACGCAGAACTTCAATGGAGGACATTTCAAAATGAATTATGGGTTTAAAATCACAGATGAGTGTTTATTTGCACTGAAATTCATGTTGGAGTAGAAAAAAAAACGAACGTGAAAAAGAAACCAAAACAATGATGCATCATTTAGCATATTATTTCTTCAAAATGAAGAGTAAGTACATGAGTATAAATGACTTTTGCCATTTCAAAAAGGACATTTTGTGAAACTGGCCCCTTGTGGCCCCTCACATTGGTTTTAACTACAACAATGTGCATCATAATTAAGTTAATGTCATATTTTCCACTTTAGCAATATCGGTTTTCATTACTTATAAGTAATGAGTTTGTTCTTTTCTAGACATGTTTTTGGAAGGGATTTGGTTGTATGTTTTCATAACTGGGAAAATTCAAAGCAAGATAAAAAAAAACATTATCCACATGATTATTACATAACATTCATTGTGTAAAGCAAAGCAGATTTTGTATCTTAGCTAAAATTCTTTCAACATGTTTATATTAGTAAAATCGTTTGGAAATAAGAAATATTTTCATTCTCATGAAACATTTACCAGCAGACAGTTGTCTTAAACTTCAGGGGGCAGGTTATTATCATTATTATTATTATTATTAACATTATTATTAACATTATTATTATTATGTTTATTCAAGTGCCCCAGTAAGTCATGACATTATCAAAAGGAACCAGTATAAACACTACTAAGACCAAAAAAAAACCCCCCAAAGCAGCTAAATGGAATGCAGGCATTACTAAATTTATACTCCTGTTGTTATTGCTGTAAGGATGTAAAAATCTTTTCTATGAAAAAAAAGCTTTTATTCATATCAGAAACTGTATCACATTAATGTTTTATTCAGTCTTCATCATAATAAATCATGTGATACTGTGGGTACAGAAGAACGACTTAAATAAATCCATCATTGACGCAGATACCGGCTGATTATGTTTTACACTGGGAATAAACTTTGACTTGGCTGCTATCTGACACGGTGTTGAATATCGTGACTGTGTGTTTCCAGCAGAGAGAGTAGTGAACAAGAAAAAAAAAAACTCTGATCAAAAATACTTTGAGCCCACTGGATGGAGCTGCAACGACACTCCGCAACAGAGAAACCCACTTTAACCAGAGCCAACCAGAAGATTAAAGAACAAACCAAAACAAGTTCAACACGGCCACCATGCATATATTCCATATCTCTTACAACATCTGTCCTCCGAGTGACTACAGTTAGCCAAAGAGTGAAATAAATCACAACGCGTGTGTGTGTGTGTGTGTGTGTGTGTGTGTGTGTGTGTGTGTGTGTGTGTGCAATAAATGACTGTGATGGTGGGTGATAAAAAGCTGCAACTGAACACAACATAAGCAAGTTCAAGCTATAAGTTAAATAATTCTTCAATAATTGTATTATTTATTTTGGTTTGGGTCTCAGTGTTTACCGATGGAGCTGATACATCTTGTAATGACTCCAAATTGATGGGACATTACACTACAACAGGACAGAAAATATTGTGTTTTTCTTAGATAACTTACTTGGATGACAACAACACAAGCCCGAAACACTGCACTGAAAATAAACTGCTAATGACTGTAACATAAACGGCTGAACGGAATGTGAACTTAATGCTCCGCTATTTTTTTTCTTCCCTCAGTTTTCCAAGTTTAATTTCTTGACACTCCCCAAATCCACTGCAAAAAAAAACAACAAAAAAAAACGTGTTGACCCAGACTTAAAATGTTAGTTTTAATATAGTTTTGCGCTGTTGACGACTCCAGATACATTTATGGGCATTAGCCAACAAAGCAAAGCCGAGGCTAGCCCAAACAAAGCGGGATGAAAGACGGCCTTTGATCAGTCGCCGGCCTTAGTGACTTCAGCACTTCAGCTCGATTGTTTTCAGCTGAGGTTTCTCTGGGTGGCTTCACTTCAAGCTCCAGCTGAAACTGCCGGAACAGAACCAACTAGCCGGTGCACAAAAGAAAAACAAAACAAAAAAAAACTCTCAGCTAGCTAAACCAAAGCGACGGTTATTTTTGCTGCAAGTAGCTCCTCGAGGTATTGTGATATATATCATGACAAAGGTTCCCACTTCAGGTCTTTGAGCTAAATATTCACTGTCTCCTCAGGACTAGAAGCCCCGTCACTTCACACCAGCCACGGCTTTAGTTACGGCTGCGACAGCTCACATTCCGTCTGATCATAGTTGTGTGTGACATTTCAAAGAGGATTATGGGAATGAAATGTGATTAAAAACTATTTTCACGTGACCCCTGAGCACTTGACCACCGATGAGCCTGCACGGCATTGAACCGCGGCTCAGACCCCCGGGACGTGAATGTTTTACAGCGCTCATACAAATCAGACAGGGGGTGCAAACTACAACGTTTTCTGTTGCCATCATTGTGCGTCATACCATAATAATGTAGAGCACATGTTATTGTCAAAAATAAGTGTTTGTAAAAATAAATGTTTTCATGTACACAGGGGCCGTCAATAAATGTGTCGTGGGTTTTAAAAATAACAAATACGTTCACGCGCAAAATAATAATAGCCCATCAGCAATAAACCCAGCAGTGAATTTAATAGTACACACATTAAATGTCACTCTCTCACACACACACACACACATAAACATACACACATACACACACCTCTTCCTCTCCGTTAATGTATTATTGTGTGTTTCTTACCTGTGGCCAACATAAATAGCTTTGTGTGCTTGAACATGTTGACAAAGCAGCCATGGCTCATTGGTGCTTGATGGATGGCTGTGTGTGCCTTGCTAATTATTAGTGCACATAAAAGGATGCTGTTATTTCCAGACCTGGCCCAGCAGGCCCCAGCCGGAGGGGTCACTGGGTAAATACGGAGCCATCAGTCTGCGACCATATCACTCAATCTTGATGTATGAGCAAAGAGGTACAAATTAAACGCGCAGCGACCTTCTAGGGGGCACTGCACTCAACAGGACGCCATTTGGGCTAATTCCTGTATGGGGGCTCAGACAATAGGCCACTATACCACATGGTGTAATTACTTTGTGTACACACATCTGGAATTAAGGTCCCAGAGGATACGTTCAAAAAAAGGTTGAACTATTTTTGATACCGTTTGCGTATGCATACGTGTGTGCGCGTGCACGGGCTGAATTCAAATGGAGATGGCGACGAACATACGGCAACTTCAAACGACCGTCTCTTGTCATCTGCTCAAAGTTAATCACGAGTTAGGAACAGGGAGGAAACGTCCTGTGTGATACTGAGCTCAAAGCAGGTTACATGTCTTATGTCCAGTATCCCACAAATCCCTTTTTTTTTCCCCCTTCCATTTTCCCTCCCACCAACTCCGGTTACAACCATCTTGGTTCTATTTGACGAGGTTACAGCCCAGCTCTTCGCCCAAACACTGTCTGTGTCATTTTGACGAACACAGGCAGCGAGTCGAACTCCGCGTGAGCCTCCACGTTCTGGATGCATCTGGATTTTATAGCAGCTCAATTTTCTCTGCTGGTGTGCGTCCCGTATTGGATGTGATGAGCTGGGCTGGCTATTGTGCGATTGTCGACTTTCAAAAGAACAGAGAGATACTGATATTGATCCACGGGTTGAGATGATTGCTGAACATGGGTTCGAGGCACAGGGAGAAAGGTTTAGCTCTGCGATGTTGCTGGTGTCTTGCAGTTACTGAAAGTTAATTATAAGGTTTACTGTCCTGGTTGTGTTCTTTTGTACGCTGAGTAACAAACCTTTGTTACTCTGTGATTGTGCTGGAAATTATTCTAAAACTTGAATACAAATATTTATAACTTTATTGATAGTTTACTTGTACAAGATGTACATTCATAATTTGTGAATCAAACGGGGGGGAAAAAACAACCTGTACGATGATTCATGTTTAGGCATGCTTGCGTATGAAATGATGATCATTTTAATGGGTACAACAAATTTCCATGGGGCATTGTTCAATTCGACCGTCCCTGAAATCTTTGTAAACTTGGACACGCTACATTTATTTTTTCGGCAAACAATGCACAACAGCCACGCCTCCTAATTCAAACACTTAAAAAATAACATACAAAAATAAATGCAAAGCCATGTAAAAATGTACACTTGTAGTTCAACTATTTCATCTTCCATAAACCTTTTCGACAAAGTAATAAATAAAACACGCATATGTTTAATTTAAAATGGAGACACAGATAAACAATTTGAAACGGAGGTCTGTCAGCAGAGAGCGTGTTGTTGGGAGACTGTTAGAGGTCGCAGCTCTGACAGCAGTGTTGAAAAGGTTGGCAAAATAATCGTTCAAAAACCCAATTTACGCAACAAAATCCACATGACGTGTTTTGTCAGGAGGAAATTGTAAAATACAGTCGGAATAATTTGTAAATGAACAATGTGAAATGTCACACACACAACATGCAGAATCAAGGGAGGCGTATTGTAAACAACTGCTCGGTTTGGATTCCAATGCTGATTTGTTGGTTTTTATTATGAACACTCCCCAAAATTTAGTAGGAAATGGATTTTCTCTTGTGTCAGTGGAGTAGCAAAAAGATTTGTATCATAATTATTATTACCATTATTTACTGCCATTTCTGCCGCTTAGAAAAAATGTGCTCATGTCTTCCTTAACAAATGACAACTGTACCTGATGTATACAAAACTGCTCAAATATACAGGGTGGGATATGGCACCTGGTTTTGAGTGACTTTTCTTGAACGCAACAAAATGTACACTGCTGTAGAAAAACTGGTGTGTTTGGCAAAGAAATTCAACACCTCAACAGTGCAGGGAAAGCAACGGGAAACCATTGGGTCCCTTTATCGTTGGGAACTAACTGCTAGCTGTTTTTACTTTTTTTTTTTTTTGCTATTTACAGTATTGCACTTAAACTGCACACCATTGCATTTCAGTTTGACTGATGCTTTCTTCATATTTTCAGAATTACAAAGAAACCAAAGAAAATCCCATTTATACCCTTCATCCAAGACAATGTCTTTTTTGCCGATCACGATTTGACGATATCAATTTCCCCTCTTTAATTCGAAAAGTAGTATCTGCTTGTAGTGCCACTTGTAAACACCCACGTACGAGACCTGAAGTGCAAAGGCTACCTTCACTTCTTTACCCAGGATACAACACAATAAAACAGAGAGAAAGAAAGACAGGGGGAGCACGCCGTGAGGAGGGAAGCGAACGGAATCTCGCCGACACATGCCCAGCAACACGGAATAATGTCTCTCCCCTCTGCAGCCACCGGGAAAAATGGGGTTGTTGCTTTTTGCTATAGCACAAGTCCATAAGGAAGAGCGATATCAAACCGTAATGGAGACCTTTCACTTTGTAGACGTGTGGGGGAGGGGGGGCTGTGGGTGTGTTGAATGGCAGTGTTAAAAAGAGTTGTCGAGCGATTGTGTCAGGTGTGGATGGAGGCCAGTCCCAGAATGGTCCTCCATTAGAGCTCATGCACTTGGCAGCAGCAGGGAGCACAGTGGTTGGAGACAATTATGGCCTTTTTTTGTTGTTTTATTTTTTTGTTGTTGTTGTTTTAATCTTGGTTTTGCTAGTGAGGGGTGTTTTGAGGGCGGGGGGGGGGGTGTAAAGGTGAGAGCTGTTCCAATGCTTCGGTGAGGTGGAGTCCCACATGCTCAACCCTTTGCATTGTCAACATGGCGGCAGCCAGCGTCAGCGAGCCTCAGCTTTTGGCCCTGCTGCTGCCTGCCAGTTTGCTTTGTTCTAACGTCCTCTGGTCTGAGGGGCCCCGGCCCGGCCCTCAGACAGACATCCACATGTGTTTGTACGGTCCTTGGGATGTGATCTGTGCCTGGAGTGGACTGAGCCACTGGCCCCGCAGAAGTCCTGCCTGTTGGGCGAAAAGTAAAAGGTGATTTCATTGGTATTTAATTACCGTTCTCTACAAGTGGTTTGTTTTGGCAGCTGGTTTTGTGACAATTTTCTCACTCCCTCCTCCTTTTTATTTTCTTCCTCCACTGTTCTCCCCCTCTCTCTCCCACACACACTCTCTCCCCCCTCTCTGTATGTGTTCCTCTCTTTCACTCTCACTCAGTGTTTTTGTTTAGTTTAGTCTTAGCTGTGAGTGTCACGGCCCTTTCACAGGCCCAGTCTTGTGTGAGAGGCGATTATGGGCATCAGGCGAGCGGAGGGGCAGCCCGGTGGGGTCAGAGTCCCAGAGCCTCCGTGTGTTTTCTTGCCTTGAGTCGCAGGTCGGCGATGCTTGAGTTCTTGCTGTTGCTTTTGGCAGCCGCCGCCACTGCCGCCGCCGCAGAGGCTGAGTCGGCGAGAGACGCGATTGGTAGTCCGAAGGGAGGGGGCGGGAACATCAGGTAGGGAGCGTGAGCGGCCAGGTGAGGGTGCAGGTGGGGGTGCGAGTGGGTGACCCCGTCCAACTGGAGCTGAGCTTGGACCTGATATAAGACCGAGATATAAAGTTAGTTAGCTTCAGCGCCTCAGGCCGTGCTCGTGTGTGTGTGTGTGTGTGTGTGGATTCAGGTTTCACAGTCCGACACGATTAAATTCCCACTCAAATATTACCCCCTCAAAGCTGTTGCTTCCAGGGTGTTTTCTAAGAAAATAGTTAAGGGCTGCACTCTCCGCCCTTCAGGCCTTTTTTCACGTCAGCTATTCTGAAAGTGAATGAATCATACATTGCTCTCAGACACCACATCCAATTGAATCATCCAGAATCAAAGTCTTCCTCCAGCCTTGAACAGATTTGTTTAATTCAGACTGAGGACTGCGTTATACCCTTGGAAGTATGCGGTCTTGTTATCCTGATTACTTATTCAATTGCATAAATAAACAGTTTTGCACTAAAAAGACATTCACATATTTGGACTTATAAATATTTATCCAGACATATTCCTGAGTCAAGGGGGGGGAAAGAAACCATAAGGAGCATAGAATATCAGTTTTCACATTCTTGGCAATTATTTTATAAGAAGTAGGTGAGAATTAAGCATCCGCTTACTTCAGAGGGAGAGAACTGAGCCTGTTGCCATTTCTCATGTTTCATGGGGAAACTCAAATATTTCACAGTTTCTTCTCCAACAAAAATACAATGATATAAAGTCACATTTTTAACGTGACTAAATTTGTTTTGGGGTTTGTTTGTTTTTTTTGCACTTTGCTTCCTTTCATATTGGCCTAAAAATACTGAGACTGGCTCGAGCTGTTAAATGAAAAGGGAAAATTAAAATTAAACTGAAGCACACATTGACAGTGGCTGAGCAGCGCTGCAGCACTATGCAAACAAACCCTCCTGCAGACTGCGTCTCCACATATCTCATTTACTCACAGTCAGGTGAAACACTGCAGCTGTGACGGCTCATGTCCACAGTTGTGGTGGAATGAAATTCGATCAAAGTGCAAAACCAAACCTACGAGCTGAGAGGTGATTCCAGGACAAAGTGAGAGAAGCTACTGAGACTCATGACTAATCATGAGGTGATGGTTTGATGTGTCTGTGCACATAGTGTCAGACACACGTTCCCAGCATGCATTGGGTGAGAAGCTGACATGAAGGTTTCAGGCCTGATTCCACCATCAGATTGCAAATCACCTGACTCAACCGCAGTTGTTTTTATATGCATCTGCGGCTGTTTCAGACTTAAACCATGAGCCCGTCTCAGTGTGCAGGCCTCGAGCCTCCGCCCCTGCCAGCGCAGCTCAACGCCAATATCCATAAGAGCTGACTCCATTCCCCCGCTTTCATCATCTCTTTTATGTGCCGCACCGTTGGCTTAATTAGGTCGCCGCTTTTCACCAGGGTCAAGCAGACAACAAAGCAGCCAGGACACAGAGGCAGATAGCAGCGGATCAAATGTCTGTCCACCTCTCCACTGCGCGTACAGCCCCACCGTCTCCACACAGCCAGGAGGTGAGAGGTGCACTGAGGTCTGAGCCGCCCCCTCCCTCCCCCTCCAACACACACACACACACACACACAGAGTCTCTCATCACTTGCGTCTAACAGCTCCACGTGGCCTAGATTCATGTGGATGTACAGATATAGAAGGCCTACTTTGACTCACACGCACACATGGAGCTCCATTCCTGACTCCTCAGTCGTCACCCCTGCATCACAGGATGCTTTTTTTTTTACTGCAACATCCTCTGCGTGTTTAACTTCTCTACATTTGATTCATTTTTACCCCCTAGTTGTATATTTCTACATTGTCTGAGCGTTGTCAGCTGCTGCTAATAGGAGAACGGGGCCTACCTGTTGGAAGGGCATCCGGAGGGCACCCATATTGACATAGGGTGCTACTCTGCATGCGTCAAGGTGACTGCCACTGCCCAGAATAACACCTGGAGTGAAGGGAAAGATGTCTGTCAGACAGCCAGACAGTTGTTGTTATGTGAGATGAGGAGTTCACAGGGTTTGTTTGTTTTTTCACATGCAGTTAAAACTGGTTAAATAGTGTCAAACTGTAAAACTAAAATAAGCCAAAAGGAAAAGGGGAAAACATAAATATCATAGAGAAAGTGTGAAGAAATGACATTTACCTTTGTGCATCTGGTTTTCCTGTTTTCGACATTTTGCTCTTCTGTTCTGAAACCAGACCTAAAATTGAAAAAGTAAATAATGCATTAGACCAAAAAAAAATCCAAATCCAATTTTTCAAAAAAAAAAAACATTTTATTTTATATCAAACATTCTTTTTAAATAATAATATAATTAATGGGCAGGCTACTTATTTGTAGCCATTAAAGAAATGTCATGAAGAGCTAACACCTGAGCAAATCAAATTTTATCTGTACAAAAAAATGACCATGAAAACATGATCATAATAAATAAAAACTAATGGGATTAGTAAAAAGATTCATTCTCTACAGAGTGGGGGGGAACTAAGTAAAATTATAGAGGTGCTGAAACAAAACCACAAGGTCATTTTTAACTTTATAAACGTGTTATTGAGTTGAGTCTGTTAAAGGTAATAAAACATAAAAACACCTATAAACTCAGCAGTGAAAAGCACAGCCATAGGTGTGTGTGTGTGGGGGGTGTTCTATTAATATTAATATATTATTAATATATATTAATATATATCGACAATATATTTTGAAATATATATATATATATATATATGGCCCTCGTTAAGCAGCTTCCAGTTTGCAGACTGTCTTTGAAGCAGCAGGCTTCAGGCTGTTCGGCCTATTGTTAATCATCATCAACCTAATTTACCCCCCACCCCCCACCCCTCTTTTACAGATGCGAAATTAGCGACTGCTCTCGCAACACAAAGGGCGACTGATGACGACCATGATAATGATCATCATCATCATCATCATCATCATCATCACGATGACGACTCAAGGTGCCGTGAAGCCATTTTTACGCCGAGTGAAGCGACCGCCATCACTGTGTCGATGAGCCTGTAATAACAGCTGCCTTATCAATAAGCTGCTTAACATGACGTCATAATAATACAAAAAAAACGAGAAAATAAAAATGTTTGGACATTTAAAATTAAATCTCATACTTGTATATTATTGATATTTATCAGTCAACGTAATTTAAGATTTAAGAATCATAAATCTAATTTCTTCTTCCTATAATGATAATAATAATAATAATAATAATAATAATAATAATAGTAGTAGTAGTAGTAGTAGTAGTAGTAGTAGTAGTGATGAGGTGAAGGCCTGTATTGTACTTTATGGTGACTGTCTGGCCAGTGAGTAATGAGCTGTAAACCGTGGTAGGAGAAGGTGTTTATGGAAATCCCAGGTGATTTGGCACGGGCGCGCGGACGCACGGTAAAAGCCCTCAGATAAATCACGCCTTATATGAGACGGGCCCGAGATCAATTCCAATTACGCGCCAGTGTGTTAGGCAAAGTGAACTACACTGGTTCAGACAGTTATTTCTTCATTAAGGGCCACTCAATGATGCGCTTCACAAATGCCCTAATCTCATTTCCTTTTTGATTTTTTATTACAGACAGTGAATAATGACATTTAATTTAGCAGCGCGCCAGAAACCCAGAGATATTAGTCGTAACCGGATTACTGCCTGCTCCTCACCCAGCTCTCATAACTTTCAATTAGATCCATTGACAGCTGCTCGGAGCGCAGGTCCACAGCCTGCGACAGTCCTCATCCTCATCCTCATCCTCATCCTCATCCTCATCCTGCTGCTCCTGCACGTGCGCAAAAAACCTGCCTCCTCCAAATCATCATCATTATCATAGCTAATAATAAAGTTCGTCGTTTTTATATCATGCGGGACACGTGACGTGCGGGGTTATAGATCAACCATATTAATGCGATGGGTGATTTTTAATTCACACGCCGTACACTTTATTAGCGGGACCCGCAGCACCGGGCCTCTGCGGCGGGGTGCGGCTCGAGGAGCGGGTCGCCGGGCTCCCGGAGCCTCGCGGTGGCTTTTATTCATCCGATTAGAAAGTGAACAGCAGCACAGTCGGGCCAGGATTGAGTTATTTCTAATCTGTTTTTATGGGCCCACTACATCAAGCCTATGGCAGATATTACAAAGAAAATGAGGAGGGATACGAGTTGACATAAGAGCGCGTCCCCCGGAGCAGCCATTCAGGCTCTTCATTCATTTTCATCATTGGTTGCCCCCCCCCCCCCCCCCCCCCGCTCTTCATTCATTTTCATCATTGGTTGCCCCCCCCCACCCCTCACCCCCCTCACCCCTCCTCCGTATAGGAGCATGTAGGCCTACTGATGGACGCCCATACTGGGCTGTTTACTTCACTTGTTTCATATCACTGACTGATATTCTAAATACTCCATCTATAAATGCTGACATGTTTTTGTTTTTATTTTATTCTAGTGACTTTATCTACTTGTTCATTACACCAGAGTAAATACTTATTATATATATTATAATATTATATATACTTTATAATATAATGTGGCTAAATTAAGAATCCAAAAGCATCCGCGAGTAAATGTTAACTAGGTGCTTTTTGCAGGATTTTGCAGAGATGTCAGAGAAACACTGGCGACTGCCTGCAGGAATATTAGACAACAACAAAGAGGGAGGAAAAAATCCCAATAAAGCCGCTGTGAAGGAGCAGGAACACGCTCTGAATCCCTGAAGGAAGATATCACAGGGCGGCCTGGATCATTTATCTCTCAGGGTTATAAGGTCAATTTGTCTGTAGACTAATGAGCTCGTAAGGTCTGTTTTGTTTTTGTTTGTTTTTTGTTTTTTGTTTTTTTGTTTTTTTTGTGTGTGTTTATTTTAATATTTATTGCATGTTTCGGGACTCACGTTATTTTTTTGCCAAACAGTTTGGTTTGACTCATTCTCTTGTAGTTTTTTTTACAACCTAAAAAACATGATCGTCATGAGGTCAAACTATTTTATGTCAAGAAAATAAAAAAATCGAACATTGCTACATAAACGAATTAACCTGAGTCATTACATTTTTGCTGTTTGACAAATTAATGACTTAAGATTTTTTAAAAAACATTTTAAATCCATTTTAATGCGTCGCGGTATTTTTTTGGATTTCCCTCTTCACCAAACAGTTTTGAATAGACAGACAGGTGACTAACACTCGGCTCCCTCATACAGAGCCGTGCCAGACGTCTCTGTGTGGGCCACAGAGTGGGAGACCCTCACCTGCACCCTGGCCTCGGACAGTCCCAGCCGCTGACTCAGCTCCTCCCTCATGAAGGCGTCCGGGTAGTGCGTCTCGTCGAAGAGCCGCTCCAGCTCGTTCAGCTGCTCCAAGGTGAAGTTAGTGCGACTCCTGCGCTGCTTCAGTTTGCCCTGCGCGTCCTCGTCCTCCGACTTCACGTCCTCCTTCTTCTCCTTGCACTCGTATATCCCTGCTCAGCGGGCCACGGTTGCATGGGGGGTGGGGGGTAGGGGGGAGGGAAGGGGAAGGAGAAGATGCGTTCAGGTTGTGGACATTACAGCCTCCTGAGGGAGACGCGTAAACGCGCACATCATTACGCACACGCATCCCACATGTGCATTAGCCTGCTGCGCCCCCATAACCTCCAGCAGGCCCTGTGATGGGGGCCTACGGGCCACAGCAACACACACACACTCACACACACACACACACACACTCACACACACTAATTCTTCAGGCCTGTGGTTGCATTTGCACATTTCCAGTCTCCATAAGTCAGCGCGCTGCGTCACAGCCGCTGTGAGAGGAGATCAGTCAGCACAGGCCACGTGAGCTCAATAAGCCACTTCAAGAGTCGACAACTCTGACTATTACTCCCTGCTCTAAAACAGCATGGGGTCATTTCAGGCGAGAAAAGAAAGAAAACAACAACGTTGAATTTCATATGTTTTCCTAAACACGCGTTTTATTTTTTATTCACACTGTAAAAGCGTGTAAATGTCAGGTGGATGTGGGGTTTTCTTTTTAATTAGGCCATACAGCACTTTCAGCTGATACCAGTGTGTTGTTGTTATTATTAGTAACACACCTGACAACGGCTGCTGTTACTTTTATGTTCAAGTCGTTCACTGACGTGTAAATAGGTTTTTGTTTCCCCCACCCACCCACCAAACAACCAGCGTTTCATTTGATATAAACACCTGAAGCCAAATGCAGACCATACACACAGATCCAGATTCCCTCTCACTCAGCTGGATGGCAGGGAAAGGATAAGGCAAGAAAAATGCAAATAGAAA
>JAFBJQ010000921.1:273525-288020 GCA_016785345.1 Trinectes maculatus
CCATTTTATGTGCGTGTTTAGTGGCATATTTTTCAATTTAGGAGAAGCTGACAGCTGAAATTGGATTTAGTTTGACATTCGGGTGCATCAGCTCAGGAAGAATGACCATTAATTGTCTTTATGCTTTTACATTATACCACAGATTTAACATAACGTGTTCTCTATAATTCATATCACACTGTAACAAATTAAAAGGGCTATAATAAAGTGACAGATGTATATATAATCTAGGATTATTACTAAAATACTTGTTTGGCCCAAAATTGTTTTACATTTATTAATTCTAAATTATAGATATGATTCTATTATATGAGGAAATGTCACTTTTTTTTCTTTTTTTTTTTTTGGTTTGACTAAAGGCTGAATGTCTGAAAACAATCATCAAATAGTTAAAGTAACGGTCAGACTCTGGGCCCGCCTCCTGCTCTGTCTAATTAAATCTTTGTTATTGGTTTAACTGATTGATTTAACTTTTTTTTAACGCGTGGGTTTTGTTTTGTTTTTTTTTAAATAAAGAAAGAAAAATAAAACACAAACACATACAGGCGCGCGCGTCGCTGTCGATACAACACAACTGAACTTGAGGACACCCCCCCTCCCCTCCCCTCCCCCGACACGAGCCTGCGGATCATTCCTGAGAACATTTTAAAAATAATAATAATAATAATAATAATAATAATGATGATGATGATGATGATGGTGATAATGAGAGCAGCAGAACGAGCTCTTACCCTCTGTCGCCCTGGAAACATTAAAGTCCTTGAGTTTCTCCTTCTCCAGCTCGACGTGCTCCTTGAACAGATGCACCGGGCAGTGGCCGCTCTCCGTTATGTCCTGCAGGTTCGTCTCCGGGCTGCCCAGCTCCCGCGCCCGCGTCAAGCCGCTCTCCAAAACTTCCCGGTACGTGATACTCTCTTTGCTGCTCTCCTTGGTTTTCTGGTCGAACGATTTCGACACGAACGCCGTAAGTTCTTCCATGGCTCGGTGGCTCAGTAGTGGTCCTGCGCAGTGAAATCCACCGTGGCTGCCCGGCTGCGGCACCGCACCGTCTCTGAACACCACCACTGCGCTGCACGGAGACGCTCTGTTCGGGGAGGCTGGCAGCGGCGGCGGCGGCGGCGGCGGCGGTGGATGGGAGGGTGGAGAGGAGGTGAGATCACTCCTGCTGTTGTGACTGTGTATTTGAGAGCACACTATTTATACACGGCCACCTCAGCCCGCCCGCCCCCCCACCCCACCCCATCGCACCCCCACCACACCCCCACCCTCCTCTTCTCCCCGATCCGTGTCTTGAGCAATTACAGGCCGCCTCGACTTTCCAGAATTCAACTTTCAGCAGCTTCTCTCTCTCTCTCTCTCTCTCTCTCTCTCTCTCTCTCTCTCTCTCCTTTTCTTCCACAAATCAATGACGGAGCTGATGGAGGCGGTTAATTGAATTACGGGGTCATTAAAATGCCCACGGTGCGCTCATCCCTGCGAGCCGGGGGTGGGGTGGGGGGGGTATGGCTGATGCTTAAGTCCAATTAATTCGGCGAAATTTTAATTAATGGGATTAGGATATATAAATGTTTGTGGGACTGGGTTTTAGTTATTATTAATATAATTTTTAATCCGTTTATTTGTTGGGGTGTTGGGTGCGAGGATTATGTTTAAAAACGAACCTGTGCTCGATCCACGTATAAACTGTGCTGTATCAGCTGATTTTAAATGTTATTCTCCAATGTGTGGTTCAAACATATCCAGTCCGAATCCAGCAAATGGCTCATTCATTAAAATATATATATATGTGTGTATATATATTCAGTTGCGCAATGCTAAACAGATTTAACAACCGAAAAAAAATAACTGGGCCCCAAACTTTAATATTTTTTATTTGTAGTAATTTTACTACATGAAAAAAAATCCTCCTCTTAATAATGTGAAAGTTATTTTCTCAGTCCTCTGACTACAAGCCGGAAATCACAAAGGGGAGCAGGGCCAGCACTCAACACCAACACATATTTAATTACAGGATCGCGTGGTAATTAATATTGGGCTGTTAAAAACTCGAGTCCCCTCTGACTCGTCGCGTGTGACCCTCTGTGGTTTACGGTTACAAATCACTGCGCTGCAAATCAATAGATATCAGCAGTGAAAAAATGTTGCCTCTGTTTACAGGGATGTCCCTGGGAATAAGTGCACGAGCCCATAATGGCTGCGCGTTATCTAAGCCGCTCATCAGTCCAGCACACAAACACAAAAGGCCGGGAGAGGAGTGGGATCCCCTGGGTCCGCTGCCCAGAGCGGGCCGCCACTGTGAAAGTCTCATATCTCAGCTCTGTAATGACTCGGTTTGATGTGTCTCCATTTATCAGCGCGCGCGCGCTCCACATCACTGCGCCTGGCGCACACGTCGAGGTCTCTCTCTCTCTCTCCCTCGCTCTCTCCCTCTCTCTCCCCTGCGCCATGAACTGCGCCTTTTGTTGTTAATAGACCTAAATCCTCTTTAAGACGCAAATCTGCGCTCCCGGTCGTGTGCCACGACACCAGCACACAATCCAAGTGGCGTTTTACAAAACGCCCTCGTGCGTGTGTGTGTGTGTGTATATGTGTGTGTGTGTAATCTACCAACAAGGGCTCTAATTGATGGATTCATTGATATAATGCGCATAAAAACTTGGAGGATTTGGATGATATTTGTCATTTGTCTGTATTTGTGCAGCGGACAGGGAAATCATTTCTATTCTTCTATTTCTTTTTTAACGACTCACTTCATGTTTTATTATCAATCAGATGAATAAATAAACCACATTTACTGTTTTTATTTTTCAGATTATTTTTTTTTCTAAAATAATTGAAATTGAAACACATCGCCTGCAGAAAACCTATAGCCGGTATATGTTTAACACGAATGACAAACACAGAAACACACAAAAAAATCTTTTAGAATTTCCCACAGATTTTGTTTTATTCTGTTGAATTTTACTTTTTTTTTTTTTTTTTTTTTTTTAGCAAATTTCACTCTTTTTCTTCAGCACAACAGCGGCAGATGTTCCACCCGCACGCTTCCTAAAGACTGAAAACTTGACGCGTGTAATCTGGCCACTTTGAGGCGCGTGGTGTCCAATCAGCAGCCGCGTGGAGCAGCATCAGTGGGGATCCGGGAGGGATGATGCTCTTTACGCACCGACGCTGCTGTCGCCACAGTTTAGTGGCTAAAAACTCTTAAAGGGGCCTCAATCATATTTTCACTTTGCCATCACACCCCGCCTCCCTCCGCTGCACGTGCGCAAAACATGGCGTGTTGTTTTCTGAATTATTCAGTCACTTGTTTATTGTAGTTGTCGTTGTATTGAATCCAATGTGGCCCAACACAGGGCAGACAGGGGGACAGGGTGCGGTGTCAACACCTGAAAAATCACAACAATGACACGAGTGCAATTTATTAATTTATTATTATTATTATTATTCTTATTATTATTATTATTATTATTATTATTGTTATTATTATTATTATTATTGTTATTATTATTAATAATAATAATAATAATAATAATAATAGGCTTTTCAATAAACGCCTATAATAATAGTAGTATAATAACATTAGATATTTATTTTTCTGTATTTATTTTTATATGGTTCATCTGTGTAATCAAATTGCACAGTGAAATATATATTTCCTACAAATTGGGGCTACAGTTTAATTTTTTATTTTATTTTTTATTTCTATCTTAATTCCACCCCGTTGATCTTATGGTATTATTACAGTGAAACAAAGAGCACAGTAGATCCTTTGTCCAGTGGTTTCTATCACTTTTTCCGAGTCATAAATTCAGCTAATGCAATGATTAATCCACAACTTGACACTTTCCTGGAAAAATACTGATCACTCTTAATTGAGTGAGGTAAAAAACACAGCGAGGGCTGAAAACTCCCCTGGCTGCAGGTGTAAACCCTTTCTCCACATAGAATTCTTTGTAGGTCAGAGTGAAACTTACTGTCTGTGTGTGTGTGTGTGTGTGTGTGTGTGTGTTGCTGTGGGTGGCAGGCACTTTCTTTTACTGTCCACAGACCTACTCATGTCCTCATCGGCCGTTTACTGCTCATTAGGGAGCTGAGGAATTCCTCCTCTACCTGCTTGTGATGGCTTTGGAACATTATCAAGGCATCAGCAGACTTAAATGAGTCTGTGCTGGCTGGATGGGAGCAGAGGGAGAGGAGGGGAGGGAGAGAGAGAGAGTGTGGAAGGGTGGGAGAGAAAGTGTGTGGGGGGGGGGGGGGGGGGGGGCTGTAGCAGTGCAAAGCAGTGAGTGAACTGGGGTTGTACAGATTGTACATTAGATTTACATTTTTAGAAAATATTAGAAATGAGTTGCATTTGGAGGTTTAAAGATGGGGTGGGGTTTGGGTGGGGTTGGGGGGGGGGTAGACAGTAAGGGTTGGAGCAGTCAAATACCACAAAGCTGTTTCAACCTGTTCCCCCTGCCAGACTAATCCCTGATGTGAGGAGGGATGGATGATCCTAAATGCAGGACTCGACTTTTGGAAGATTTCCAAGATTTTTTTTTCCCACTTATGAGGGAAGTTATTAACTGAATTTTTTTTTTAAAATATATATATATTAAAATGTTTCTACATGCACTAGACTCTCATAGTACATGACAGATGTGATTGTGTAAATGTTACACTCGCCCCAGAAGACAGCTGAGTGAGTTTTGAAAATACCAACTTAAAAAGCAACCACCGCACCTCTGTCTTCTAACACAATTTGCACGACCATAGAGCTTCTCTTAAAGCAGCACTTATCTCCAAATATCATCATCTCATTCTATAGGGACACGGGAGCGGCGGAATAAAAAAAATGCAATAAAGTGGCAGACTGGAATCTGATTCAGCATTGAAAGAGAGAGAGAGAGAGAGAGAGAGAGAGAGATGCTGTACAGATGTGGTGCTGTGCAAAAATGGAAAATTGGATTCTTCCCCCTGGTATGAAAAAAAAAGTGAAATGTTTTTTTCTTTGTGAGGAAGAGGAGGATTACAACTCGCGGTCACGTTAATGACGGCGAGTGTTTGTTTATTGGAGTCCTCTGGCTTGTCTGTGGGGTGCAGGAACCTCTTGGTTTCTCACATTGTCTGGTGCCTTCATTTAGGTCCTTCTCCACAGCTGCAGTGGTCCACAGAGACTGGCTGGCTGATCTCTGTGTTCAAAAGCCTCGTCTGCCATCTAAATGAGGCTTTCAGGGCAAAAAATAATAATAAAAAAAAAATTCAACATGAAAATACCTCAATTAGCTCGTGCTCAACTGGGACGTACTGGGAATATGTTGCTTCTCCTTTTCTGGATTGTTATTTTTCCCTGTGTATTCTCTAACTGCTGCCTACCCAGAGGGCACCGGGGCCTCTGGTTGAGGGAAGAAGAAAAAAAAAAAAGGCACGAAATTGACATTATGCCCTTAAATGCAGAGTGGATTTGTAGGAAAACACAGTAATCCACTGACAGTGCCAGAAAATCAAACCCATTCTTCTTCTCTCCTTTCTTAATAAGCCACCGTTTGCTCTGCAGGTTAAATATACTCACTAATTACTAACATCTCTTCAAATCGTTTCCTTTGGTTTAGGCCGAAGAAAAATGGGGGTCTTTTCCTCGAGCCCCCCGTAAAGATACTCTCGTTCTTGGTCAAATGCTCTGGGGGAAACGCAACAATTTATACAAATCAATAGTGCCCAAATAATTCATGGCTGATCACATGGTGTTTTAGCTCCTTATTTGCAGTAGAAAACCGTGTTTTGTTTGGCTCCCAGAGGGCAACATGAAAGACCCGGGGAGAGGCGGGGGAGAATTGGGAATGGAACTGGAGAGAGCGTGCGCGCGTGAGGATAACAGGAGGACATTGATCATTTGGTGCACAAGAAGACAACCGAACCTGCGAGCCGAGGCTAACAAGATGTATCATTTATACATTATTTATTTAGATGTGTCTGTGCTCCTCGTTCGCGTCATGTTACAACAGGTTTGCATCATCACCATCTTCGGAGGAGGGGGGACACAGAGCAGGGGCCTGAAATGAAATGATGAGAAAAACGTACATAATTGTCTAATTTCTATTGTTCAGCACCACCAGCAGGGGAAAGCACCACATGTTACACAGAAAAAAAAAACAAAACGTTAAAAACATAGCAGTCATCTTGATGCTTATATCACATTTATATATCACTGCCCATTTATTATTATTATTATTATTATTATTATTACTGCCCATTGTGGGGCCACATAAATCCCAATTTTGGCCAGTGTTAGTCAGTCACAGCTTGTAATAGATTTTTTTTTTTTTTAATGTGGAGATGGATCAAGTTCCCCTCTTGGCAGCCGAACCATCCCACAGACACGTTAACAACGTCTTCGGAGACCAGTGAGACCCATTTGCAATAAGTGTCCGTTTCATGTGTGTGTGTGTGTGTGTGTGTGTCACCATGGCGGGCTGTAAGGGGTCCCACTGGTGTCAGCCGGATTGTGGCCATTTGAGGCAGACCAGCTTTTATGGAGTGATGCTAACACGTTCTTAATCAGGCAATTAGAGAGAGAGAGAGAGGAGAGAGAGAGGGATGGAGGGATGGGGAGAGAGGGAGAGCATCTTTTACAGAGTGCTGTATGCTGTGGTGTTGGGAGCAAAGAGTGGCCCTTGATAGATGACTTCATTAGAATTAATTAACAGAACCAAAGTCCTGCCACAGATAGAGGAGACGGAGGTGAGGCAGAGAGGGAGAGAGTGGACGTGAGTGGAGACTGATGGATAAAAAAAGGTGAAGAAAACACAGGAAGGGGGGGGGAGGAAGAGGTGAAGCAGAGAGATGCAAAATAGTAGCATGGAAATCATGGTGCATAAGAGGTTTGTGTGACGTGAATGTTTTATGTTTGTCCGCCCCATAAAGCTCTGTGACTGCTTTAGGGGAGACGCACATATACATCAAAAGCAATGTAAACGTGCACAATGTGTAAAAGTGTACATGTGAGTGGGTGCGTGGGTGTGTCAGAAGCGGGCTCGGTGTCGGGACTGATCCGGCGTGTGCCGCAGGCTGTGTCTGTTGGCTATGAAAGAGCCAAATCTCTGCCTCCATCCTATCAGACGTGTCCATCATCTCCTCCCTTTGAAATCTCTCCTCTCCCCTCCACAGAGACATGAGGCCAGAGCTCCAGCGACTGCAGTCAAACTCAAGTCCACTTACTGTGGACCTCAAAGCCCTGGTTTGACGTCTTTTAGACGCCGGCGTTTAGACACAGTACAGGTAAGAGTGGCATGCCATATTTTGGACTCGTGGACATGGCATGTGTAGATGAGCACTGCCACTTTTGCATGAATGAAAAAAAGGGGGATTTTAGGTCTGGAGAAGGGGGAGCAGCCAGATGCAGGTTTTCAAGGAGGGAAAAAAATGGGATGGATAAGAATAAGCCCTGGAACAGTTTTTATTAGAGGCAGTCAAAATGTGGCCGTGCACCGACTGCAACTAGGACTTTTTTAAAGGTCATATTTCTGATTCCTCAACCACATGTAGGCTATAAAAAGTATTCAAATGCATTTTTAATAATTATCCATTCCTCATCATGTGTTGTTTCATATGTTAATGAGGTGGGCAGTTGGTACGTGCCATCTCCAGACAGTCATTATAATCTGCCAGCTGATAGCTCAGTGAGCCGCTGTAGGCAGGGAGCACCTGTCACCACTCATCCATCCATCCACGTCTGCTGTAACGCAGGTGTGATGGAGGGGAAGACCACCGCAGCTGAAAGAAGCAACTAATCGAATGCCCCCCATGTGAAATTCATTTCACAAACCTCATCTAGAGTAAGTGTTGCAAATGTTACTTTTTCGTTTAATTACACCACCTCTCTCATCCATCCATCCATCCATCCATCCATCCATCCATCCATCCATCCATCCCAGCTAAAATCATTTTAGGGAACAAACCTATGGCCACGCTACATGAATGTGCAATCAGCACGTATTAGTGTGTGTTAACAACCCTGAAGCTGAGAGAGAAGAGATTCCCCTCTCGATATTAAAGAGATAACACAGCAGAGGAGCAAAAAAAAAAAAAAAAAAAAGCAAATGGCCCAAAGCCTCCAGCTATTCTCCCCTCCAAAGCAGTTTTCCCGGAAAATTAGGCAATTGACTAATGGCGTAAATGCTGTTAATTACCAGCACCACTACCCCAAACAGTCGTCTCTGCCTGTAACTAATAAGAAATCAATTAGCTAATGAATTGGTCATTAAGTGAAAAGCTAATCTTGGCCGAGGTATGTTTTAATGATTTTTTTTTTTTTTTTTTTTTTTTGCCTATGATCCTGGCTAATTGCCGTTGTCATACGGCGCTCTCAGCTTTCAGCATGCCTAATGAAGCTTCATTAGATCATAACTGGCACTCTTGGAAGATTCGCGGGCAAACCTGCTTCCCAATTATTTTTAATTGCCAGACATTCTGCACAAACAAGTGCTGCAGCACCTTGTGGAACAGGAGAGCTCAGGCTGCTGCGTTGCCGTCATTTGCAGCGATTAGAGCGAGGAGCAGCATCGTCGCCGAGCTGCTGTTGTCTGTGGTGGATGTAAGGAGCCCATCAGCTCCAACCGCTGGCTCCATTGTTCCTCTCCCTGCTCCTCTTTGATTTGGACTGTGGAGGGAAGCTGCTGCCTCCAAACGTGGCTGAATGGCTCCGTGTCGCCCACGTGCACAGAAGCTGACGGACACCTTCTGTCTGCTCCACACACACACATACACACACATGCATTTATCAGGCATGTCTATGCAATTACAGAACCACAGACAGAGACAAACACAAATATATAAACACACACACACACACTCACACACACACACACACTGAGCGTGCCTGCACCATCGTACCTGTACATGTGTCAGCTGACAAAAACAAAGGAGAGAGAGAGAGCATCCCTCCCGGGCATGAATAATTACAAAAAGACAAAAGAGCCTTGTTTTTTTTTCTTCTTCTTCTTCTTCTTCTTCTTCTTTCCTCCCGCATCTCCGTCTTTTGTGTGTCTAGTGAACCCCCAGTGCAGTGTACTCTGAGTTCTCCACTAATAAGATGGAGGAGCGCTCTCTCCATGGTGCTCGCACAACACATGTTTCCATTCTGACCCCTGTGCCAGTGTCTCTCGCTTTAACGCGCGTGGGGCCTCGCGGTGGAGGCAGAGCCGCCGGAACTCTTGTCAATCCGCCTGATGCGGCTCGACGCTTTATCCCGAGTTTGACTTTTCCTCAAACGCCAGGTCTTTTCCTCCCTCATCGCTCCGGATGACAAACAGAACAAAACAACGGCTCGTCAGTGGCACTTGCTGTAATGACTGGAACACGGTTGTGTTCTGCTGCAAGAAGACAAAGGAAACGCATCCAGAAAGAACTGATTATTCCCAAAACACTATTATATGGGACGCTTCGAGTCACTTTAGCCAAACAGGGAGCATTCCAATATTATTCCCACCACCTGCGTATGTTAGTCACTGATATAGACTGTGAATGAATCGACAGGATACAACATTGCAGCCAGACTTTCTCAGTTCCAGGCACCTGATTTTGTGGCCAAGGCCTTTGATTTGCAGTGATGCCAAACATGTGTGTGTGTGCACATGTGTGTGTGTGTGTGTGTGAGAGAGAGAGAGACACACTGCGAGTGGAGCAGATGAGCACCGATCCAGATGTCTATCAATATTTAGCAGTAAACATCCGGGGCAGGCAGGGATAAGGTGGAGGGTGAGAACACGAGGCGGTGCAGCAATGAACTGTTGACTTTCAGTTTAGCTGCTTTTTTTTCTCCCTCTGGTTTTCACTGACGCAGGAGCAGGATTTGTTTTTACACATAATTTAAGTGTACACACAAAACACATTTTTCTGATGAGCTCTTCAGCGAGTTAACAGAAAACCACGTTGGTTTCTCGTATTTATGGATTTTATTTCTTTAGCTTTTTAATAAAAAATACATTTGATCATGTTTCAGAATGATGCAGGACCACAGGTGTAAAGTTGTATCTTCATGACTTGAACTGAGGAGAACTTTAATTTCCCTAAACGTAACCATGACAACTGCGTCCCTAACTCTCAAACCCTGAAATAAACCTCAACTTAAAACATCTCTTCACCTTAAAATTTGATTTGATTAACATGATTACAAGTCCTCGCGGTAAACAAATTACTTTCCCATAATCTAAGCACATACACACACACACACACACACACACACACACACACTCAATCACATTACAACACATCTAATTGAACTTTATGATGCAGTGGAGAGCATATGCTCATTCAGCCAATTGAATCATTAGGAAAGCACACAGTGGGCCCCGGACCTGCCAGGACTGCAGCTGAGGAGAATATGTGAGGGTGTGGATTCCTGGTCCACTAACGTTATAAAGAAGAAACATGTAAACATGTCGACAAAAGCACACGACAAAACACACATCACCAGTATGACCGTTTTCCGTTATGCAAACCTAACACCGTTGAGCAGTTGCAGCCAGGTCCGTTCCTTGGTATCTCCACACGCCTCCCTGACAATGACATCCACACACGTCGGCGCTTTCTGTCTGACATCGGGCCCTGTGGTGAGACGCGCCTTGACCGGCCTTGATCCACAGAGGAGAGGGTAAGTGGAGGGGAAGTGAGAAAGACAGGCGCAAAGACAAGCCGTCAGAGTTAAAGGCAAACAGACATTAGGCTTTCCAGAGCTGCAGTTGCTCTCTGTGTCTCTTCCCCCGCGCCGCACTTTATAAAATTTACATGACGCATCAGAAAGGCCACAAGAGCCTCTTTGATTGTGGAGCTATGCCTGAAAAATACATCAGTCGCCATCTTTTCCGGCAGCGAAGCTGGGAGACAAAACGAAAACACACGCGGCGCGTTCGCGCCCCCTCTAATGCTCAAAATTTGCAAACAGCCCGATGCAGACAAAGGCAAAAGATAGAGGAATAGTCCTAGGCACAACACACACACAACACACACACACACACACACACAGCGAGGTTTACTCGCATGCAGGCTTCACCCTGTGTGTCTGTGAAACAGTGGGATGTAGCTCCTCAGTGTCAAGTCTAATCGTAGTGATCTAAATGTATAAGAATTGATGGTCCCTTCCACCAAATGCTGTTACGGGGGAACCTGGTTTGTTTATTTAATGAAGCCGGTGTCACTGTGGATCTGCGTCCTTGCCTTTGGAAACAGTGGCAGGTGTCGGTGGCAGATTTCCCTCAAAACAGGGCCACCGAATTAACAAATCAAATTAACATAACAGTGGCGTCAAATCCGGGGGCCTGTTTCTCTGGCACGGCCGTCCGTGTAGTTTGCCTGTGCGGACGCTCCCCTCGTGTGACCAGATGTCCCCACACAGCCAGCACCCTCTGCCCAGAAACCACAGAACTGGACCTGAGCTGGAACCGGATGAGGTCGGAGAATTTTACTCGGTACGTGAAAAAACGCTTTCCCGTGTAACGGCAACACGTTCCTTAGCTAAATCCTTCACTAGTCGCACTTTACCTTATGTTTTCCGTGTGTTTAGAACATGGAGATGGCATGTGGCGCTTTTTATGGAGATAAAGTTCTCACCATTAGAAGTGGGAAGGTTGGATAACCACTGACGTAAGAGTGTAAGATTGGAAAATAAGAATAAAAAAATAATTTTGATGGATTTGAAAAATAAAAATTAGATGAGAGCGGCTTCAATTACGCATGTGACAGAAATTACAAATGTAAATATTTATCATGAGGAAAGATAATCTGCTCCAAAAAAAATGGCCGCTTTCATAATATTACATTATTGATGCATTAAAGTGGGAGCAGTCTTTCTATGGTGCTGAATCTCCTTTAATAACTGTTAGCCACTTAAATCCACAGTAATGCATAATATTTTATGAGCTAATCCGTGTTGGAAGTAAAAACATAAGCTCGGCAAAGTAACAACCCCTGTGGATGTAGTGTGACGGAAAACACACAATGTTTTCCGCGGCCTCGACAGGACTTTTCAGCTGAGTGAATCTGAATCCTGCTGCCTGCAGAAGTAATGGAGCTTTATGGAAAAGTGGAAGCGTCTAAGTTGACTGTAAACTGGCTGTCACAGTCATTTACCGCCTCCCTATCCATTGACCTGCTGTGGATGTGCTGGCAGCACAAACACAGACGGCCCGGAGACTGTCTCCGACTGCTAGAAACAGTTACCAGCGTTTAGCCGTATGAAACGGAATATTAATGGGTTTGGAGTGAAACCACCAGGCACCATTAAAACCTCAAAGTGACTTGATATGCAGATATGGCTTCCATTTACAACCATTTACCTTGCCTTTTATTCACCCGCTGACAGTGGTAAACAGGAAGCAAACGGCTTTAGATGAACAGTTGTTTGTTGATCATTACAGGTAAAACCGATTGTGACGTTGCGTTTTCTAATCACCTGATCTCGTGGCGGTCTGCCTCTGCCAGCGCCACTTCAACGGCGCCGGAAAAACATTAACAGTGAAAGCACACGTCCAACCGACTCAGTCTTGTCCGCGATATTGCGAAATGAAGCTGGACACTGAAACTGAAAGTCGGATGTGGTATAAATGACACGAGTTCTGATGGAACGCAAAGAAGCGCCGTGTTTTTATAGATAATTATTGGTTTCAGTCGTCTACGTAACGCGGCCTCCACAGCGCGTGGGTAAACAGTGACAGCTGGGAGAGTTACGCTAATGGATGTGTACAGTGACAGTGGATGGCTCAGTCAATCATAAACACCTCTCATCTCGTAATCACAAGCCAGAAGCAGGCCAGGGATGCCTCCTGGATACGCCACGGCACAACACTGACAAATATAATGATCAACAACCGCTGACGATTTGCAGCGCGCCACACGAGCGCGTACGCGAGCGCGCCCGCGCACTTTTCCAGATCAACAAACGTGACAGAAGATTCCAACTCTCCAATATGTCATCACTGCGACTTATTTTCGAGGCGCGCGTACAGAGGAGATTGGCTGCACATAATGACAAAAGAAATCCCAAATCAGGCGGAAAATGAAAGTTTGCTGATCGGTTTAACAAAGGAATACCCAATGTGTCAGAGTACTCTCCAATTCCTCGCTGCTGGGAGTTTGGGGGAAAACACAGCAGCAGCCACAGTGCCTCCCTCAGCCCTGTCCATTTCCATAAACGCTGCTGGCTGTCTCACCTAGACCAGGAACACTGCGAGGCTAAATGCCCTGGCATATCATTTCCCTGCTTCCCTCTCTCACCTATTCTGAACCAAATGTTCATTACCATGCAGCCTGCCTCGGAGAAAGAGAAGGAGAAAGCGACGAAGAGTACAGAGCTGAGATCATTGACAGCTTGATGTGACGAAGGTCAATTGAAATAACAGGTTTTTGTGTGTTTATATTCTAAATGGGCCACTTGTGTCGGCTGTTCTTGGCTCTCTGCAGAGGGGGAAGCAGGGGGAGCTCTATGGCTATAGGGCTATGTTGAAAGTGCGAGGCCGACACACACACATATGCGTACACACACACACACACTGCATTGACTTCCTGAAGTATAAACCGTAACCACAGCGACTCCTTCTCTCAGCCTCGCGTTAAAACTTGTCTTCATTTTAAAATGCTAGTGTTGTTGACGTTATGGACTTTCACAAGAAAGACAAGTTCTTAACACGTGTGAGCACGCAAACAGACTCAGGTCCCCATAAGGGGGGTAAAACCAAGACCACACACGCACGCACATACCTCCACTCACTGTAATGAGCGGGTTATGCTAAGGCACATGCTGCTAAAATCTGTAATTATAATCAACCTCTCTCTCTCCCTGCCTCTCCCCCTGCCTCCCCCTCTCCCTTCCTTCCCTCTCACTCCTTCTTTTTTTTTTTCTGTCGACATCAGTGAGCAGGCATCAGGGAATCCTTCACTAAGCACCAGAGGTAATGAGTTTATTGATTAACATGCAGAGATGAAGCAGCTCTCTGGAATTAGTGTTGTTCTACATTAGTAGATGGACTCGGGGCACACACACACACACACACACACACACACACACAGTCTACGAGACCATTACCTCATTTCTGTCCCAAACCTCCTATATGCATCAACCCTATTACTTAACGTTAGGCTGCAAACCATTGCCAGACTGCGTGTGAGGGGTTTTTGAGTCTTGAACGTCTCAAGTTGTGGTACTTAAACTGGAGCAATCGCTACGAGAAACAGAATCCAGGGGTGATTTATTGACGACTGACGCGCTCTGTTTTGAACGCTTTTGCTTTTTGTATGCAGGTAGGGCGTGTGCCCTGTCAGACAACTGGCAGCTCCGCAGCTGGCAAACCATCTGCGCGAGGAAGATCACATGTGACCTACATATCTGGCATGTGACCCCACGCTGACATCCAGTAAATGCACAAGAAGTTGTAACAGGCAGCAGCTGATCATCGGGACACACTGAATGCAACACAGAAACAGAAACAACACATTCTGGCTGGAGGCTCCACCAAGCA